>CM051507.1:8048038-8099736 GCA_028031935.1 Paedocypris micromegethes | reverse complement strand
GGGGGGTTACTGATACGTTTCAAAGCCAAAAAAAAAAACAATTTCAGATTCATGGTTAATTTCAGAGTCATAATCAATCATTTCTCACTTCTGGTATCGACTTTGAACGAGTACGGGTACTTTAGAAAATGTGGTACTGAGGTTGATACCCAATACCGGTATCGCTAGTACCAACATGTTTGTGTGGTGGTCAGTCTTGGCCAAGGTCACAACCTCTTGGACACAAGTCCTATTCCCTACCACTGGACCACAATCGCCACTAAGTGATAAAAGACACTGCCTTGTCCAACATGTTTGCCATTTTTCAAAATCTAATTGAATTCTTGTTTTTTCCCACAATTTGGTTGACCATCTGTGGAGGAAAAAGTCTGAAATTTCTTTCAAGTACAATGCGGTTGACCATCTGTGGAGAGAACAATCAAAAATTCTTCCAAGTACAAATCGGTTGACCATCTGTGGAGAAAACATTGGACATTTTTCTAAGTCTAATTCGGTTGACCATCTGTGGAGAAAAAGTGCAAAAAATGTTCTAAGTGTAATTTGTTTGACCATCTGTGGTGTAAAAGTCAGAAAATTCTTTGACGTGTAATTTGGTTGACCATATGTGGGAAAAACGAAAAACGAAAAAGTCCAGTGTTTTTGTTTGTGTTTTTTAGATCCTGTGTAACCGACATGTGCGAGTGTCCAGTTCACAGAAACTGTTACTGCGAGTCACTGATCGCATACAGTCGGGCGTGTGAGAGAGACGGCGTCCGTGTGCACTGGAGACCACAGCTGACCTGTCTCAGTAAGACTCGCCGTGCAATGATGTAGTTTATGTTGATTAAATATTACATTGAGAAGGGATGAATGTAATATGTCAAGTATTGTAAATTAGAAAACGTTTTAAAATTGACGTCATAATCATTACAATCACTGTAAAGGCCAATAGTCTACATGCGTAAACTTTGATTTCTTGATGGAAGCGATTGAGATGTGAGACGAGCTCCGAGTCAGTGGCATCTGCTTTAGCAAACAGGCCAATGAGAAAATTACAAGTTCAAACTCAAATTGGCTGCAGGATTTTCAATATTTCTTACAAACAAATAAAGAGTAGAGCCGGCAAGTGCAAAGACATACGTAAAGACCGTTTTCTTTTTTAACTTTTAACATAACCTTTAACCTTTTATAGACAATTTTTCCCTAATTTCACATAGCGACTTTGCGCTGGTCTGGAACTAAGAAAAGCGCTTAAAAAAATACTTGAACATACTATCTTACTGTCATAGACAATACCAGCGTAAACATAGCTGCAAGCGGTAATGTGGGGTTTAGCATTTTTTAGATTGAAGTTATCGTATTTATTAACATTTTTCCATTTAAACATGTCTTCATGTAGCGGCGTGCTTCTGCGTTGTGTTCTTTTTTTTTCCTTTGAGGCAAACATGCAGATATGCTTTCATTCGCTCAATAACAGAAATGAAGAATCATTAGACGCGACACATAGCAGTGGCTAAACTGCGGAATCTCACATGCAACTGAATTAAAAATATATAAAAACAAATTTACCTAAATAAAAGCAACTAAAATAAGCCTTATCCACGCTCCAACACTTAGTGTTAGATTTTCGATGTTTTGGAGTCTTTCTGAACTATTATACTTCGAAAAGACATCTTCGCGGTTTGCTCCTCCCTCTCTGTTCGTGTAGGGGCGTGTCTCAATGTAGCCGCTAAATAATGACGAACACGGCTGGAGTGATGACGCGAAAACAGGAGAATGTAACAAATGGGTTTATCCAGCATTCTGTTGCATCTCTTGCGTAACATCACCACTAAAGTACAAAAATGAAGAATAAAAAGATAACAAATATTACAATACGGTAAAAATAAATATAAAACATGAATAAAATGGAAAAAAAAAATATACGAAGATGAAAATAAGAGAAGATAAAAATATAGTGAAAATAGAAAAGAAAAATGTGAATAAAAAAAAAAAAGTAGTTTGACTATTTGTGTGTGTTTGTCCATCTTGTAAGCCACAAATTTAAGTTGTGTTTTGTACAAGTAATAGAAACCCCTTTTTATATATTATTAGCCTGATTTTGATATTTAACCTCATTAGATTTTTTGCACTTGCTCGTAATTCGTAATTTTCTCTGTCCGCAGGTAAGCGGTGCAAACACGGCGCCGTCTATAAAACGTGCGGACCTGGATGCACGAAAACCTGTGTAAACTTCAACGAGATCGGCTCCTGTCACAAACCATGCGTTGCTGGGTGCCACTGTCCGGCCAACCTGGTCTGGCTTCACGGCCGCTGTGTTAAACCAGCAGCCTGTCCCAAGACTTGAGTCGTGTAAACCAAATCAGAGTCCAACGTCAGACGCACAGCAGACAAGCGTGTGTTTTCCTGGGACGGACGGAGGAACAGGAACTTCTTCCTCAGGATGGACTCAGTGCTAAAGACTAAACCCCAAGTGCCTTTAGGACTCAGGAAAGTGGCCTGAACTGGACCTCAACTCAACTCAGCTTTATTTATAGAGCTCTTTTTGACAGTTTCGGCTGGACATTACATGTAATAGAATAAACAAGCAGATTAAACACAGTTCCACTGTAATACACAGCAAAGCGCAATGGTAAAAGCAGCTATAATGGACGGAGAGTAAAGCAGTGGAACGAGAACGAGACGAGAGTGCAATGTTATAAATATGGGGTCTTCAAACATGATTTTAAAGGTGGTGTTTGAGCAATACAGAAGAATAGTATTATTTATGCCGTGTGGCTACCTGGTATTTAATGCAATATCGTGATTAAAAGGGAAATTTGTTGTGTAATCGTTCATTGTGTATCATTGTGTCATTTTTTTTTTAATTCTCTATTTGCCATGAGTTCTGACTACAGAGACAACTATTTAATATTAGTATTCATCTTAAAGCTCATACTTTTAGCGCATTCTGATTTCTGATGTCGCAAAGCGCCAGACAACACTACAACACTTGGATAACAACACTAACCAAAATATTATAATGATTTTAAATCACTTTTGATTAGATTGATTTATATATGTCTTACTCTATTTCTGTGAATCCTGTAAGTTCAACATGTAAAATAGAGTTTTCAGGTTTACCCACGTTTACCGACGTTAATTGTTATGTTGTAACTCATCAATGTGTTGTAGCGCTGATGTGTTTTTACAAGCGTAACACAGTTTAACGACACAACCTGAGATATAGTATCAACTCTCTGTTACCCAAAAAAGCTCTGTGTTATATTAGATCTGCTGTGTGTATCTGTCGTGTAATAACAGTTACACAGTGTGTAATCTAGTAGGTTAGGGGGAAAAAGCACACAGAAAAAAAGAATGAACATTTCTTTATTTCATTTCAACCATGCATTCTGCCATGTTTTTTTCTATCAAATTATTTACAAAAAAAAAAACCACCCGGTTGACATTTCAAGTTGGTTGACAGAGCGTCTCCTCGGAAACGTTGACTCCTGTTAAGTGCAAGCTGTACTTATTTTGAGATGACTGTTGAACCGTGACAATGGCCAAGGACAGTGTCGTAAACCAGTGGTTCCATCACCACTCAAAACATCAGCTTATTTTCTCCATCTCCTGAAGCCCAAAAACATGCTGCAGCCGTAGCACAGAGTCACTATGAAGGCAAATATCTGTGGGGTAAAAAAGAAAATGATTCCATATCTTAGATCGTTTCAAACAAACACGTGTGAAACGCCTGTGAATTGTGAAAGAGAATCGGCTAACACGTTGTTGCTAAGTGTCTCCATGAAGCTTTACTTCAAACAACAGTGTTGTCAAAGACACCGTCGGTTGCCGCAGCTTTTGTTAAATTATTCTCGTTGCTCGTTTGTTTGGGAGGTGTCTGTAAAAGCGCTTTAGAAAACAACAAAACTTGAATTTTAATCCACAGCTCCACTGGTCAAGTTGCAGGAACGCTGAAGTTCTTCTACAATTGAAGCCACAAACTAGTTTTTGAATAAGCACTTGTACTGTAGCTGTATCTGAGATGTACTGATTTCCAAATGATCACATTTACGCTGCAGACCACGGTTGGTCTGCTGGTGAGGGATTGGAAGGAATCTGTCACTCTTATAGAATCTTTAGCAAAAATACGAACATGCTAGATAATCAGATAAAGCACCGTTGTGCACACCACCTGTGGAACAATTTGTGGAACAAAACTCAAACAAAAACTCCATTTGGGTGTATTTGTGAGGTCATGGAAAGGGCTCACCCTGTCGTCTACTTGGCGAAAGTGGGATGATCGAGATGGACTTGGTCTCTTACTAAAGCAGTGGTTCTCAACCGGTGTGCCGCGGCACTAAGGGGTGCCGTGAGATTTTTTGAGGGTGCCGCCAAAAATTCGGGGAAAAAATTGCTATTTTTTTATTAAGGCAGAATGTGTAAACAGTATTCTCATATCATCTAGGACTAGGTATAAGGTGTTGTTGCATGCAAACTCTCGAAATGAAACAAATAAATAAATACCGTATTTTTCGCCGTACAAGACGCACTTTTTCTTCCCCAAACTGAGGGTGAAAAGTTGGTGCGTCTGGCAAATATAGAGATCCGCGGAGCGCGGTCACCGCATCTAAGTGTGCAATACCGCGGTATTACATACGTTGTCTCGCTTTCTTTCTCACGCAGAATCTTGTGAAAGAATGAAACCACTATTTCCAAACGAAAACGAACTTCGATCAAAATAAAACAAGCAGATTTTCTCAAGTGCGTCTTTAAAACCAAAACAGTCGCTCTCTTAAAGGCACAGCGCAGAAAACGGAGCTTCACGCATTTGCGCGTGAAGTACAAACTGTATTTGATTAGCAATGTTCGTGCCGTCAGTGGCGGTTCTAGGCATGGGCGAACGGGGCAGTCGCCCAGGGCGGCATTTTTTCATGTCACGTGGGGGGGGGGGCACGAGCGCGTCCGCTAAGCGATTTTCTATTATATATTCGCGGCGCCCCTGTTTGAGTTTACTGAAGGAGTCGTGCATATAAAATGTGAGAGAGGTGGAAAACAGAGGCTGAGATGCGGCGCACACGGAAACTCACGTTTCTCAAAAATAGAAGCCGGCGGCCGCACTAAACAAAGTCTGCGGCGCGCCCGAGGGGGATCTGTTGATTCGAATCTTTAAAGCTATCGGGTGCGGTGCACAATTTAGAAAACAGAGACATAATCTTGCAGAGACATAAACAGAAAACGAGTAAAATGTAAAGGTGTGCAACAGCATTCTCTGTGTCCCTGTCTTCAATAAAGGACAGTAAATACAGTGTTCGATATACGGTGAAGAAATGTATCCGTGAAACATTGTACTAATATATTTTTTAAGTGAGTGAGATTATTTTCAAAATATATTCATCCAAATATATGGGCCATTTAAAACATGTTCTTAACATATTTTAAAAAATAGTTTTTTTTTTTGTCTTTATGCGGTATTGGTATACCGGCCACCCCTACTTTCACTGTTATACTGACTTTACTGACATACAATTGTTCTTAAACTGCTGTTAACTTTTATACAATTGATATAAAATATTTTACTACAGTATTCAGTTCAGAATCTTTTTTTTCTAGATTTTCCTCCTTTAAAATTGAGTGCGTCTTATATGCCGGTGCGTCTTATATGGCGAAAAATACGGTAATAATGTTTTTAAATATCTATTTCCTTATAAGGGTGCCGGGAACTTTTGAAAGGCTTTCCAAGGGTGCCTCAAACAAGAAAAGGTTGGGAACCACTGTACTAAAGCTATAATGTGTTGTTCCCAAGTCTCAAGCGGAATGCATTTAGTGATCAAATCCTTAAAATTCCAATTTCAACCATCGAAATGCACGTGTGTAAATCCATTTCAGATGCAAAAGATTCGTACTTCTTTCTGCTCCTCTTTTTGTTAGTCGCTTTGGATAAAAGCGTCTGCCATATGTAAAGTAAAGTAAAGTAAAACTTCCAGTTTCCAAATATTGGCGCAACATGGTTTGAAACCACATAGCAGAGGGAACAGATGAGTTTCAGTGTCTTGGTCAAGGACTTTTCCGTTATAGAACCAACCAGACTAATGCCTATGACTAGACGACTAGACTAGACTAATGACTAGACGATTTTAGCCCCAAGTTTGAGTCGCTGACAGGTTTTGAGAAATCGGCGACAATCGCAGGCAAATCGCTGCTCGCTCCCGCGAATGACAATCACACAGTGTGAATGATCAAAGACGCCTGGCATGCTAAATATCTGGACCTGTCGGCGATTCACAGTCACGCAGTGTGAAATGTGTTTTGACTGAAAATAACGTCGGCGATGACCTAAGGGGTAGCGGTAAATTCGGGGAGGAGTTACGAAGGTACAGACAATATGAACAAACACGGTTTCGAGGCAGAAAATGGCTTTTTCTCTGTCTTTTTGGACAGAAGATATTGAAGAGAAATTAGTTGAAATGTGGCAGGAGCACCCGTGTCTGTATGATGTTTCATCTGAGCTGTAATCCTTGCTCCTCGCGTCTCCCCAGCCATTTCCTTCTTCACAATCTTCTCTTTTTTATTGTTTTCACTGCATATGAGCGCACATGCCATTTGCACAGCAAGCTTCTTTCGGGCTACCATGTTTAATAATAATACTAAAATGTAAAATCTCCCGGGTTTTTTCGTGAAATTTCCCTCACTTCTCGCGTTATTTCCCTCACACCTCGCGTGTGTTTGGTTGTGAGACGCAGTTTCCAGACCGGTCGGAGGTTGAAGTCATGCAGTGTTAAATGGCACAGAGAGTCATGCAATGTGAAATGATCTGTGACCCGACTACTGTGAAGATCGTGCAGTCTGAACCCGGCATTAGACGCAAACCTCTTAACATCTAGGGTGGCAGGTCCAACTCCGAACCCATTAGGCCATGACGGGACAATCATGAGGATCAGCGGACTGTCCCAACAAGTTTAGGCACAGGACAAGTTTCTGTCCTTCAAAGCCATTCACATACCAGGACACAAACTTGGAGGGAGATTTTCAGCACATGAAGTGGATGCAAAGTGTACCAAAAAAATCTGAGAAAAGTTTAATCAGATGCAGTGGGACCTAATCGCAACTGTAAAGCAAAGAATGTGCAATACATGTGCAATAATATTATTTATGTTTCATTCATAAATAATATTTTTGCTTTTCTTTTTTGTTCTTTATTTATGTTATTATCTGAAAAATAGAGAGGAAAAAGCGGAGTCTTGCAACTTGCAACTTGGCCAATAAAGTTGATTCTGATTCTGATTACAGCCTAGTTTAGAATCAGCACCTTCAGTGAAATATGCAATCAGCCATGAATGCCAACCGCTGAGCTTCATGAGCTGGACTCTATCTCCAGCAAGTGGTGCTTGGGTGAGACCTGATAGTGCAAGATCACCAACAAGAAGTCTTGTCTTTAGCTGTGTGGAAAGCACTTCTGCTCTCTGAAGTCACACACTGAGAGACCGAGGATGAGCTTTTTCCCGCAGGCCATTTGGGCTCATGATCGGAATACCTAGCGCTGCCTATCCACATCCACTTGATCAACACACGTGACTCCAAAATCAACTCCCGTGTGACACATTGACACAATACACTGCACACTTGCACAAATTGTTACTTTAAATACTGTAAGATAATTTAGTATAATTTTGGTTCAATTTGCAATGTATTGTCTTAGTTTTTTAACCCTCCGAGGTCGAGGGGCACATAAAACAGTTTTGGTCTTACATATAAGTGTTATCCATCAACTGAAAGTTTGAAAAACATTTTTTTTAGGTTACACTCTTAATAAAAACATGACGTTGTAAAAATAATAATAATAAAACTAAGAAGTTTTGCCTTCTCTCTGTCAGCTGAAAATGAACTGTAACTTAATAAATACTTACCACTCTAACATGAAACATATGTCTACATAAAGCTTAGAATGTCTGTTTTTAAAAATAAGTGTAAGTAAATACAGTGTTGTCTGTTTATCGAATCCGTATGAATCTAAAGCTTCTGCTTTTTGGACAAAGTGATTTGCTGTTGAAAAGGATATTACAAAATGCAACTGTGATTATTGGCGGTAAAAAAATTGATGCGATTAAAAATTAATCATGTGCGTTACCTCGTTAACTTTGACAGCTCTAACACACACATATCATATATATGTGTATATATAATATATATATAAATAGCGATTTCGTGGGTTGACGTTCTGCTCTGGAAGAGAGCTGATTTATAACTAAATACTCGTGCCCCTATTACACCGCACGACTCCCAGTATTTGCTGACATCACACACAGAGACACAGAAACAACCTGTGTCTACGGGCACAGCACTCACAGCAGCAGGTGTCCACAATATATAATGGCTGTCAAACGATTTTTTAAAACTAATTAGCTGCACTTCCCTGACCAAATTAATTGCGATTAAATTACTAAAGCTTGTAATATTAGATATTAAAGTGTTATATGTAAATTAATGTAAAATCAACACTAAATAAACACTTGTTTAAATACTGCAATATAATTTAGTATAATCTTTTTACAAATTTGCAATTTTCATTGTTTTTTAACCCTCTGAGGTCGAGTTGCACTTTTTTCAAGAAAAAACTAACAAAAAAAGCCAATTTTGGTCTTGCATATAAGTGTTCAAGTTAAATCAATTGAAAGTTTTAGGTACACTCTATATATAGATGGATGGATGGATGGATGGATGGATGGATGGATGGATGGATGGATGGATGGATGGATGGATGGATAGATAGATAGATAGATAGATAGATAGATAGATAGATAGATAGATAGATAGATAGATAGATAGATAGATTGCTTCAGTTAGCATTGAAGACCACTTACAGCGGCAGCAACATTAATGTTGTATTCTCGATAATCCAGAAATGTGATAATATTCCCAGCAGGTCGGAGTATACAGGTGTCGTTATAATACGCTCCAGCAGAAGAAACTGTCGCCTCCAGCAAAAAGGCTCCAAAATAAAACAGCAAAGCAATGAAATGGTAGAACATATCCTGTAAACGACAGAACGTAAGTGTTAATAACATTTACCAATCAAGAGCAATGTCACGTCGGAAGCATATTTGCTTTCCATGCATTGATTTGCTATTCTGCTTTGTCAATGTTTTTGTTGTAAACATACGTTTCTCTTAGCAAGAGGGACAAATAATGGAGGCGTCAACACGACAAGATTGCTTTTTACATTAAGATGGATAATTTCTTTCCCTTTTTCACTGGAATCAACAAGGAACCTCAAAAAAAATGGATTTTAAAGCCCATCAAGCAGCGCCAGCACGGACGTTCGTGGTCTTAGTTGAAAGAACCGTTGATGCAGTGTCTGCTTTGTTCACCACGGACAACAAAAATAAGAGCTTTTACAAAATCACTGTCAAATTTGAGGAAACACATTGAGGTAAGAGTCTAGTTGATGTTAATTTAAGGTGAATTTAATGTTAAGTTATACTATGCAGATCTTCCCTGACTTTACATTGGTATTGTAATGTTGCCAAGCCCAACATGGCAAAAACCACTGTGACATGACTATATTTTAGCTTAATTGTTTTGGTGCAACGTGAATAAATGTAATGTCTAGTGTAGGCAATGACTTAAATGACTTCAGTAGAATTACATCAAAGTCAGCTCAGAATTTTTTTTTTTGCACGTTTGATTTTTGACTTTTTGTTTTTTATTTTGTTTTACCATTTTTGAAACTGTATTAGAAAATAAAACCTCATAAATACAGGGGTTTTTTTTTTTTTCACTTTTCTTTGTTTTATTTTAGCCTAAATTCAGTTACTTAAATACTGTAATACTTAAGCATTTACACGAAATATTATTTTTTTTAAATAAATCCAAAATAGAAAAATAATAGATTAAAAAGTGTACATATTTATAAATTATGCTGTATAATACTTAATTATAATATTTATAATATTAATACTCATAATACTGTGAAAAATCCCAAATTAATTATAACAGTGTTACCTATAATACAGCTTATTTAAATGAACTGATTAGTTTAAATTGGCTAGTACAATACATCTTTACAGTCTTCTAACCAATTAAAAACAAAGTTTATTATTATTATTATAATAATACAGTTCCACCATTCTGACCTGTGGAATGTTTCTTTGTCCAGGATAAATAAAGCATTTTATAATTTATATAACAATATATAACAATTTAATACAATTTTTACAACATTAAAACTATTTTTACAACATTTACAAGATTCATCCGCACAAATATATTGGGCTCGGAACGCCAATGTGTTGGCATATGTGTTTTCCTCCTGTTTGTATATGTTATGGTTATTAGTTTCTTTGCATTGATGCTTTTAAAGAAGCTACAATTATTGGCATCAAACTGATTTGGCTTGGGTCAAACGGAGGCAATGAGCTTGAGCAACTATAAACGTGACTAAAAAGATAAATTAAGTTTTATTTAAACAGACAATTTTGTAGATATATAAATTATGACTGTACAACACAGGATTTAAGCTTCAGCTTCATTAACAATGAAAAGGAAACTTTGCCCAGATGAAAGGAAACATTATTTGAAAGCATTTTCAGATTCAATTTTAGAGACAAAAAATCCCAACTGGAGTGCTTTTTTGCCTGAATGATGATGGTTTAAAGTACTCGAGTAAATGGACTTTGTTAGTATTTTTGCTATTTTTGTACTTTTACTGAGTATCCAACATATAAGCAACTTTTACTTTCAGTGCGCGTGGACTTCTAACTTATAATGGAGTAATTTTACCGTAGTATTCATATGGGAATAACGGTGTTATAAATAATTTAAAGCATCTATTATATTATATTGCATATCTATATTATCTAGTATATTACGTTTTATATAATTTTAAGCATATAATTACAATTTATTATTATTATTATTTAGTGTCCATTCCATTCATTTAACAAATTTTATATCTGGAGCAGCCAAGTTAATCGACAAAATGAAATAAAAATTAAGTAACCACTAGTTACTTTCTCTGGTAATTAGTTACTTTTATAACAATATAACTCAATTACTAACTCAGCTACTACTTGTGAGTTGTGAGTCTGAACTAGTAACATTCCCAACACTGCTCTTTACACCGCAGGATGAATAAATACCAACTGATTTACGGAAATGCTCTTATCTTGTAGTAAACTCGCCCTTGTGGCTGTTAGTGCCAAACTCACTCACAAGAAAGTTCCAGTCGGTGTTGATCTTGTCGGCCAGGCCCAGCAGAAAGACAGCGAGGAGCGTGGACGAGCAAACAAACATGCTGACAGAGACAAACATCACCCATCCTTGCAGCAATGGCACCGAGACGTTGGTAGATGCTATTAGTATCCACACTAAACCTCCCAAAACCTGCCGGTGAGACAATGTTGCACGTGTGTGTGTGTGTGTGTGTGCGTTACATCAAGTGTTGCTCCGGGTTACAGTGTAACTCAGAACGAGAGTGAAGAGCTCTCTATCTCTCTCTCCCCCTCCCTTGCTCCCTTCTTTCTGTATCTATCTCTTTGCTCTTTCCTCTCTCTCTCTCCCTTTTTCCTCACTCCCCCCTCTCTTTCTTCACTCTCTCTTTCTCTCTTTCTTTCTCTCCCCCTCACTTGCTCCCTTCTTTCTGTATCTATCTCTTCGCTCTTTCTTCTCTTTCTTCTCTCTCTCTCTCTCTCCTTCCCCTCTCTTTCTTCACTCTCTCTCTCTTTTCTCTATCTCTCACTCGCTCCCCCTCTCTCCCTTCTTTTTCTTCACTCTATTTCTCCCTCTCTCCGCCATTTCTTTCTTCACTCTCTCCCTCTCCCTTCTTTCTTCACTCTCTCTCTCTCCTCCACTTTCTTATCTTTCCTCTCTTTCTTTTTTCTTCTCTCAGCCTCTCCATTTTCCTTCTTTCTCTCCTCACCCCCTCTATCTTTTTCCTCTCTCTCTCTCTCTCTCTCTCTGTGTCTCTCCCCCACACTCTTTTTTCCTTCTCTCCACACAGGTTACACTGTAACTCGGAACTCAGAGTTCAGGCCGTGACCTTTAAAACACTGGAGCAAAAGAAGGAGAAATAACTCACTATTTCCAAGCAGATCAAGGCACCGGTGTATGTTCTCAGCACCTCAGTGCCCAGTGGCAGAGAGATGGTGGGTGCTGGGAAGGAGGTGGCGGCAGGGTTGGTAGTTTCTGCCATCTTCACTCCAGACAATCACACACTGAACACACCAGCGCACCGGACAATGCTGCCAGTGTTGTGTGTCAAGAACAGGTTTAACAGGTGTGCAACCACTCCCTCCTTCTCTCTCTCACTCACTCACTCTTAGCTCTTTCGCTTCTATCCCCCGTCCCTTCTCTCCTTTCACTTTCTTTCACTCACTCCCTCCCTCTCCCTTTTAATTCTCTCTCTCTCTCTCGCTCTTCCTTTCTTTGGGACCTTCTCTTTATTTTCATTCTTTCTGTCTCAACCAATATCTTTATCTCTTCTCTCTCTCTCTTCTCTCTCCTCCCTTCTCTTTCTTCACTCTACTCTCTCTATTCTCCCCGTCTTACTCTGTCCTCTTACTCCTTCTTCTCTCTTCCGCTCTGTCTTTCTCTCCCCCTCTCTCTAACTCTCTCTCTCTCATCTCTGTTTCTCTCTCTTCGCTCTGTCTTTCTCTCCCCCTCTCTCTAACTCTCTCTCTCTCATCTCTGTTTCTCTCTCTTCGCTCTTTCCTTTCTTTCTCCCTCTCTCTCTTTCCTTTATCTTTCTGTCTGTCTCTCTCTCTCTCATTTCTTATTCTCTCTCACCCTCTCTATGTTCCTTTTTTCTATCTCACCCCCTTCTCTCTTTTGCCTTCTCTGACTCTCTTTCTCCCCACCCCTCTAACTTTTTCCTTCTCTCTCTCTCTCTCTCTCTCTCTCTCTCTCTCTCTCTCTCTCTCTTCCTTCTCACATTCTTTTCATTAGCAGTCAACTTCACAGACATAATTTGATAGCAGAGTTAAGGCTTTTGGTTAATGATTAATATTGGTTCAATATACTTGAGTAAACATTAAGTGAAACCGAGCAGTGTATACTGTAAGTTCCACATATAGTTCACTAAAGGATTGCTGCAGCTTTTAAAGTTTGTACCGAGTTTATGTCTAATTTTAAATTCCAGACTTCATAATTTCAAGTACATTTGCACATGTAATTTAATTATATTTTACTTTTTAAAAATGTTTTGGAAAGTGTCTTGTTGTACTGTTTGTACTGGATTGTAAATCGGATTTTGTGTGACAATGGCAATAACACACAGTTTAAATTCAAAATAAACATTTTGACCGTAAATAATGAAGTTATGAAATATTGATACGTTTTTAAAAGGTTGATATAGGTATGCTCTTATCAAACATGGCAATAATAACTTGATAGCAAGGTTTGATAGCAGATTTTATCATTTAACGTTTTGAACAACAACACCCACAAAATCTATGTGATTCAAATTTCAAATCAACCAAAATAAAGTTCCTCTCCAACACAAAAAGCTTTAACATTGATAAGGAACAATGATAAAATGTTGTGAAAGTAAAGTAA
Source organism: Paedocypris micromegethes (assembly GCA_028031935.1). Lineage (NCBI taxonomy): Eukaryota > Metazoa > Chordata > Actinopteri > Cypriniformes > Paedocypris > Paedocypris micromegethes. The sequence continues at coordinate 8,086,227 of CM051507.1, read as the reverse complement.
AGTGAGTGAGATTGTCAATGTGGCCATTATGCTGCCCACTGCTCCGAGTTGGTTTCGGATGCGTCAAATGCAGAAAACACATTTTACTACCTCGTGTACCATGGTGTAAATATATGTATGTGACAAATAAAATTTGAATTTGAATTTAACGTTGGTTACAATAGCTGATTGCAACTCTCATTTAATTGTTTCACATTTGTATATATTTTTATGTAGATATTACAGTGGCTTTCTTTTATTCGTTCATCGTACAATTTGCAGACTTTTCCCAAGTGTTTGGAAATTGACAAACGTAGTAGTGTGGTGCTTCACAGTCCACCTGCTGCCACGCCCCGGCGCTGCTGAGCTGCACGCACTTGCCCCGCCCTCGGACAGGCCCAGGCGGACCCCACTCCGAGTCCAGGCCGTTGAGACGGGCCTCCCCGTTGGCGTAAACCAAGCCCACCTCCGTCTCCGTCACCTGCAGCCCCGTCAGCACCTGCGTCAGGTCGGACGCTGCGATGAACTTGGCGAGAAACTGGTGCGTCTCTTTGGACGTGGGCAGGGAAAGGGCTCCGCCGCGTAACCTGCAGTTCACCAGCGCCTCCCGGTAGCTCCGCCCCTCTTTAACCAGCAGGAAAAACACGTTCCCAGCTTCGCCGACACCTAAAACCACTGCAGTCCAATTGACAAAACACAACAAATACGTCTCTTGTAAACACTTGTCTGTTTTTAGTAATAATACTAGTAAAGCAAAACACTATTGGCGATTAGTCTCATTGTTGACGTTTTTTTCGAAGAAGTACTTCAGTATTAAAATACCGTTACAAACGATCCTTTTATGGTCTCGTTGGATCAAAGTAAAAGAATTGTGTCGACGGATAACACCTAATCCGTTTACTTTGGTTCAACTTAAAATTTTACTTTGAAAGGAATTAACTATCTGCCGTAATCGTGCCCCGAGTCGGGCCAAGGGGAAGTGGTAGGAGCACACAGAAGCCGAACTTCAGATCTTCAGTGACGGAAATTTATTGCGAAAAAGACGTGAAGAGTTTACAAAAAAGAAAGACAAAAAGAAATCTCCTCCAAGCAGGAGTAACGGTAACCAGACAGTCAAAGTGCTTCCCGTTCAAACCTTAAATTGTTCTCCTGAACGCAAGAGACAGGTCAACACGCACAGTACATGTGCTTTGGTTCCACCGTCAGAACTCATACAAACGACCTCTAACAACCTCTACCAACCCCATCCAACCTCCCGCACAGTGAAAATGGCCTGGCTTTTAAAGGCCAGTTTTCCCGCCTAAACAATTTGGGAAGACCCATGTGCTACAGAGGGGGAAAAGGAAATAACTAAACCTTACAAAATCAATCTTAAACAGTAGCACAAGACAAAAAAACAAAATCTAAATAAATCATGAATAAATTATAATTTAACCAAATCAAGTGACAATACATACATATGCAATCAAACAAGACAGAAAAACAACCATCACCCACTACTCAAAATGGCCTCAACCCAAGCCTTTAAAATGGCTGAAAAAAAGCCACGCCTTTCTTCTACACACAAAAAGAAAGTGGTGAGTATACAGGGATGAACTTATTAATAAAATGACTAAACAAATGGTTGCCTTTTCATTTAACTAAAACAGTGACCAGACAAATTAAATACTGACGGTACAAAAATTAATAAAGAGTGAACATGTAAAACAAACTTGTTGCTGAGATGACTCTCGTCATCACACTATCCACTACTTAAATAGATTCAAAGATGTTTTTTGCACTGGCTAAGTTTTTAAGTTTAATGAAATCTCAAATGACATGTTTTCTTAATTGTTTTTAAATTTTTCTTTAATTTCTTAATTTCTCATCAGAAGGGTTGAAAAAGAGACCACCATCATAATATATGCGTCCATTTGCATCTTCGTTCATTGGGCCTTGTGTACTAACGGGTTGAATTTAAATAAGATTTATAAGAGTATCAAACATTATAAAATCTGAACTGAACCCATGTTTCTTTACCACAGAAGTGTAATAACAACTTAATCAATTAAGTTGCCTTATAAAAGACTTGCAAATGGGGTGTCGTTAGTTTAAAGAAGTTTTGATACTTGATCTAACTCAAACTACACTGTAAAAAGTGCCAAAGGCGTGTCGTTACTTTGAATTCTTTTTTCTACCTGATCTAACTCAAAGCGTTTAATTTTCTGTCTTCCATCAGTTTAATATAAAATGTGTGCCTTATCCAAATTAAAAGTAAGTCTTTTAGTGTAAAGTAAATCAATTTCTTTGAAGTAAAGTAAAAATGTGCTTTGGAGCCAGATGGTGATGAGAAGAGAAGACCTTGTTTGTTGGATTGGCCGATGAGAATGGCTTCAGCTCAGATTTTATAATATAATGTTAGATACTCTTATAAACATTATTATTTAAATGCAACCCGTTAGTACACAAGGCCCAATCATCGAAGATGCAAACTGACGCATATGTTATGGTGGTGGTCTCTTTTTCAACCCTTCCGATGAGAAATTAAGAAATTAAAGAAAAATGTATAAACAATTAAGAAAACATGTCATTTGAGATTTCATTAAACTTAAAAATTAAATAGATTGAAACATGTTTTGTGCACTGGCTAAGTAGTGGACAGTTAATTCCATTCAAAGTAAAATTTTAAGTTGAACCAAAGTAAATGGATTAGGTGTTATCTGTCGACTCAATTTTTTTACTTTGATCCAACAAGACACTTTTTACATCATATCATCTTATCAATTAGATCAAGTGCACATTGTGGCACGGTGTGTACTGTAGAAGAGACAAAAATGTAAGTATTGCCAATAAATACTATTTTGATTAGATGATTTGAGAGGACGCCTCACCGTTCTTGAGAAACTTGACAGAATTTTTCAGTTTGTTTATCGTCATCTCCATTTGTGCCACCACCTTCCGGTACCTTCCGCAGTCACAAGAGGTTCCTGTTAGAAGGGTTAGGGAGTCTTTCATAATAAAGCTCATAATCAATCAGGATGAAATATGATAGTAAAATGACAGTATTATGATAATGTAAATATAAAAAGTAATATGTAAGATATGCAATAAAATAAGTTTACAGTGATTTATGACAGATAAGTCTTAATCTGCAACAGTTTTTCTAAATGCATATGATTATAATAATAATAACAATAAATTTTATTTGATGACACCTTTCTTTAGACACCTTTCACTCAAGGACACCTTACATACTGTAGTTAAAAAAGTTGCTTCCCCCAAGGTGTGACGACCCAGCAGGGGTGTGGGGTCCCAGCACGAGGGGTAGACAATGCCTTCCCACAAGGCATTGCAAGTTGTGTGTTATTTGTGTGTTTTAAGTGTTATATTCAATGTCAAAACGTGTATTTTATGTCGATCTGTTTGTGCCATTGTGTTGTGTATGAGGAGAAGTTCATGTTTGTTAATTGTTATAACTGTTTATTGTGAACTGTAATACCTACCATTTGTGCTGTTTGTAGCTAATGGCATGTCTGGTGTTACTGTTGTCCTGTAGATGTGTGAGGGATGAGTGTGCGTGTAAATAAAGCAATGCTGTAAATAAAGACCACCACCTCAACCAAGCTGTCTCTGTGTGTGATGTCGGCGGATACTCGGAGTCGTGCGGTGTATTGGGGCGCTATTATAAAATATACGGTAATTATAAAAAAGTTTAGTTAAATGACGCGTCTTAAGATGCGACTTGAAATTTGCTGGACAAATACATTAGCGTTTGTCTATATATGTGATATAAACTATATTAATAATAGCAACATAAAAAAGATGAAATCCACATTTGACATACCAGGCTTGCCCTTTAATCCTGGGAGACCTACAGTTCCAAGCAGCCCCGCGTCTCCTGCAACACACACACACACACACACACACACACGTAAAAACGCACACTTGCTTTTATATCATAGTGGGGTCCCACAATTGACTTACATACACAACAATACGTTCTCCCTCTCTTCACTGTGACCCAAACCATCAAATAATCACCCCTCTTTACTCTAACCTTAACACACACTCAGTTATATTTTATATATGCTATATTAAAATATCAAACAGAAAGGCTGCCTAGTTAGTGCTCGGAACCGAATTACACCTGCACCTTCAGAAAATGGTCAAAATCTATGGTACCTGAAGTCTTTCTAATTGCCTTGTATTTTTTTTTCTCCCCTCCTCTACTGAGCGCCAAGTGTCGTACGACCGGAATCTCCTAGGAGCTTCGGAATCATCGGTGGTGCTTCCTCGACCTCTGTGGACCTGACGACGCTGTTGGTGTGGAGAAGTGGAGCCTTTCCCCACTGAGGAGGGAAACATCTTTCCGGAATCATCATTAAAAATGGCGCGGAACAACCAACGCATTGATTGTGTAGTGTTAGAATGCCAGCGGAGACTGGCACCAGTGAGCCGGGTTCTCCCCAGGGTTTTTCCTCGTTAAAGAGGTTTTTTACCTGGCCACTGTGGAATCAGATTAGTGCCCAAAATATCAAACGAAAAATTTCAATTCTGAAGAAACGAACGAAAATGCATCACATTTACATTTGGTTTTTTTTTTTTTCGCATGCAATTACGTTTGCTTTTATTTTTTTCACAATCTTCACGTTTTTGTTTGAAACTTTTTTTTTTCGCTTCAGGTTTTTTGTTAGCTTTTTATTTTTGCATTTGGATTTTTGACCCGAGTTTCACGTGGGGGAGGCCCTTACTCTGATTGGCTGGTGATTGACAGCTGCATTCACGGAGAGAATGTGATTGACTTGAATAGGGGGAGGAGTTTAGCGAGCAGTTGTTCATAATCGGAATACCTTCATCTCCGGAGTATTTATGCGTTTGTAGTGATTCGTTAGTCTGGACCGACATGACACCATCCACATCACTGCACCAGAAAGACAACCACTGCGCTCTTGCAGCCTGCACTCGTTATGTAGTGCGCATGTATACAGGGTTTCACATTAAATTCTAGTTAATAATAATAATAATAATAATAATAATAATAATGAGTATTTGTAGGGTGCTTTTCACAGTTTTAACTGTCTCAGCACAGAAGTTAGCACAGAATTATAAGAGTTGTTATAACAACCGGAACATTTTAACATTATTTTCATTACTAATAATAACATTTTTTTTTGTAAGGCACACACAGTATTTCGATGTGAAGAAACAACATACATTTCTACTAACATGTGTACTAGTATTCTGAAGTATCTGCCACCACAATAATTTAGCAATAATTTGCAAAACCAATACTTAAATCACAGTTTGTGTATATAATTATAAAAAATATATAAAAAATATTAAAAAAACAGTGAATGTCAAGATGTACATTCGCTGAACTCCTCCCACACTTGTTGGTCAAGCAACTGTCAATCACATGCTCTCCAGCCAATCAGAGTAAGGGTCGACCACATGTGAAACTTGGACCAGAAATCCAAACGAAAAAAAAAAAAACGTACGAAAATTTTGAAGCGTAAAACTAAAAAGTTTCAAACTAAAACATGAAGATTGCAAGCTAAAAAAAAAAAAAAACCACAAATGTGAAGCACTTTTGTTTGTTTTTTCGAAATTTTCGTTGAATATTTTTGGCCCTAATCTGATTCCATACTGCTCTAGACAGTGCCACCAACAGACCAAAAACACTGGCGCTGGCACTCGGCCGCTGAGCTGCCCTTTTTGTGCTGCACTCGCTGCTCAGGGGTTGATGATTTTTTCCTGTAATTCTATAATAGGCTCAACGTTGAGTTCTCTGAGATGCTGACAATGTCCAGTACCAACATAGACTTTCTCTAAACATTATATACGGGGGTTAAATGCAGAGCACAATGTAATACTGCCCCTAGTGGCAAAATTGACAAATTCACTCACTATTATTTTTTTTCCTAAAAGGTCGTAATCAAATGTACTCAGCCGAGTTGAGTCAGAAATATATCAGGACCTGTGATGAACTGACAGTCACTGAACACCAGTAAGGGGAATAACGGCTTTAGAAATAAACAGCGTTACTTTTTTCAGTAACGAGTAATCTAACGTAATTACTTTTTCCTCCGTTACAACGGCGTTACCGTTACTTACAGAGTTACTTACTAACGGCGTTGCTATAATTGTGGTTTTGGTCCGAGCGCAGGGTCCGCAGTTTTTCTATGGTGTGGGTGTGTCCGGTGGGTGGGACATAACTGGTGTTGTGAAAATGTGCTGATTGGCTTAGATTAAATATCCATAATTTACCACCCGAAAGCAGAGTAGTGCGGCTGACATACAAAGGCTCGCAGTGACGCACACCAACCACCAGGAGTCAGTGATGAGCCGCGGAGAAGGATACAGAGTTTTTTTACTACCTGTTTGAATATTTTAATTTTCACTAGCAAGAGTGTACATTTTTGTTCTTATAGTTTAATGGCGGTACATTGTTAAGTGTATGCTGAGAGCAGAACACTTCCTAAACTGTTTACTTTTGTGAGAATTAAATCACTGTCGGTACGTCTATTCAGTTTTATTATTATTCACTATACTAATGATAATAATACAAAAATATATTGAATTTGATAGGTGTCTCTCACATTGTCCCACAGCAATAGTAAAGTAGTGTAGATTAATGTACAATGCTTTATAGTAATATTTATAATTAATATAATATAATTAATGATTATTTTATTTAGTGTTCATTTCAGTCATTTATAAAAATTCAAGAAAGGCAATGGTTACTTTCCCTGGTAATTAGTTACTTTTACAACGTTGTAACTCGATCAGAAAGTCTGAAGTTTAGGCTCAAAAATAAAAGTGTTGTTCTTTCCGGCTGAAAAATTACCTCTTGCTCCACAAGGGCCCATTTTACCCATCCAGCCTATGTTTCCCTTCTCTCCATTTACTCCCATCAAACCTAGAAATCACAAATAAATCAAGTTAAACACTTTCCTTGAGAAAATACCTACAACACCGACGGCACTGCAGGAAAGTTCTGTCCGAGACGCAGCTTTGAACTGGCTTCTGGGTCAGGATGCTGGCTCGTTTTTCTCCCACAGACCAGAAACGTGTGTCCATAAGACATAAACAGTTCAAATTACACCTGAATGCACTGTAAATCACCTGTGTTTCCCCAACTTGTGATTTGTTTACACAGTGTGTGCATTATCTAATTTTCGATATTTACGCGAATATATGCACCCCTCTTTTTTTTTTTTTTTACAATATTAGACGCTCAACAACTTGGGCTTAGATGTTATGGAATCAGATTAGTGCCAAAAATATCAAACGATATTCTAAGAAACTGAGAAAAAGATCAGTTTAACGTATGACTAATTCTAGCATGCAGCTTTACAGCATTTCTAAGAACTACAGCAACTTAGTAAATTGATGTAGGATAAAAAAAATACTAGTTCCTTATTTAATATCCTAGACTTTTTTTGTAAGTGTAAAAACGACAAACACACCGCCGTCTAGACGGGTAACTTTGAATGTGGATGGCAAACAGCTACAGTTTAACCAACTTCCCTTTAATCCGTCACAGATTCAAACCGTGTCTCAGAGACCTCGCTGGCCGGGTGGGCCGGTTTTTCCCATTTTTCCCTCATGCCCTTCTGCTCCCGATATACCTGGATCACCTACTTACACGAGGAAGATCATGGTTAGAACATGGCAAATTAAAGTGCTCCACAAGGTTCTTTTTACGATGCAGCTGCACATACAACCGGCCTTCAATCATCAACAATTTGTACAGACAAAATGGGAAATTTTGTAGAATATTGCATCAATTTCCACATAAAATTGTTCAAGTTCAAGTTCATTTATATAGCGCTTTTCTTAGTGGGGTCTCAGACCAACGCAATGACGCTAGGCAAATTAGGGGGAAAATTAGTCTTTAAAAAAAGAAATGTCCAATATTTATGTGTTCAAAAATGAGGAGGAAACGAGTCAGTTAAAAAAGAAAAGGAAAAATGTCCATTGTGTGTTTATTTACACGTATATAACAATAATACATACTACACAGGACGTTTAATCTGCTCTGTATTTTGACCTGTTAAGAATTATTTGAGACCGACAGCGTTCAGACGACAGTGGTGGTCGCGCTTGTTAAAACTTATTTTATTAGAGGGAAAATGTCTGTTTATCTGCTTTTTTTTACTGTCCCTCATTTTCATAATTCTGCTTTTGTTCATAATTAGCATTAGCTAACATTGAGGGGAATTCCATGCTGAACAAATATTTTATGTAAATAATAGAATAGCCATTTATTGTCAGTGTGCACGTATACCAGGGGTGTCAAACTCATTTCGCTTGGCGGGCCACATCCGACCTAAGGAGATGTCAGGCGGGCCGGACCATTACAATTATACCATACTCTGCATTAAATATCAAAAATATCATGTATTTTCTTTGTTTTGGTGTAAAGAAGCACAAGAACATTAGGAACATATTGAATTTTAATGAACTATGTTTTTACAAAACATTCCAAAAATTTCCTCATAATTCCTTACAAATGTGCAATTGACCTTTATCATTCACATTTAGGCATTGCAACTTATCCCACTGATTGTACAAAGGCACACAACTTAAATCGGTAATGAAAAATATAGTATTGCACTTTTGCACTATTGCATTTTAAAGAACTGAATTTTAAACCACTTATATAAAATATAAATTAAATCCCTGCATACACCTTACAAACTAAGGAGAGTGATATTAAATGTGCAATGAAGAAAGTCACATTCGTAAACTTCATAAATGAAACATGCAATATTTAAATGCAAACAGTATTTAAGCCTTAAATACTGTTTGCATTTACACAATTTATCTATCTTTCTCCGTTTGGAACATTTTGATTAATGAGGTTGTAGCGGATAACACCGGTTATCCATTCTTAACAAGATCATCCGTCTCAGTGATGCAGCGTTCTATTCCGATGGAATCAATGAATTGCAGCAAAAAAAAAAAAATTTTTTTTTTTTTTTCTTTTTTCTATTTTTTTCCAAACAATTCGGCGGGCCTGATCGAACCTACTTGCGGGCCAGTTCCGGCCCGCGGGCCGTATGTTTGACACCCCTGACGTATACAGTGTAAGTCATATTTACAATGAAATTATAGCATCTTTCTATACAGTGCAACACACATTAATAATTCTATTCCTAAAGTTTACGTGTAATACCATATAATACAGACATGGAATTTTACAACAGAGGAGAGAAATTGCACAGTTGTTTTAAATAAAACATGTATATCTGATAACATGAAATTTTACCAACTATTTGCATTCATCACTTAGGGCGTGTCAGAATCAATGACACTTCATCAATATTTTTAAGCATCAAAATGCCCCCGATTTCCTACTGTGATCTATGAATTCGATAGATTTCGCTTGTTGTCTGTTTGCAAATGTGAAAAATCATGTTAGTTTCTGTAAAAATTGATTTATAGTATTACATTCAACAGAATTTCATTTATTCATATTATGTGTTAATGTCATCATCAAGCCTAAAACTGATTTTAAAAACAACAACATGTCAAAAAAAGCTCAAAAATGTAGAGAGAACGTTAATAGCGTTTTGTCCTGTTATTTAATTTACAGTAATAACATAACAGTACAGTAATGTTAGTTATACAGTAACTAACGTTTCCGGTATCTATGAACTGTAATGAGAAATCTTTTAAAGCTGCAATGAAACTAATACTCATTATATATACACAAAACTAAATAAAACATGTTTACTAAGATGTTAACATCTTAATAAATTCAGTGTGTACATTTTACCATTATCTCATCTTTCTTTTTGTACCAAACGGAGTAGCAATACTAATTTCATTGTAACCCTGTGATACAATGACCTTAGTGAATAAGTATTAGTTTCATTGCAGATTTAAAAAGACTTCTCATTAAAGTTCATAGATGCCAGAAACGTTAGTTAACATATGGTTATTAATGTAAACTGAATAACTGGACAAAAGGCTATTAATATTCTCTCCATATTCTTGAGAGTTAATTTTTTTGCTCCAAATAAAATGCTCGAAATATTTAATTTATTTTATTTTTTTTCCAGTTTTAGACTTGACGCTGACACTACGCATTATACATGAATAAATAAAATCAACAGAGCAAAAAGATATTTTGTTACAATTCATAGATGCCTGAAACAATAGTGCCGTATGTTAATAATTTTTTGTAAGGAGCAACCACGGAACACCATGAACTCAACAAAATGATTACATTTTGTAACTTTGTTTCTTTTCTTTTCAAAAACAAAACGATTCCTGTAGATACCTTTAGATCCGGGAAGAATGCTGTTGGAACAAACTTCCATTGTCGTACAAACTGTCCATACGTTCCATATTTGGACCAGAACACAAATCCTCCGAACGTGTGGTCCACCCATGACTCGCACTTGAAATGGGGCTTAACTGTGAGTGGGATTGAGAATAAAACGAGTGTTTTGAAGCAAGCGTGATCTGTTTACTAAGCGTTATCATATCTGAGCGGAGCTTTCAAACAACACTGTCCAGAGCTGAGGTTATCTTCTGGTGCTCTTCACTGACGTTTGTTTAGCTGAAAGGAGTAAACTATTTCTTTGCACACTGTTAGGTCCATTAACACATGTTCTGAAATTCACTTCAATATGAACTTCAAGCAAAGTGAGAATCATTTTTACTCCAATACCATAAACACATTTCACATGAAGACATTCACAAAACACAATCCTCTGTTCTCATAACTCTAAACACATTTGTCCTTGCTAAAACATAAGTTGCAAAAGAAGTCTGCTCATATTCTCACCAGAAAGCTCATGTGATGCAAAATGCTTGACACAGTCAGCAATATTTGAACACAATGAACACACCTCGCGTCATTCACTACACACAACAACTCAAAATTGAAGACACTTGTTGCTAATGCTGTGACTACATGTATAAAAGCAAGTCCAGAGTGCAAAGTTTGCTGGAGATTCTAAGCAAACACAATGGATGAAGTCCGGGGAAGAGGAATTCGAGAGAGAAGAGCTGGTCATGGAAGAAGAGGTGCAGGCCAACGAGGAACAGTTGGGAGAGGAGAAGGTCCAAGAGGAAGAGCAAGACAACCTCGCACCACCATTATGGACGAGATGTGAGCAACATTGATCATGTCATTGTCCATGGCATGACAATGGATGGACCTGAGTAGGTTCACTGTGGCCACCATTATCAGGGCATTCAGACAACACAACAGGTATTGTACTTATTGTACTTAATTTTTGTCACAATACAGTTTTGCAAGCCTGTGAAAGTAGTCTATTGGTTTCAAATCAGTTGTTACTGTAGTTGAAAGAATGCCACAAAGAGGTGGAAGGGTTGTCATATTTACAGCGGCACAAGAAACCCTCATTGTGGATATAGTTTGTAAGAACAACCTCATCAGACTCAGCTCAGGCAGATCAGAGACAAAATAATTGCCGATACGTAATCTCAATGTTGAGGACATTGATGATGTCAGCTTGGCCACAATAGACCGAGTTCTCCGGCGCCAGAAGATGCGGATGAAACAGGTCTGTAGGATTCCCTTTGAGCGGAAATAAGTAACTATACATTCCTATTCACAGTAGTTAGTGGGCTCTGTGGTCAACGTTACTTCTGGACAATACTATGCTACCTGATTGACTGTTGTTCTGAACACCTTTCACAGGTGATTGGGAACCTGCAGAAATGAAGGCAAAGAGGCTTTGCAAGTTACTGGAAGACTTGTCTTTGTCTATAAAAAGTGTGTTTAATCGCTGCGCTTAATGGATTTTTTTTATACTATTGACATTGGCATCATATTTTGTATTATCATTATTATGTTGGTTATCTGGTTATCACTGCATGCAATTGATGAAAACAGAAAGAGTGAAATGCATCAACAGTTTTGAACGTTTTAGTTAAATAAAATACAGATGAAATGTTGCTCTCCTTATATTTTATCAAAGATTTCTTAGTCGGCCAGCGCAACACACCATAAGTCAGGCAATATACGTAAATCACAACTGTCAAAAACCCAACCCTAACCCTAACCCTAAGCCTTAGCCTTGAGGGTGTATTAGAGCTAGAATGAGGGTTGTGGTTAGGTGTAGGGGATTAGGGTCAGGGGTAGCGTTAGTGTTACGGTTAGGGGTTAGTGCTAAGTTTTTGAGGGTTGTGTGTTGCGCTGGCCCCCTAACCTAACCCTAATTCTAGTACACCCTCAGACTCAACCTTCCAACACCATCCTCAGCAAATCACAGTCGGCCAGCACAACACACTATAACTCTGGCAATACAAATCACAACTCTCAAAAACCTAACTCTAAACCTTAACCCTAACTACAAGCTCAAATCACAACCTTCCAACACCATCTTCACCAAATCACGGTCGGCCAGTGCAACACACCATATCTCTGAATATACAAATCACAACACTCCTAACATCAACCCTAATAAATTCTCAACATACAACCTACCAATATTGGGCAAGCTACTTATAAAATGTAGTAAGCTAATTCGCTAACCCTTAATAAATGTAGCTTTCCTCAGCAGATCTGACCAATAGCAACGAATTATCTCTCATGAGAGTCTACAAAAAATCAACTGAAATTTGTAGTTAAGCTGATAGCTTTGCTACTTGTAGTGAAGCTACTGCCCAACACTGCAACCTGCCAACACCATCTTCACCACATCACAGTCGGCCAGCGCAACACACCATAACTCTGGAAATACAAATCATTAGTGTTGGGAGAAACACGTTACAAAAGTAACATATTACAATAATATATTACTTTTTGCTGTAACGCAGTAGTGTAACTTATTACTTATTGTATTTTCAGTAATACATTACTCGTCATACTCGTTACGTACGCTTGCGTTACAACAAATCTTTCACTTTCAAGACAATAAATCAAACATTTAATATTTCCTGTTCATAAATAGAGACGTAAGTCATTCGTCTTGCTTTCCGCTGGCGTTGTATTTTGTAACGCTGCTCTGAGCTGGAGGTGTGCAGCTATGGGCTCCGCCTTGTTCGCGTCTGCGCACTGCACTGACGCGGACTCGTGGCAAATTTGATTAACAGAGACGGGGGACGGCTCTGTGGACTCCCCTCGCTCCGCCGACGTCGATTCACGTGCCGTTCTCCCCGAAAGACCCGCGAGAACGCGCGCAAGAGCGACAGGTGCGCTCGAGGGCGGAGACCACGCCCCCTCCCGACCGTATCTTCGCGGAGGATGCTCGGATCGCCTGGAACCGCAAACCGCTGTTAAAAACAAAAGAAGAAGAAGATTTGAACCAGTCTGATTGTCTCCAGTACATTTCGTGCTCCAGTCGTTTGTCTACCCGTCTAAATAGTCTGACTTTGTATTTGAAAAAACAAAAATATGTAGTATTACCTATTATAGAAGTGTGATGTCTCGCTAATAATAGTGTAACTGCTGCTTTAGTTAAAAATGTTTTGTTTATAATTCCTTTATATTGACATCTGGTTTTGTTGATGTTAATTTGGTTTTGTATCACAATTTAATTTAAGGTTTATTTGAATACATTATGTAAATATGGTTTGCGTCACCTAATTTGCGTGAAATGATGACGTCACTCAGAACAGCCTAGACGGACTGATTGTGCAGATGCAACAAGGCTCTGCAAAGTTTCCTTTTGTTAAAGTTTTTCCTCTTTTCACGGCAAGCGGCCAACGAGGTATTTTATGTTTGTATTCACGTTTGTTTGTATACTGTACTTGTGTTAAATGTTGTTCATGTGTTAATGTTCAAACGCAGTTTTCACGGCGTTTGGCGTTGGTGTTCGGTGACCATCAATGGCGTCGCGGGACGATATGACGACGACGAAGACAATAAACCCACGTTTATAAAAAGGAACCGACCTGTGTCATTCGTTGCTGTGAGAGGAGTTACAAATAGATTTATACAAACTACTGAATAATTTGCGCTTTTAATATAGCTTTAGTTATAGAACGACTGTCTTTTTTTTATTTCATTGTAATATTTATTTGATCAGATCAATAAAGGTTTACCAACTCATGTAAATGTAATTCCTGTTTATTTCCGTGCACACGAAAGAAAAATGAGGGCTGGCTCGAACGCGGCACTTTTCACTTAATTTAATTTTAAATGATTATTTCACAGTTTAATGTGTTTTTGTATGACTTTCAGCTATCAAAATGCCAGCCACATTTAGCGATCCGGACCTGGTGAGGACTGAAGATGCACTTTTAGGCAAGTGTTATAAAACATAAATTAGAACAACTGAAAATTCATATTTTGTCAACACATTTGTTTTGCACGTGTCTGAAATGGTCTTTATGTTGGCAGGTCTAATAAAAAACCGTAAGGTCGTCTTAATGACAACAACCCCAAGTGATCACAATTAAGACATTAAAAGTGACCAGACGAGCACTCAGACAAGGATCAGGACAAGCACTCAGACAAGGACTCAGACCAGGATCAGGACTGTCACAAACTGCTGTCACTGGGACAAGACAGGGTGGACTCACATGCACTTCCTGGGGCGAGATCACGGCACACAAAGCGTTAATGTCCAATAAGGGTTTATTCCAAATTCAAGGTCGGGATACAAGAATCCAAAAGACACATGAACAAGAACCAGACTTGAAAAAAACAAGAGGCGAGAGTGACAGGAACAATGACTGACAAACTGGCAATGATAGACAGACTGGGAAGAACTTAAATACACAGACTAACGAGTGACACACAACACCTGAGACAAGGGATGGGAAACGCCTGGATCACTATGACAACACACACGGGGACTAGAACTACAAAAAACATGGCAGGGAGGGAAGGTTCCAACATAAAAGTCTGTGGACACTTCAACTTAAGAGTCCTGCCTGGTCTTAAGCCAGGATCCATGACAAGGACAAGGACTCAGACGAACATTCAGACAAAGACACATCGTCCAAACCTACGGTAGGACGTTTTTAAAACATTTTATTGCACTCGTTTTTTCCCCCCCGCAAAGCCTATATGGAATATTTTTGGCACTGATCTGATTCCATACGAGCTTGTTTTCATTTATAAAGCCCACAAACTAGTAAAAACAATATTTACCATTATTTCCAATGAAAAAAAAAATCTTGTGATTCACTGTGTACAGAGGCCAGAACCCCAGTGGTTATCATTCATGGCTTATGGGGAGGAATGCTGGTGTTCACCAATCTCTTAGATGACCTGAGCGATCAACGAACGGCGTACGTCATTGATCTTGCGGGCTTTGGACGCAGCTCCAGGACACAAGAAATTCCCGAAGGTGCTGAGGCAGCAGAGAGTTTTTTTTGTCCAAGCACTACAACAGTGGGTAACGGCGATGGGTCTAGAGCACATCATCCTGCTGGGACACAGCTTCGGCGGATTTCTCTCCACGGCCTTCGCATTACATCAACCAAGGTGTCAGCCAATCATCTGAATCAAAGCTTCTGACCTCAACCACATGTCTTAACACTCTCTTCTCTGTTCCTCACCTCAGATGTCTCAGGCACCTCATTCTGATAGACCCCTGTGGATTCCATGTGAAAAAGAAAGGGGACGAAAACCCACTGCTGGACACGTTTCTGAGTAGATGTCTCCATGCACTGTTCCCAGATGAAACACCTATGCATCTCGTTAGAGCTTTTCCAAACATTCTGGGTGAGAAATGATTTTGCTTGAACTGAACAGAATTATTACCGTTTTTACTTTTTTTTTTTACTGTTAATCGGAGTTTCATACTCCAATCTCACTAGGGTATATTTACACTTATGGAGGTGAATGAATGAGTTGCTGACTGTCTAAAACCAGTAGTGATTGTGTGCAGGTCGCGCAGTGCTGAAGCAGAAGATCAGGGACTATAGAAGAGCGTTTGGCCCCCTTAAGGAAGACGTCACAACGTACATCCACCAGTCCAACCTCCAATACCCCAGGTGAGGTCACACTAGTGCTGGGACACCTGAGCAGAACTCACTCTCTGTCTGACCCACAGTGGCGAGAGAGCGTTCTCTCAAATGGCCGACACTTTTTACTGGGCCAGGAACCCGATGCTGAGTCGGCTGGATTTTCTGTTACCATCCTTGGAAAAGATTCCTGGATCCCCACGGAAATTGGTGACGAAGTTTTGAGAATTAGAAAAGACTACACCACTAATTACGTGAGTGACATCAAAACATGTTCTGAGGTGAAACTCTATTAACTATATAAACTACTCTCACCCTACAGAAGATCCAAAAATGTGGACACATTGTGTTCTGCGACCAGCCGGGATTATTTAGCCGAATAGTCCTGAGGGCTGCTTTCACAGGAGTGGCGAGACGTCCCCGCAGGCCAGTGATTGAGCTGTAAGGATCTGACATTTCTTCCAGTTTCTTCTGCCCGGATTGGCCTCCATCAGCTGCTTGTTCTCGCGTGTGGTTCCTGAGCTGTGTTTCAGCAGACAAGTTCTTTTTTTTCCTCTTGTGTTAAGTTTATATGTATATAGTTTTTATGTTTGCATTTTGTAACTTTATAATAAATATCATTTATTAGTGTTACCATGGCGCCGGTTAAGCTGGCAGCTTGTCACGACATCTCTTACGTTCGAAGTTTGTTTTTAATACTTCCTATGTTTTATTTAAGGATTTTTCGTTAAATTGTTTATTATTTCGTTAAATTAAGTTATTTTTGTCGTTTGTACATAGTTTTTTCCTCTAGTTTTCGCTGATTTTAAGACGAAATGTGCCTCGGAGTGGCAACGCGCGTTTTTGTTTACACAACGGAGCGGCTGTTGGAACTTCGCAACGCGCCTTCTCTCCACGGCCACAGACACGATATCCCCGCTGAGCTACTCGTGAAGACTCGCCAGGGGCGGCGCGCTAGACGACAACGTCGGGAAAAAACGAGACGCTTTAGACCGGCTCTCCCTTCCGTCGTCATGGGAAATGTAAGATCGCTTTCCAACAAAATGGACGAGCTCGCGGCGCTCACGCGGCATCAACCGGAATATAAAACAAGCAGCGTTCTTCTGTTCACGGAGACCTGGCTAACTCCCATCATCCCGGATTCTACTGTGTCTCTGGATAACTTTCATTGATACGAGCGGACAGAACGCAAGAGAGCGGTAAGACGAAGGGAGGGGGCCTGGCTGTGTTCGTAAACTTAAGATGGTGTAAACCAGGACACTGTACTGTTAAAACAAAGTTGTGCAACAGAGACATTGAGCTGCTCGCGGTGGGCATGAGACCAGTCTACCTGCCGAGAGTTTACAACGTGATAATAATCGCTGTGTACGTCCCTCCCTCTGCTAATGCCAACGCAGCTTCTGAGAGCCTGCTCTCTGTCACCAGCGGGCTGCAGACACAGCATCCACAGGCTCTCTTCCTGATCTCTGGGGACTTTAACCACGCTCCGCCCTCAGCTGCTCTACCTACATTCACCCAGTATGTCACCTGTTCCACCAGAGACAATAAAATACTGGACTTATTTTACGCCAACACCAAAGAGGCTTACAGCGCGTCCTCTCTCCCGCCGCTGGGCAGAGCTGATCACAACATCTTGCATCTTCTGCCCGTGTATAAACCTGCGGTGCACAGGCAGCCGGTGGTGTCTCGCACAGTGAAGAGGTGGACACCAGAGAGTGAGGAGGCTCTCAGAGACTGTTTCAGCACCACGTGTGGACGGAGCTCTGTGACCCACACGGGGAGGACATTATGCCATCACAGACTGTATACTGAATACATTAATTCTGCTGTGAAAACACTGTTCCATCCAGAGTGGTACGGCATTTCGCTAATAACAAGCCGTGGGTCACCTCTGAGATTAAAGTCCTCTTAAAGGAGAAGAAGAGAGCGTTCAGATCCGGGAACAGGGAAGAACTCAGGCGTGTACAGAAGGAGCTGAGGAGGAAAATTCGAGAGGGAAGGCCAGATACAGGAGGAAGATGGAGAAGCAGCTTCAGCGAAACAACACCAGGGAAGTGTGGAAAAGCCTGAAAACCATCTCTGGCTTTAAAGCACCGCACCCTCAGGTGGAGGGGGACATGAACTGGGCCAATGACCTGAACCATCACTTTAATCGATTCGACCAAGCAGCCCCCCCCACCCCGCAGCAGCTGCTTTCACACCATCAGCACCTCCTGCAGAACCAGCCCATCAAGACCCTCTACTCACTGATACTGCAACACCACCACAACCCCTGTCTTTCTCCAGTATACAGGTGAGAAACCAGCTTAAAAGAATCAACGGTAGGAAGCAGCCGGACCAGATGGCATCAGCTCCAGACTCCTCAAGTCCTGCGCAGATGAACTGTGTGAAGTCCTGGAACTAGTCTTCAATCTGAGCCTCAAGCTGAGGAAGGTCCCACAGCTCTGGAAGACCTCCTGGTGGTACCAGTGCCTAAGACACCGCAGGCCAAAGACCTCAACAGCTTCAGACCGGTGGCTCTCACGTCCCATCTAATGAAGACACTGGAGAGACTAGTCCTGGGTCACCTCAGATCTGCTGTGGGAACCTACCTTGACCCACTGCAGTTTGCCTACAGACATGGCACGGGAGTGGAAGACGCCGTCATCTTTCTTCTGCACCGAGCTCTTTCTCACCTTGAGAAGCCCGACAGTAGCGTGAGGATCATGTTTTTTGATTTCTCCAGCGCCTTCAACACCATCCAGCCGGTGCTTCTGGAACACAAACTGGAGGAGGCTGGTGTGGACCTCTATCTGACGGAGTGGATCATGGACTATCTGACAAACAGGCCACAGTTTGTGAGAGCCAAGGACTGTGTGTCTGACACTCTGAGCTGCAGTGTGGGGGCTCCACAGGGGACTGTACTGGCTCCTTTCCTCTTCACCCTCTACACCTCAGACTTCAGACACAACACGGACGGCTGTGTTCTGCAGAAGTTCTCTGATGACTCAGCAATTGTTGGGTTGATCACAGGAGTAACGATGCTGAGTACAGAGGACTCACTCAGGACTTTGTGGACTGGTGTCGGCGGAACCACCTCCTGATCAACGCAGGGAAAACTAAGGAGATGGTGGTGGATTTTCGCCGGCGACAGTCTACTGTCATCCCACCGATGCACATCCAGGGAATGGACATTGAGAGAGTGGAGTCTTATAAATACCTGGGTGTGCATCTGAACAACAAACTGGACTGGACTCACAACACAGACGCACTGTACAGGAAGGGTCAGAGCAGACTCTACCTCCTGAGGAGACTGCGGTCTTTTGGAGTGAGAGGGTCACTCCTGAAGATCTTCTATGACTCTGTGGTGGCATCAGCAATCCTGTACGGTGTGGTCTGCTGGAGCAGCAGCATCTCAGGCAAAGACAGGAAGAGACTGGACAGGATCATCAAAAAGTCCAGCTCTGTCCTGGGATGCACTCTGGACACAGTGCAGGAGGTGGGTGAGAGAAGAGTCCTGGATAAACTATCATCCATCCTGGACCTGGACTCTCACCCACTGGTGGACTCACTGTCTGCTCTGGAGAGCAGCTTCAGTGGCAGACTGATTCACCCCCGCTGTGTGAAGGAGAGATATCGCAGATCTTTCCTACCTGCTGCGATTAGACTCTACAATTTGAACTTAAATTTAAACTGGTGACTGGAACTATGCTTAAGACGGGCAGCGCTACTTGTTCATTATGGTCTGTGTTTGTTGGTTCATTATGATGTGTGCAGTGCGTTATGGTGATGTTTGTTTATTTATTTGGATTTGTTGTTGCTGTTGTGACGTGAAATTTCCCCGCTGTGGGACTAATAAAGGATTTTTCAATCAATTCAATCAATCTTTGTGATTGTCGCGGTCGTCTGTTGTCCATTGATCGGCACTGACTGTTGTGCTGAGAACGATCTCAGCTGCTGAAAGGTTTTACGCTCTCCGTAAAACCTTACGGAAAGAATATGACGCTCTCCGTTGTAGAAATGTTTCACAGCTGAATATAGCGTCTCCGGTGCTGAAGAAGCTTCCAGAAGAGCTTGAAGGTGAATGAGCGTCGGAGTCTTTCTGCTTCTGGTCTATGTTACGGGCCCCGGCAATGGGGTTGATCGCAACAGTAAAGAAAATATTGGTTCTCCTGAAATACAAAAAGCAACAAGAGCAATGAAGACACGATGCACTGTCGTTCGCATCCAGAGAACTTCTTAATTCACAAATATAACAAAAACATTTAAACATTTAAATATAACATGAATTAAACATTTCTTTCAATATATCCATATTAACAGCATATTCAAAAATGTAAACATTTGTTCTGGGCACTTAAATCCTTTTATAAAATAACACATTCCAAATAAACATATTCCAGAAACTTAATGACATCCTCACATGAAGTCACGTTGATCATTCTCTGTCATTACAAACAAAGAACAGTCTTAGACTATCGCGTCTTGAACTATCGCGATATTTTTCTACCTATTCCCGCGAAACTTAATCTCAGCGCGCGACTACTCCCGCCAAAACCCGCGAATAAATTACACATTTATCGACATCCTCGCGAGTTTACACGTTTTTACAAAAGCACAATAAAGCTTCACACACACAATATTGCCAAATTTAGCCGAGTACTGACCTGAAATACAAAAAGCAACAAGAGCAATGAAGACACGATGCGGAACCGGAAGTTCGCTCCCCAAAAACCGACCGGAAGGAACGACCTTTCCCGTGAATAGTTCCCACCCCATCCATTGCTCCACCTACTCTTAAATTCAGGCACAATACGCTTAAAAGAAACTAATAACCCCACATTGTCTATTTTAAATAAAAATGACCTTGACTGCTTTACAAAACAACAAAACATGTTTGGGTAATTAAATAATGTGGTCACACCCACTAGGTGTACCACACCTAGAGACGCAGCACATGGCGCAGCTTACATTCCCGAGGGGAGTTTACCACCTAAACTGACACCTGCGTTTTTCACTCTTAGTGAGAACGAGAGTCTACTTACGTGTAGAGTAGGGCTGGGCGATTAACCGAAACATAATCAAAATCCAAATTCAACACTTTTAATTCTTCACATTGTTCCAGATCGATGATTTCGATTACTTTTTGGAGTCACGTGACCACGCTCCACTCATGGAGTGAATGAACAGCTTGACTTGTACCAAAAAAAAAAAACGCGGTCTTGGTCCTTTGGACACGTTTTGGCTTCAGGAAAGAGGACAATAAATCATCCTTATTACATGCAGGACACTCAAAAAGCATCATAATCAGTGCTCTTTATTTATATGTATTACTTGTTTTGTCTTTTATGGCCTTTTTCACCTTATTTATACGTTGTTTACACTTATTTAACGTGTTTGTGTTCTCTTTTTGTGTTGCTGTCGTTATATGTATGTGACAAATAAAATTGAATTTAATCTTAACGCTGTGGGATTAATAAAGGTCTCAGTGACATCTAGTGGTCAAACTAGTCACTGCGTCAAAATGATGCAAAATTACATTGTTTTAGAACGGAGAACAAAACAGAGAGATGTATTGTCATTGTTCAGACGGCTAATGCTAACTCCTGTTTTGTGAATAAATACAAAGTTCAAAATCCACCCTGTGACTCGTTTATTTGTGAAGCCCCGCGCCAAAGTAAGACTAGAGTCAGAAGAGAGCTGAGCTGTGTGTGTGTGTGTGTGTGTGTGTGTGTGTGTGTGTGTGTGTGTGTGTGTGAGAGTGTGTGAGTGAGGGGAGTCACTGCTCATTTGCACGGCTTGCCGTTTTCTGAAAGATTTATTTGGTTTGCGTCATAAATGTTAATTCATTTAATTGCCGCGCTTGTGTCTCTGTTGTTTATTTTTGTGAGAAAGGGTGAAATATCTGCTCACTGTTCCGAGTAAAAAATTTTCTATTTTGGTAGACCACGCGTATAAGTCAAGCCCCACACTTTCAGCCCGAAATTTTTATAATCACGTGTGATTATGTCCGTTACACGCAGATGCAGTCTCACCTGCACAAACACAAAATGTTCCTTCTGATACGGGTGGGCTGTCACGAGGACGAGACTGGTAGGACCTACGTGCACGGCACGGACGAGACGGGATGCCAGGGGTTAATGAACAAAAATAAAGGATTTAATCCAAAATGATACTAAGGTACAAAGAAAACGACAAGCCTTAAGAAAACAAAAGCTGTACAGGGCAACACAGGATTTAGCCAGGACAGGACACAACTTGACGGCAAGACAGCCAACAAATCTAACGACCTGACAAAGACATTGTGCATGGAGTGAGAAATAAATACAAGACATTATGACGACAACGACGGGCAGCTGGACACAATAACGAGACAATAACGTGATAAACGAGTGACTAAACACAAGGCACCTGGAGACACTTAACACGATCGGGGAAGCACGAGAAGATGACAGTTACGAACAATAACAAAACACACGTGGGGAGGGAATGTCACGAGACAGCTGGTAATGAAAACACAGAACGATCAAACACCCGGAAGTAAACAAAGCACAAACGTGACGACAATACAAAATAAAGGTGTCAAAATAAAAGTTCACAAGAAACACAAGTCCGAATCCATGACACCTTCAGCTTTTCTCCAAGTTGAGGAAGCAGGTCATTAGTTTGCCACTGACATCCTGACTTACACTTTAACATCTGTTGAGCTTGTTTTTGTATTAAAGAAAATGTATAAAAAAAAAGAATACAAACAAAGGACCCCTTTCACACATTCCCGGCAAACTACCGGTATATTGCCTGCATGCACGTATGTGTGAACAGACAAATGTCAGGAAATTCGTTCCTGCACGGATAGTAGTAACGTTCCCGGTATCTTGCCTGCATTCTCCTCTGTGTGAAAGCGGAACGGAAGACTCCGGGAAAAGCGCACTGACTCCACCCACTGCTCTGAGCCAATCAGAATGTAACGCCACTCCAGCAGGGGGAGCCCTCAGGAGGAGTACCCTGCCAGCTCGCTCTGTTTGCCGCCTCCTGCCACAGGGACTTTTTAAAGTTTATGGCGGTGCGGAGCGGTTGTCGAATATTGTTTTCACCGCGAATCTATGTAATCGACCCTTGGCTTTTGATCTGTATCTTTGCTCAGTCTAAGGTTTGCTTTTGTGACCCTCGCGGGTATCTGTGCTACGTGAGTTTTTGCCATTCGATTCCATTAAAAACCTCCGCAAATGGATTCTACACCGTCTCCCGAAGCGTCAGCGTCACAGAATATTCGACCTTCTCAGAATCCAGCGGACATGAGGCAACTGCATGCTACAGTGGCATTTCAAGGCGAACTGCTCGAGAAATACCAATTGCAACTGAGTAAGTACCAGGCGGCTACTGAGCATCTCATGAACTATATACACTCACTTCCAACAGCTGCCGCACCGGCGTTTAAGATGGCGTTGCCGGACAAGTTTTGTGGTAATGCTGACCAATGTCGCGGCTATCTTCGCCAGCTGGATGTTTATTTCGAGACTCAGCGGGAGCAGTTCGCATCGGATGAGTGTAAGTGCGCTTTTGCTTTAACTCTGTTGACCGGAAAGGCGATGGAATGGGCCGCCGCCGTATGGGACACTGACCATGTGATTCGTAACTCTTACTCGTATTTCAAACGACAACTACGCGAAGTGTTCGAATATCCGGGAGGGGGACAGGATGTTTCACGTCGTTTGTTACGACTCAAGCAGGGCCTCAGAACTGCCGTGGAGTACGCGGTGGAGTTTCGCACTGTTGCAGCGGAAAGTGGATAGAACTATGTGGCGCTAAAATCTGTTTACCTGCAGAGCCTAAACACTAGATTGCAGGCCGAATTGGCGTGCAAAACTGAGGACGTTCCGTTGCCTGATTTAATTACCATGTCGATAAAACTGGACAATATGATGAGAAATGTTCACCCAGCTTCCGTAGCTCCACCCCACCCGCTGCATTGGGAGTCGCAGTCAGCTGACAAAGACGCACCTGAGCCCATGCAGATTGGAGCCACCGGTCTGTCACCTGATGAGCGCACTCGTCGGAGGCAGAACAACCTGTGTTACTACTGTGGCGAGCCAGGCCACTATGTGCACGCGTGCTCCTCGTGCTCCACCAGGCCGCAGAAAACCACTAAATCCTCCCCAAGAGTGAGTAATGAGCGTTTTCCTGCATTGAAAAATCCCGTTTTAAGATTTGCTGTACGGCTAATGGTTGAGTGTGAGGAAATTAATGTTTCTGCTCTTGTGGACTCAGGATCGGCGTTGAGTTTAATTCATCGAGGGGCGGTGGAGCGTTGGAATATTCCTACGCGTCCCTGTTCTCCGCCCATTCAAATTCATGCCATCAACGAAACGCTTATTGGGAACGGAATCACCTGCTGTACAACACCTGTTCGTCTTTCTGTCGGCCTGATGCACCACGAATTGATTTCATTTTTTGTTATTGATTCTCCTAACGTAGATATAATTTTAGGTTATCCTTGGTTATCTTTGCATGAGCCAGTGATTTCATGGAAACACGCTGAGGTTATGAAGTGGTCCTCTTTTTGCCACAACAATTGTTTTCAAAAGAGTACCAATAAATTATGTTTGACTACACTTATTCAGGAACCGGTTTGTGCTTCTCTGCCTCAGCTGCCGTCCTGTTATCAGGAGTATGAGGGAGTGTTTAGTAAAACCAGAGCCACTCAGCTACCCCCCCCCATCGCTCATGGGATTGCGCAATAGAGCTCCTACCCAATGCCATGCCACCTAAGAGTCGTGTTTACCCGCTGTGCCAAACTGAAAGTTTTGCTATGGACAAGTAAATTGAGGAGGTCTTATCTTATGGTTTCATTCAGCCGTCTACGTCCCCAGCAGCTGCAGGATTTTTCTTTGTGGGAAAAAAAGGATGGTGGCCTTAGACCTTGTATCGACTATCGGGGTTTAAATAATGTCACAACAAAATTCAGATATCCTCTCCCCCTGGTCCCCTCTGCACTCGAACAACTGCGAGAGGCAAGGATCTTCGCCAAGCTAGATCTGAGGAGTGTGTACAACTTAATTAGAATCCGGAAGGGGGACGAGTGGAAAACCGCGTTTCTGACTACGAAAGGGCATTATGAATCTAGTAATGCCTTATGGCCTAGCTAATGCACCTGCCGTTTTCCAGTCATTTATAAACGACATTTTTAAGGACATGTTGGATCGTTTTGTTGTTGCATACATTGATGACATCCTGATCTATTCGCAGAGCAAGGAGGAGCATGTGCTACATGTGAAAGCAGTGCTGGCACGCCTGGCAGAACATCAACTATTCGCAAAGATTAAAAAATGCGAGTTTCATGTCGAGCGCACATCATTTCTGGGATACAACATCAGCTATCAAGGAGTGGAGATCAACAACAAAGTGAAAGCGGTTACAGAGTGGCCTCAACCTACAACCATCAAAGAACTGCAACGGTTCCTAGGATTCGCAAATTTTTATAGGTTTATAAGGAATTACAGCATTGTCGCAGCCCCATTAACATCATTGTTAAGAGACAAACCGTCTACTCTCCAGTGGGATCATGAAGCATCAAAAGCCTTCAGTAAACTGAAACATTGTTTTTCCACAGCTCCCATCCTGAAGCACCCTGACCCGGAACAACCGTTTGTGCTGGAGATAGACGCATCTGATTGCGGGATCGGTGCAGTTTTGTCGCAACGACATGGCCAACCAGGTAAATTGTTCCCCTGCGCATTCTTCTCAAGGAAATTCCCGTCTCCAGCAGAACAGAACTACGACGTGGGCAACAAGGAGTTGTTATCAATGAAGGCGGCTATAGAAGAGTGGCGGCACTGGCTGGAGGGGGCAAGTCATCCGTTCCTGGTCATCACTGACCATAAAAACCTAGAGTACATAAAGTCAGCTAAACGTCTCAACTCGCGTCAGGCCCGTTGGTCGCTTTTCTTTTCCAGGTTCAACTTCTCAGTCACGTACAGACCAGGCAGTAAGAACAGTAAAGCTGACACGCTTTCCAGACGCCATGACCCGGTTAAGATGACTCAGATCCCAGGTAGTATAATTTCTAAGTCCTTGATTATCGCGCCGATTCAGTGGGATATTATGAAGGAGATTGATCTAGCCCTACGAAAAGAACAGGCTCCAGCAAACTGCCCAAGCACCAAGAAGTTTGTTCCCCACAAACTACGCACAAGGGTCATGCAGTGGGTCCATGTTTCATTGGGCTCGGGACATCCAGGCATCAGTCGCACCCTGACGCTGGTAAAAAAATTTTTTTGGTGGCCTTCGATGGCAAAGGATGTTGAAGTTTATGTTAAGGCGTGTCCAGTTTGTGCACAGGCCAAAACGCCAAGACACCTGCCATCTGGTCTGTTGGTACCGTTACCAGTGCCGCGGCGCCCCTGGTCACATATTTCAATTGATTTTGTCACCAATCTGCCACCATCAAACCACTACACCACTATTATGGTCACAGTTGATCGATTTTCTAAATCCTGCCGCCTGGTCCCATTAAAAGGGCTACCCACAGCCATGACTACAGCTGAGGCGTTGTTTCACCATGTCTTTCGAAATTACGGCATTCCAGAGGACATAGTGTCTGACAGAGGTACTCAGTTCACTTCACAGGTCTGGAGAGAATTCTGCAAACATCTGGATATTAATGTAAGCCTCACTTCAAGGTACCACCCCGAATCAAATGGCCAGGTGGAACGCCTTAACCAGGAAATTGGGCGATACCTTCGCTCCTTCTGTAGCCGAGAGCAACATCGCTGGGCAGAATACCTACCCTGGGCAGAATATGCTCAAAACTCGTTGACCCACTCCTCTACGGGTATGACGCCTTTCCAATGCGTGCTGGGGTTTCAACCTCCCCTTTTTCTCTGGTCAAGTGAACCCTCGTCGATGCCTGCGGTTTACAGCTGGCTGAGGACAAGCAAGAAGGTGTGGGACAGCGCTCGTGCACGTCTTCAGCAGACCAAAACCAGACAGCAGGTACAAGCCAACAGACGACGCCAACCGCAACCGGTGCTGAGGGTTGGACAAAGAGTTTGGCTTTCGACTAAGGACCTTAAGCTGCGGTCACATACCGGCTTGAGCTTCCTGCTAACTACCGCATCTCCCCCTCATTTCATGTTTCCCTGCAGAAATTGGCCCATCCGAGCCGCGGGGCAGCGACAGAAACTTCTGATCCACCGGCACCACTAGACGTCGATGGCTCCCCAGCGTATCTAGTAAAGGACTTGCTGGACTCGAGACGTCATGGGGGTCAGCTCCAGTATTTGGTGGACAGGGAGGGGTATGGCCCAGAGGAGAGGTCGTGGGTGCCAGCATCTGACGTTCTGGATCCTAGGCTGAAGGGGGAGTTCCATAGGAATCGTCCAGATCGCCCAGCGCCTCGTCCCAGGGGACGGCCACGTAAAGATCCAGGAGGAGGTTTTTAGAGGGGGGATGCTGTAACGCCACTCCAGCAGGGGGAGCCCTCGGAGGAGTACCCTGCCGGCTCGCTCTGTTTGCCGCTTCCGCCACAGGGACTATTTAAAGTTTATCGCGGTGTGGAGCGGTTGTCGAATATTGTTTTCACCGCGAATCTATGTAATCGACCCTTGGCTTTCGATCTGTATCTTTGCTCAGTCTAAAGGTTTGCTTTTGTGACCCTCATATCTGTGTTACGTGAGTTTTTGCCATTCGACTCCATTAAAAACTTCCGCAAATGGATTCTACACAGTCTCCCGAAGCGTCAGCGTCACACAGAACATTCTGCCGTGGATCAACAAATTATCAAAAAAAACCTCAATTCTCGCGCGCTCATTCCCGTTCAAAAGGTATAATAATAATAATAATAACAATGAGAAGAATAATAACACTTATAATAATTCGGGGGGATAAAGATATTTGTCACCACATTAAAGGAACAGTTACCCAGCGGGCATCACTGCGTCAAATTGACGTCAAAATCCAGTCAAAATTGAGTCTACGCGTCAAAGTAAATTATTTGATGTCATTTACCGCCGTTATTCATATTTACAAAGGCGCAGCTGTTTAAAGCTTGTAGCCAGTTGATGATGTCACCAAAAATACTGGGATTTTGAAACCGCTGTGTGAAAGGTTCTTTTCCGGTAAAATGCAGGAATGGCATCGCTTGTGTGAACAGTCTTTACCAGTAAAGTCCTTCTGGTATTTTCCTGCATTTTACCAGCATTGCTGGTAAGTCAAAAGTGGAGTCAAAAGTACTTTGACTGTTGGTCTGGTTCAGTACTGTGCTGCCTCTTGGACCTCTGTGATGCCCCCTGGACCTCTGTGATGCCTCCCGGACCTCTGTGATGCTTCCCGGATCTCTGTGATGCCTCCCGGACCTCTGTGATGCCTCCCGGACCTCTGTGATGCCTCCCGGACCTCTATGATGCCTCCTGGACCTCCTAGACCTGCTGACGCTGTTTTACGAGGAGGGCTGGAGCTGTCTCTTTAGCCACTCAGTAGGGAAACATCTTCCGTCACCATCATTACAATGGCGTGAATGAACGAAGACTTTATTTATCCCACTAGGGGAAATTTCTTTGTTTACAGCAGCAACATTTAATCAAATAAAAACAGTAGAAATTGTGCAAAAGTCTTAGATACGAAAAACCTAAGAAACAACCAACGCACTGATTGTGCAGTGTTAGAATGCCCGAGGAGACTGGCACCAGTGAGCCGGGTTCTCCCCAGGGTTTTTCCTCGCTTTCTGTCTGAGAACATGTTGCTTTTTAAACGTGGCACCAAGTACGACATAATGGTGTATTCCCCCAAGTCACCAGAGCAACTGGTTTTCCAGGTCACGTCCATATCTAGTTCATTACGCAATGCTGACGGAGCCGTGTGTGATCCGACGGCGTTACACCTGCTCTCTCTCGGCACACATCGTTCCGCTTTCCACACCTAATATGATCATTGTGGACCAGGAAATCATTATCCTCCCCAAAGGGGGCGATTACATCGGTCAATGCTCTCCGCTGGAGAACACGTCGTTAAGATCTAGCTCGAGGAATGGCTTCATCAAGACTGGGGGACGGAAAAAAACCAGCATTGTTCGGGTAGAAAAATATCCTGTGAATTACAACTGGCAAACTGACGCGGCGTGGGAAAGCGATGGCTAGTAAGAGGCTTGAAGTGAAGTCGTTTACTGTGAGATTATAAGAATGTTTTCAGACTGCCATTAGAAATAATGACCAGAGAGACTTTTGCAGGGAAAAGCAATTCCACATTATAGTGCAAATCCGCTTTGGAAAGTGTTTTGTGACTGTTGATGACGCTGGAGGGAAGATAAACGCGCTGTGTTGTGGAGCGGGGAAGGATGTACTAGACTGGAACGCAGTCGCTAATCATTGTTCATACAAGAATGTAGTCTGAGATTTGAAAGTTATTATTGCCCTTTATGTTTTTAGCCTCTCGGAGTTAGCATTCCAATGTTCAATGCTTGCTTTTGAGAGTTTTTGTGACCTTTCAGAGAGTAAACCTGCCAGCTAGCCTTGTTTTTAGAAACCATCTTACGTTTTATAAAACTCAAGCTGCTAGGCTAGGCTAGGGTTTCCAGGTGAAAAAGAATCAATCATGTGGATTTTATTTCCACTTAGTTAGATAAAGTTGCTAAATATGCTGAACTTGTTATAAATATTTTTTTAAATCTCATCAGCATGCTAAAATGCCAGCCATGGATGTTTTGGAAAAGTAAATTTGACTTTGTTAAGCTTTCAGAGTTTGCCAACAAACCCATTTGGCGAGGAACCAAATTTTACTTAATTAAAAAAATAAACGTTCACGTTATTAAGAAGCTACTTAGCTTTTATTTTTTTTTTTTTATACCTACAGGTACTTTTATTATTTCTATTATTATTATTATTATTATTATTATTATACGCCTAACCCACGCTGTTTGCTAAAATAAAAAAAAAAATAAAATCAATAAGTTACTAGTGCTGGTTTGTAGTTGTTAGCGCTTGTTCGATGCCAAGTATGATGCTTCCTCAGACTGCAAAAAATGTCAACGTCCACGTGATGAAGGTCGACGAAAAGGAGCGTTTTGTGGATGGCAAAGGGATTGTAATGTTCTGCTGTGTCATGTGGCAGCTGAGAAACCGCTTAAAAACCTTCCACTTGTACTGAACTTGAACTGAAAGGTCAAGAGTGTTGTTGTTTTTCCCAGATCTTCAAACTGTTCTGTGGTTGTTCCTCTCAGAAGAGCGACGAGCCGTGACCTCGGCTCTCGAGACTCTGTGAAGAGCTGCTTGAGAGTGAAAATGGGCCATAAAACTTTTTCAATGGGGATAAATTTAACTGCCGAGCAGCAGAAAGGCAGGACGAGTTCAGCGGGTCGCCCGGTGAGGAATTTCTCAATAGCTTGATGAAATACGACTAGATAAATGTTTTCAGTCTCAATCGACCGAAGCAGCGTTGTGAACATCGGTCGTTCGTTGGCCGATTTTATTAGTGTCTTCTTATATATATATATATATATACTCTTGTATATATTTAAAAAAAAATTCTGTTTTTATTACATCATTTGGTGTGCCGTTTTAAAGAAGATCGCTTCCTAGCTTGCGTCCCACCAGAGAGATATTTTTGTATGAATCCAACAAGTCTGTGACGAGAATCTTCAGAACTGTAAAAGTCGTGAGGATATTAAAAGGACAGGAAGTGAAGTCCATAATATCCTCTTCCAGGCTTTGTGCTGGACTGAATGAAAGGATGTGCAATTAAACGTTACTGTACGTTCAAGGGCATCGCGTGTGGTGGATGAGCCGCTTTACGAGCGACGCCTAACGTGATTCACGATCACTCGCTTGTTTTTCTGACTGTGAAAAAAATGTGTTATTTCAGCCTCATTAGAAATAAATGAGAATGTGTTTATAAAACATTCCAATGTGTGTGCATCAAAAAAATTGTTTTAATAAATGCCTGGATCAAACTCCTAAATAATGTGTGTGCGCACAATTAACGCAATAAAAGCTTTAACGCCAAGACTTGAAAGCTCAATTGAAGATTCCAGTGGGCACTTTAGAGGAGGAGTTACACAGCAGCGTAACTTGATGCGCAGTCGCTGTGTGTTCGACACTGAGAGCCGTGTGATCCATCAAACAGGGAAGTGGCTGGTTTTACCTGCAGATGCTGTTTTTCACGACTGTGCAGCTGGGTGTCTATCCATTACAGATCAACCCCGGGGCAGCGCCGCATGTGTTCTGCATGGTAATGGCAGGATTAATGATGGAGCCCCAACACCGTGTTTCTATCAAGCCAGGCCATTTCTGCTCCTCTTGACTCTGTTGACTCGGCAGTCGGGGGAATGTTTATGTGGACTTTTAAGCGATTGTGTCAGAGCTGATTGATGATTTGGGAAGCGCTCCAGGATTGGGATGATAAACAAGTCGGAGTGAAAGATTGCAGTGGATGGAGCAAGGATCACGTCCTCTCAGTCAAGCGCAAAATCCCACAATAAACAGTCGTTTACACGCTCTCACCTTGTTTTTCTTTGGGGTTTGTGTTTGCGGGCGTCGGTAATGACGGTCATGCTGCGCACACGAAAGCTCAGAATCATGTCAGGAGACCCTACATCTGTCTGTCTGTCCATTGCTCCAACCTTCCAGATCATTCTTTCTGTCTGTCTGTCTGTCTGTCTATTCGTAATGTAATCAAAGTATCACATTTCCCCAAACCATAATTGCATTCATTTGAACCCATGATTGTGATAGTTTTCACCACTGAAAGAGACGGAGACTGATACAACTGATCTTCACGTTCTCCTCAGGTTCTCGTACTGTACGTGTCTTCTCGCCGTGTGCCCGTGGCGGTGTAATTTACAACACCGTGAGAAAGTATGCGAGGATGTGTCTGGATGGTTATTTGGGACGTGTAATGGAGTTTCAGCCAGACTGCCTGGAGGAGAGCTCGACACCGCTGCTCGATGAGAGAGCCTGTGATGAACGAGTGTTGTCCAGCCGGAAATCAAATCATCTGCTCACACTTCCCCTGAGTCACCGACTGCAATCAGAAGAAAATCACCTGTTGTGTAACAGAAGCGCTCTTCTTCATCTCTGGAGAAAGATGGATGGATGCGTGGTTGGATGGATGGATGGATGGGTGGATCAATTCATGGATTGGAAGCGTTGATTATTGGTTGGTGGTTGGATGGTTGACCAGTGGAAGAATGAATGATTGGATGGATCCAAACGTTTGTTGGTTGGTTGGCATATGCATGGTTAATGAACCATTAATGGTTAATTGGTTGGATGGATTGAAAAGACAGAGTTAAAAAGAGAATTAAAATTGTTATAAGGATGGGAGGAACATATGAGATACATAAAAGAACAAAAAAGCAAATCTTTGATCTGGAGACAGAGAGATGATTTCCTCCAACCTCCAGATGAACCTCACCAACTGTTCGGGCAAAAGAAATCCTCTCGGTAGTTAAAATAAACGACACATAGTTCACATTCTTTGCGAGCAACTTGCAGTGAAAACTACAGCTGATGATGGAATTTATGCTGCAAAAAAATCCCGACCCTGGAACTGAGTGTTCCGGAGCCATCAGCTGTGCGTGAACATCAGGGAAACATCTGGATGGGGTTTGAGGGAAACCGTCACACTGGCTGGATGAAGCCACGAGATGCATTCACCTGGATGATTAAAGCAGCAGACAGACCTGAAGCTTCTGTAATGAGGTTCATATCCTCAGATAGACTCTGTTCCAGAAGCTTCTAGGGTTCTGTCTGGTTATCTCTCTCTCTCAACAGTAAGTGAAGATGTCAGAGTGAAGCACATGGAGAAGCCACTGTAGAAGCCACATAAGCCGATGAAAGGTTGCGTCAGATTCCTTGAACCGTTAAACACAACTACAGGCCGAGTCTCCGGCAGACGTGACCCAGAGGCGCTGGGATTTGTGTCGAGCCACGGAAGGAATTTCTCCAGCCATATAAAGCCAGAGTGTGTGAGACGACACGTTAAACAGGGTCTGTGGAGATAACGCTTCACTGCCTGATGTTCTCAGACACACGCTGATCTGATCCTGCCTTGAACTGTGTGGACGAAACCTCAGGTATGCTCTTCCCGTAATCCTGGTAAAGCTTCTTAAAAACCCATTTTCTTCAGATCCAAGTGTGTGTGTGTGTGTCATTGAGACAACTAATGATGGATGGAATGTTATTCGCTGGAACTCTCTGGGATCTTTTCTCATCAGTGCGGCATCTGATGTTGGAATATTGTGGGTTGCCAGGTCTCAACGTCTTGACACTCTCCCAGATGTGTGGCCGTCCTGGAGATGTTTTCTCGGCGGCTGACAGAATTCCATCAGCATTGTTGGGATAAATTCCACACAGATGGAATTCAACACCCCCCCCCCCACACACACACACACACACTAACACACACTCACACACATCTCTGTGCTTTTGGAGTTACACAGCACATCCACTAACTGTGTCCTACAATGAAAAAAGACGGATGGACAGAGACAGAAGTCACATACAATAGAAGGATGTATGGATGGATAGTAGAATGTGAAGAGTGATATATAAGAAATAGGAATTTTCAGAAATGGAGAGATAATGGACAGATAGACTGATGAAAAGAATAATTATGGGAAAGTACAATACAGAACGATAGAAGACAGTGAGCCAAAACCTTGAAGAAGCTTCCACCAAATGGGCTTCGTTAGATTTCCTCGCGCCGTTAAACTCGCAATGAAAAGTCGGTGATGTCACGTTTTCATGAGCATCGTTTATAAGGGAACCTCAGCTTTTTGAGTAATGAATCCAATTTGCGCTCGACCGGAGCCACGTTCCAGAGCCGAGAAACATCTCCTACATCCTAAATCTTTAATATTAAGAACACCTGAGTGAAGCAGTAAATCAGCTCTCGGGTTCTGGACCGGAGCTGCGCACAGTATCAGCTTTCTTGCTCATCTGTCTGTCGCTCTGACAGGTTCATGCATCGTTGCTGCTGGAAAAGGCCTGTGGTTCAGAGAAGACGACGAGGGGTGGGAAAATACGGTGCCCGCAGAAGCTGAGGGGTTAAAGTGCCTCAGAAAAGCCATGGATCTTCATGACCGCCACAACCGAGGCTTCTCCACAGCTTTTTATTCACACCGCCACATGTTCTCAAACGCATTATGCAACAAGACTTGATTCTGAGAGAGAGAGAGAGAGAGAGAGAGAGAAAGAGAGAGGTAAGAGAGTTAAAATAGAACTAGTATTAGTAGAACTAGAACTAAAATAGAACTAGAAATAGTAGACTAGAGAAAGTGAAAGTTGTAGTGCAAGAACGAGACCGATAGAGAGAGAAACGGGGAGCTAGAGTGAGAGTAAATGAGCGAAAGAGAAAAAGAGAATGCGAGAGAGAGAAATAAAAAAAACAGAAACAGATAGTAAACTGTTCTAAGTGAGAGACTAAGAGAGCGGAAGAGCGTGAAAAGTGAAAGAAAAATGCGCTAAGTATTTTTAAATTGTTACAAAAAAATTGTAAAAAATGTATATCTTTAAATCCACTTCTTGTCCCGGTGTTGCGTCTTAACACATTTCTCCAGAATAAAACCTAGTCTTTCCTTTCATGTTTATATTTTTTTATTTGTTGGTTGAACTTCATTTTTGACACATTCTAACAGATGGCTTGTCCAATCACTATCAGAAGCGTCCCAAACAGCGCTCCATAAAACCAGTAAGAACCCAGGAACAGTTCCAAAACCACCTGAAAATAAGCCCACAGCAGATCCAGGAGCAGGAGCGCCGACCCGAGCAGAGCGCAGAAGCACGGGAAGAGCAGGAGAGCAGGGATCAGCTGGATGACTGCGGTCTGAAGGCCTGGCTGGAGATGCTGAGGCGCGAGAGCCACCACCATCACCCAGAAGATCACGCTCAGCGTCGTCCCGAACACAGCCACGGGCAGCACGACGCAGCACAGCACGAGCTCCGCCCCTATTGAGCTAAACATCAGAAACAAGAACACTTCCCGTCTGCCGAGTTTCTTCAGATCAAACGATTGGCTGATGAATGTATAAGTTCCCGCCGCGACTCCGACGCCAGCACAACACGCCAAGAGAAGACAGCGAACGCTCCTCACGCTCGCCATCGAGCCCAGCGTCACACCCACACCCACCACCACATAAAACTCTGTCTGGACCCGCCAGCTGCTCACGCTGACCAGGGGAAGAGCCTTCACAAAGGCTGCGGTGATGGAGGAACACACGGGCAGGTTCAGAGCCAAGGCCACGTGAGGACCGAGAGCAGTTCTGATGGAGGACATCAGCACCACGAGTCCGGCCAGACTGGCCTGCAGCAGGAGAAGTGCGGCCCAGTGTCGTGTGCCCAGAACTACAGCAGTGAGAGACACCAGAAGACTCCATCCCACCAGCCCGACTGCTCCAGACGTTCCACCACCAGAGGAAAAGTGGCGGCCAACGTTCAGCTTCTTCTCAATTTCATCCAGTCTTTTCAAAAGCTGAAGCTTTTCTGACTGTAATAGTTGGCTCTCGTTCAATGGCGAGTAAAACTCTGCTCCGTTGAGCCAAACCAACTTGTCTATTTCCGCGACGAGGAGTTTTGGATCAGAGTCGCTCATTATGAGAAATCTTCCTCGACAGGCGTCGATTATTTCTCTCGACGGGTCGCTGAGGCCAGTTTTGTGAAGAAGGACGATGCAGTATTGGAGAAATTTGTCTCCTAGTCGCTCTCGGGCTCGTTTCAGTATCTCACACTGTTCTGGCTCTTGATCTTCTGGATTCAGGGCCATTAGAACAGCGTGAGGTCCGGGTGAGGAGAGGAACAGAGCTGATGTGAAGGCCTCGCTCTCCGTCTCCTCACACAGGTTTGGTCCAGTGATCACTATCATTCTCCGTCCATCATGTGTGATTACTGGAGTCTTCAGGACTTGCGTGTGTTCCAGGTCATTGTCTTTCCTTCCCGAGAGAATATCTACTGCACTCGATCTGGACTGACCTCGGATTCCAACCACCAGGATCCTCAGCTCTTCAGTCCCAGAAGCTGAAAGTGAGAAGGGGAAACTGTAAAGTAAAAACCTGGAGAATTCCCGTCTAGAGCACACAAGGTTATCTACAGATCAAGCCCTGTATTTAAAAAAATTATATTGTACTTAAATAACATTTGCTGAATCTAAATGTTTACATTCTTAATAAGGTGTCAAGCTGAAGTTGTCACTGGCAACAACGACCACCACAAAATGAATATTGTTTGTTTATTTGTGATTAATGTGACTTTAGTGACACTTTGAGCTTTTCAACGGAATTATGACGAGATGAATGTCAAGACAAATGGGTTTAACGTTAGATACCTTCAGTTCTCAGGTGAAAAGACAGAAGAAGCGCGGAAAAGGCCAGAATCTGTGTGGAGACGATGTGAAGAGATGAAAACAGCAGCTTCATCTTAGAAATCCAGCCGTTATTTACATCCGTGAGACATGAATCATTGCCCCGTTTAGTTGCGACTCATAATTAGACCCGAATTATTAAACGCTGGTTGTTTTTATCAGGTCTGAACAAGCGATTCAGTTGTGATATTCTGAACAAATGCAAAGTGAAAGTTCACTGCTCGGCGCGGTCTCGTTTCCTGTCAGACGAACATGACCATATATGGACGGTGCGCTCGTGTCAGGCAGAAAACTCGTTTGGACCGAGCGAATTCAGCGAATTAGTCGTTAAACGATTCGTGTGTAGATTAAAGCTAATAGTCATTCTTTACTAGACCGTTGATTATAAAGCACTGCTAATGCGATGTGTGAGGAACGCCCCTCTAAACGCTTTCGGGTGACGTCATATAATAGAGACAGACCAATGAAACGCCGCGTTTCAAGAACGTCACTTTTAGTGGCGTTTTTAAAATCAAAATACGGACAGAGTCATGTTTATCAAAACTTACGCAATTGGTTTTCGTTATGGTTTCAAAGTGCATTTTTTAACCAAGCCATGAAAGTTCACTGTATTAACAAACTATTTTTAGGTAAACACGGCAAACACGATGATGTTTCGTCCATATTATTATGCAAATACACGTTTTTACAACATGTCTTTTGTTATTGATCTTAGTTTATTGACTATTCAACAAATTAAATGTTGTGAAAGGGATTAATTTCCGTTTGAATCACAATTGTACAAACGTGGGATAGATTTCACCATAGAAATAAAAAGTGCAATAAAAATTTTGAAATGAAATGTCAGCAACATGACCAAATCAGGAAACAACACAAACTCCATCTTTTCAGAAAAACCGTTACTTTTTGAAAGTACCAATCCGATTCCAGACATTAGCAGAGTTATAGCCATATATACGAAAAACACACCCACAACTCGATACAAAAGGAATGCTACGATACAACAAAACAAGAATAAATAGCTGGCAAAGATGTGGCTCTAGATGTTCCTCCCCCCGTTGATAAATCAGATATTTTATAGCATTCAGAAACATTTGCAAATACTAAAGAAAATGGAATGGCAAAATAAGGATTAAGAATGTTTGTCAATATAACATAAAATAAAAATAAAAAACGAGCATAGTATGTTTAAAGTTCTGAAGCTCTTTGGTTGTTCCAGTAAAAGTAACAGACGCTTTAACTAGAACAAACATAACCTGCAATTCCGAGTTCTTCAACTGAAGTGCTGCTTGTCACCAACATGAGACTTACTTCGTTTTCATCTCTTTTGTCAGAAGCTTCTGATGATTCGAACGCTAAAGTCTGTTTCTTGTTCGTTGGCGAGTAAAACTGTCGACAATTGAGCAAAAGTAACGTGTCTATTTCTGCTACGAGAAGTTTTGGATCAGAGTTGCCCATTAAGTGAATCTTCCTTCACGGGCATTGATTATTTCTCTCGACGGGTCGGTATTGGAGAAATTTCGCTCTCTGAGTCTCGGGTCGTTTCAGTATCTCACACTGTTCTGGCTCTTGATCTTCTGGATTCAGGGCCATTAGAACAGCGTGAGGCCCGGGTGAGGAGAGGAACAGAGCTGATGTGAAGGCCTCGCTCTCCGTCTCCTCACACAGGTTTGGTCCAGTGATCACTATCATTCTCCGTCCATCATGTGTGATTACTGGAGTCTTCAGGACTTGCGTGTGTTCCAAGTCCATTGTCTTTCCTTCCCGAGAGAATATCTACTGCACTCGATCTGGACTGACCTCGGATTCCAACCACCAGGATCCTCAGCTCTTCAGTCCCAGAAGCTGAAAGTGAAGCCAGTAAGAAAACATTATTCAGTTTGTGGGATCATTGTGGTTCCCTATCGAGCTGGTCACTACTGACACCACATGTGGGGAACAACGTTTCCTGACAAAGCAATGAAGCAATAGAATGACGCAGTGATAACTGCAGCCAATGGCGT
>CM051507.1:8032574-8043966 GCA_028031935.1 Paedocypris micromegethes | reverse complement strand
ATTCTATTGCTTCATTGCTTTGTCAGGAAACGTTGTTCCCCACATGTGGTGTCATCCGTTCCCATCTCTCAGGGAACCGGAGTTACATACGTAACTAGATAGTTTTCTTGATCTGTTTTTATGGCTTTGAAATGTACTTTCAGTTTCACTTTGAATTTTATGCAAAATTGTTATTTTTCTCATGTTCTGATATATGTCACGTATGGGACCCGGTAATTTTTCTTGAAAAAAAATGGTGTCCGCTTTTCACAGAAAAATTAAGAATCAAAAGTTAAATAGAATCATCCTTAACACGCACACCATGTGCAAATTGGTGTGCGTGTGAATGTTGTGTTTCTCTAAGGCGACCTAGTGTCTAGAAAAAATTGAATGGACTATTATTATTATTATTATTATTATTATAGATAAAAAACTAAACAACCATATTAAAATTGTGCTCTACATTTAACCCATCGAGTGAACACACACACAAACCCGGAGCAGTGGGCAGACTAAGCCGTGGTGCCGGGGGGCGTGTGGGGTTCAGTGTCTTGCCCCAGGACACTTGGTTGCAGAACAGGCCGTAGGGGGATTAGAACCTGCAACCTCTCGGACACAAGTCCATGTCCCACTACTACTCAGTCATTATTATTCACGTCACACAGTTTTCTGAAGAAGTGCATGTATTTACTCAAGCTGAAGTGGCTGGTTGTTTTCTGTTCTAAACGTTTACATCAGAACCTTCAGCAAAGCTAGTACTACAAGTGATTTCTATTCCCAGACGTTATTCCCACCACAAACTAGATTATGACCTCAACAACTGAACATTCAAATATCAACTTTGTTGATCAAAATCTAGTTCAGTGCCTAGTTTCATCAACCTATTTTTGACGTTCAGTTCCTGTTCCAACAATGTTCCTCAACAAGTGCTTTGCCTTCCAGCGGTTTCATTCTGATCTGCTTGAACATTTTGACTCCAGCGTGAGGCGGCCACACATCTGTCCGCTCCATCACAAGCCTTTACCACATATGGACAACCATCACTGGAACCGTGCGCTTCTATGAGTTCATGAGTTCTGTGAGCAATTTCTTCTTCTCTGACCCGTTTCTACCCGCGGCAACAACAACACGCGTCCGCTGCGCTTGCGTCAGAAGGTATTTTCAGACCAGGCCGTCCTGCCATTGTTGTGAGGAGAACTCGCTCTGGTCAAGAGCCGCTCTGGTTAAACTCGCTTGATCTTCTCGGGGTCCGAGGTTAGGATGTGCTTTCTTACAACATCACTGCTGATTCAGTTTGAGTTGGGGAGCTTGTTTAAGAGATCTCTCAATCCCGTACGCCCCGTGTGCGTCGCTTTAAATAACGTCAACACGGTGTGAGGGATTTAATGAAGTGATGTGCTTCAACCTCAGTCTCCTGTGGAAAAACCGCAGCGCCTTGATCCTTCTGAACGAAGCCAGAACACTTTTAACATGTCCAAGTTTCCTTCTTCTGTTACATGTTACAAATCTAGTTTCCCGATGTTTGTAGATGAAAATAAGCCCTAGTTTTTCCTGTGGACACCACAATGCATTTGCCTTCGTCGGATGCTTTAATTGCGTAGCTGGAGATGCGGGACTCCGGCTCGGGATGAAGCGCTGAGGGTTGATCATGTGGGAGATTATTGACATGTTCTTCCCCTGGAGAGAAGAGCAGGTCGTAACTGAGGCCATCGGGTGGAAAATTGAACTTCTTCAAATCCAATTCCCATTCCAACCCATAGATAAAATCCAGTCTGGTTCACAAACGTCTTGATTTGAGAGCCGTAATGCATTCACTATTGTTGGTTATCCTTTTTAGTCCCAGTGGATTGACAGACATTGAGCGTCGATGGATTGCCTGTAGATTTGATATTGTTGTGCTAATTTGCGTCGGTAAGATCTCTATCTTAAATATTTATCTTATAGACAATCCTCTTTACGTATTCTGCGTTATTGACTTTTCCAATGGCTGCAATTTCATCCCAATAAATGCGTCGCTGAGCAAAGAGGCGCGCAGAGCAGCACTGATCATTTTACAGCTCCACAGATGAAGATGGCGGAAATGAGACGAGTGTGTGAATCACATCTAGAGTTTAATAGTGAAAAGTTCAAGCGAGTTCAACGTTACGCCACATCACTGGGCCATTTACAAAACACAGTGAGTGATTCGCTGAACGTTATTCTTGTAAGATTCAGCTGATAAATCAGTTTAAATCTAAACTGAGACCAGATCTTCACTAAACCAGAGCGAACTGTGACGCCATGACACATGTAGAGCTTCACTTCACTCTTTCACAGTTTCACTCTCCTCTTGAGATCTTCGGTGGTCTCCTTAGACGAGCAGAAGATGGAGTCGCTCTGGATTGGTGGGAGAAGGCTGAGATTGTTGTTCATAATCAAAATCTCCATTTTAAACTTCCACTTATTTTCTGTATGAAACTACACCTTGATCTCACTCCTGATCGGGAAGATTAAGTCAAATTTTGAGTCAAGGCAGCTCTTTTGACAGCGTTTCAGGTCAATCACAGAGATTGCAAGACTCTTTGAAGATGATATTGTTATTAGGAGTGAAGAAGACAAGTGACTTTTCTGCCAATCTGTACTGATTATCGATCGTTTTGCCGTGCGTCTCGTGACTCGGCTTCAGTGAAGTGTTTCCTTTGGCGTTTTTGTTCAGGGGTAAATCAGTATTGTGATCTGGATTTACCGCAGAAAATTCAACTGTCTAAAAGCATATTTCACTTTGACATCTAACTCTCAATTAACTCTAAAAAAATCTCGCCTGGCTTCAAAAGCCTAATTTATTTATTTGTATTTTGTTTTGTTTGGATATTATTAGATTAATGATTGGTTTCACCACGGCATTCATATGGGCAGCACACACACACACACACACACACACACACACACACACACACCTGTTAATACACGGCCTATAATAATCTTAAAGAAAGCAGGACATTTTTCAGTGCACAAATACTCGTAAATATTTCTCTTGCTCAACAGCCTCATATTTCATCCATTTCATGGAGATTTTGTTTTTTTTGGAACGGGGCAACATCATCATTGAATTTTCAGCTCAGCTTAAGAAGGTTCTACCTGAATGTAACTGTTTTACTCTAGTTAGTCACTAGTGTTTTACTAACTGCAGCAAAACCGGTCCTGAGGAAGAAACCAGTGTGACACACAAGACGTTACCAGTGAACATGCAGTTCAGAAGAAAGAAATCTTTCCAAACCCTGTTATAATGTTCCTAATAACAATCATGTTTGTTCACTGAGACTCTTAATTGCAGCTCGTGACCTTTGGTTTTTAATTCTCGTGTTTGTCAGATGAAACACTTTCATATGGCGGATTGAGACGGACGTGGGAAGCTGCTGCTTACATGTCAAGAAAGAAAAATGATGGCTATTTAAAGAAGATTGTTTATTGTTTTACATTGTGTGTGTGTGTGTGTGTGTGTGTGTGTGTGTGTGTGTGTGTGTGTGTGTGTGTGTCCGTTTGAAGTTTGTATCAGATCTGGTTTTTATTGCAACATTGTAAACACATTTTTCTTTTTAATGTTCAGTTTAATTTATTTTCAATTCTGTTTTCTCTTTTATCTTCAGGTCTAAATCTTTGATATTGATCCTAAACTAAACTAAAGTCGTGTGTCTTTTACGACAATGCTGAACTTGTTTTGGCCCCGGCGATTAGACAGAGACATGAGGTTGGGTTCAGTCCGTTACACTATGTGTTTCTCAGAGTCTTGTCTTGGTTTTCCTCCACGAGTCTTCTGCTGAAGGATTACAGCTTCAGAAAACCGACACAGAACAGACGAGGAACACGAGAAACATCAGTAAATCAGTTTGGATCCGGCCTGTAGAAGCCACACGCCTGATGAAGGTCGAGATTGGTGCGATCAGAGGATGAAGAGCGATGGACAAACCAGGATTTAAGGCGATCGAGAAGAAGAAAATTCACTATTTGAAAATGTATTTTGGTTTATTGTGTTTATTATTATTGTTTTTTTTTTTCATAAGTAAAAACTTTTAAAATTCTGAACCAAATCATGTTTTTGTTTCAAACATATTTTAGTCTTAAAAAATGTCTTATAAATGCATAAACTTTCTGCCACTAAAACCAGATTTATTGTAGGAACTTATCGTATTCAATGATATTGATTATAACCACCTTGAAACAAAAATTGTTGCTTATTTGGTGACACACTGTTTGCTTTGATGTGTTTTTCTTACTACACAGTCACAATAAGTATGAACATTTATTTCTATTAATGAGGCTGTATTTCTTTGTGGTAATTTTGGAGTCACGTAGGTTTTCTTTTCAAGTCCAATCTGCATCTCAAACTCAATCAAACGGCGTCATTGACAGTTTTATTTATTGATTTTTACATACAGGTTTTCTTGCTGGTTTGTGTATTTTGCATCGTCGTTGTACACAACTTTTCTTATGTACTGTATTGTAACAATATTGCGTATGCTCATGTGCGCCCCCTCCTGGCCACGGACTCCTGCACAGGCGCTTAGTTTGTATAACTAGTCTGAAAATGTAGTTTTTATTTTCTTTTTAAGATTTCAGTGATTTTTCTTGTGTATACTGTCTACAAGCACATCCAGTTTGTTAGTTACAGTTGTAGCAACATAGATCTGTATTCAATATAAACTGGCTCCAAGATTGTGTGGTACTAACATGATTTCCAATTTGAATAGTGAATTTGATTCAAGAAATAAACACAACAAGTTGGTACAAAAGAATGTGAATGTTGTTTGTACTTCTGAAGCACACACTGCAGTGGTCGGTTAAGGCCGGTTGAGGAAGCGAAGCGAGGTGAAGTCGAGCCGATGAAGAGCGACGAGCTGACAATGGAAAATTCTTCTGCATGTGAAAGGCAAACACGGTGGGTATTTACGCTAAATGTAAATAATCCCAACACAGACGCAGTGTTTGCACTCACACGATATAGGAGACTGGGATGAGACTACAAAAGAGTCGCTGGAAGAAGGGCGAGTAAAGCACACTTGCACTTTGTAGAATCATCATGTAGCTAATGCTTCATGTCCAGTGGCGTATGCTAATCACCCTGAGCAAACAGGCGGTGTGTGTGTGTGTGTGTGTGTGTGTTTCGCTGAATCTGCTTTGAAGTGATCATGAATTACTCAGACATAAACACACTTCTGCTTCCTGCGCTTTAAAGCCTCGCTTTCTCACATTTCTTCTTTTTACATTTACCCAATTAGCATAATTACGTTAGGGAACGTTGTGCTAAAGCTAC
Source organism: Paedocypris micromegethes (assembly GCA_028031935.1). Lineage (NCBI taxonomy): Eukaryota > Metazoa > Chordata > Actinopteri > Cypriniformes > Paedocypris > Paedocypris micromegethes. The sequence continues at coordinate 8,038,697 of CM051507.1, read as the reverse complement.
ACAGGCACAGAAAGCCAATACTCTGCTTGACGTACAGTCTTTGTTTAAAACGCACAAGCAGTTTATGCTTTAACTAGTTTAACTGATAAAAGACATTTTGTAGTTTTATAGCATTCATAAATCAACATTATGTAGATGTTCTTTGGAACATGTAATATTTTGGTTTACAGAACAGAAGTTGTGACTTGTGATTTATTTTTAATTCAATGTGGGTTTTTTAGGGTTAGGGTTAGGTTCTAACAGAAGACAAAATGAGAAAAACCAACCAAGCTATAGAATAAAAACATGCAAAAAAAATGTAACAAAGATGCCAATAATTTGGTTGAGCCTTTGGTCTTTGATGTTTGTAGCATCAACTGTAATTGGCTGGTTCTGCTTACTCACACTAGGTACTGGGATCCGTGCCCAGGCACCAAAGCACGGTTGGTTAGACAGTGTGAGTGCACGGGCGTGGCACCAGAGCTACAGAATCAATGCTTCAGTGAAAGAACAGCTCTTCCTGTTTATATTGAAACCGTTGCACCATAATAATGAATGTTTTGTCCCCATCTATATGCTTAATAACATATACATTTTGACTCATTTGGATTCCAAGAAAACGCACAAACCTGTTTTGATTTCGTTCGTATTTTTACTAACTTTTCCAACATTATATCAGTGACAAAGTATGATGAAAACTTACTACATCTACCGCCGGTAACTACTAATATTACTTAATACATCGCAGCGTAAGTGTTCTTATTTCTGGTCCTTCTTCCGTCTCTTCAGCGTGGGCTTTTTTAATAAATGGATCACACGATTCAGAACGACTTGTTTATTTCCACACAACGCGCAGCATTCACAGTCCGCTTCTCCGGGAGACTCGCACCTGACTCTCGTTATTTCTCGTTACTCCAAGTTCGCCTTAAAGGGACAGGGACTTTTTCACCACAATCCTTTTAAATTATTTCAAGTTAAATAATATAATGCCAATCACAAATTAAACAGTAAAACAAATCAACAATAACTTAAAATATATTTATGCTAAATTAAATCAAATGTATATGAACCTAAATAAACAGGGTTACAATTATATCAGTGACAAAGCATGATGAAAACCTACGCCATCTACCGGCAACTACTAGTATTACTTAATACATCGCAACGTAAGCGTACTGAAGCACGATTGCAAATTTGGCAGTGTGAGTGCGGGTCAGCGGACGAGTAGAGAGGGGGGACAATCATATCGAAGCACGGGTCGCCCAGTGTGGGTACACCCTAAGTGTGATTGGGCAAGACACTGAACCCCACACACGCCCCTCGGGCTCCACGGCTTAGGCTGCCCACTGCTCCGGGTGTGTGTGTGTGTGTGTTCACTGTATGTATGTGCACTAGATGGGTTAAAAAGCACAGCACAATTCTGACGTGATCCCTATAGGGCCATATAGACAATCTCACTGTATCAGGTGACAAATAAATGAACTTCAGATATCAGACATCGTTCATATCCTTGTTTCTCAGTCACACAACGCTGTATCTGATCTGACCGTCACCACCGTCGCTCCCTGATCCCCATCAGATCCTCCAGACTGTCCCGGGACGCCGCTCAGAGGATGATTATAGGACGCCCCACCACCATTAATGAGCACCGCGTCTGTTCTTCACCTGTCATGTTACCCTCCACCTTCATCACGTGACCAATATGAACTTTAAAATGTAATCAATTTTTTCATTTTTTTAATAGTTCATTTCAAGTATATGACATATGGTGTGTTAGCTGTAAGCTGCTCTCTGGTTAGTCCTTCTGTGAGGGTCTCGTAAACGCCAATGGTGCAAAGGAAGCGGTCCAGGATTGGGATTAAAGGTCAGTGGGGAAAGCAGATATGAAGGAGACCCTCAAAAAGTTTGCCCACCCCTGAGTGAGACACATTCCAAAGAAACCCAGCACGACAGTGACACCCGCTGATTAAAAGCCATAAACAGCGTTATATAAGATCCATTTCCGCCTCCAGCCAATATAACCTCAATCTGTTTGTGGAGGGACACCGAGTCCCAATTTAAACTTTCACTGCTTTTGTCTGGCGAGACATGGCATTATGTCTCTGATCTTATTAAACGATAAAATATACGGTATGTTGAATCTGCTGTGGATTAAGTCATTAAGAGTGCCGTAATTAACAGGTCAACAATGTTGCTGTTGCTATAGAAACGTGGAACAATGTCACCATATCCTTTAAAACCCTTTACATCCAGAAAAAGATGCTTTCCTTTATCATACTGAGTTTAATTGAGAACGTGATGCTGGCAACAACACAATGTAGGTGCAATTACCCAGAAAAAGCAGTCGCCCGTTTAAATATAAAATGGCAATACAAAGGCAGTAAATAAGTGTTTTAATGTAACAGCGTTGAGCATGTCATGTTTGAGAGACAGAACAGATGCAGGACTTGATGAACAGAGAGTGATTGGTTGATTGATTGATTGCTTGATTGACAAGGTATAGATGTAGACCGAGAAATAGATGGATAGACAGATGGATGGATAGATAGAACACAGCTGATGGAAAGGTGTTGGGAAGCTGGTGGTCTTCAGGGCAATGGATCTCAGGAAGCATTGAGTAACTCAGATGAGCTACGACACACCAGTTATCAAAAGAAGTGTTTTGGTTCGATTTGAGGACAATATTAAACCACCTGGATACGGATCTTTTTTTCATTTGTGACTAATTTTCTTGCAGCTCTGGATCATCTGTGGAAAGGAGCCACTGAAGCATCTCTCATCATCACTCGCTAGGATCCATTCGCTTTCCATCTGCACGTGCCGATACGACACAGAGAGTCATTACCGGGATGTAGTGTATTGATCTGGTCTGCGTGAAGCGCCGAGTCTGGAATGTTAAAATGGCTTAAAACGGCTTTACACAAACTATTATCCCTCGTCATCATCACCAGAACGAAACACCGCAGGAACTTTGACGGCTTGACGTCTCTGTCCAGACACCAGGAGGATTTTAAATGAGAGACGTGAGTTTAGAAGGTGGTTTTCTTCTGAAATATTGATTTCTGCTGTTTCCATTGGAAAGTTGTTTTACTAGTTGCTTGAACGTTTGTGGCGTTTCAAACAGACTGTTGTTAGCAAAACATGCTAATGCTATTCAATCATGACTGCAAATTGAATTTCTTATTCCTCCAGTCTGTCTGTCCGTAAGGTGAGAGACGCATCTGAACAGCGTCGTGGTGGTTTAGTTGGGAACACGGAGGTGTGAAGGATTCAGGAGGAAGAGCGACGGCCAACAGAAGCAGCAATGAAGAAGAAAACACAGCGAGACAAATATTTGCAGAGGCAGCGCACACAGAACCACTGGCCATTACTGGACCTTATATAAAGAGTCCTGATCACGCCGGAGAAAACTGATTCATGAAGAGGAGGAAAGCACAACACACACACACACACACACACACACACACACACACAACCAGTGCGAATGGACGGATAAACAGAGAGAGAGAGGAGAGGTGTGTGTGTGTGTGAGAGCGAGAGAGTGTATGGACAGACAGATGGGCAGGCAACAGGTGGATGGATGGATGGATGGATGGATGGATGGATGGATGGATGGATAAATAGATGGATGGGATGATGGATGGATGTAGACAGACAGACAGACAGTTTTTAATAACTCAGTCTTAATACTTTGCTATTGTTGTTGTGTTCTTTTTTTTATCAGTAATTTCAAGACTTATGGCGTTTGTTTTTCTCAGCTTGTGCTATACAAATGAGTCTTTTCCAGCCAAGATGCCAGTCAGATTTAATCTGTGTTTAAATATCCATCAGAGTTCGGGCGGGTGAGTTACGGCGCATTGTTTGGTGTGAGTCTGGTGGTGTGTGGGAACGTGTCGAGATGGTAAGTTAAAGCAGAGCTCGGTGGGCGGGGCTCCGCGTCCGCGTCACGGGCTGAAACCCGACGCGCTGTGGGAAGCTTTGATCAGAAGCGCGGGAGAGGAGAAGGATGCGGAGGTCTCTGTGCTGAGATCCACTGGCTCTGAAAGCCAAATCTACATGAAACGGTGAGATGGTGACTTTCTACCACCTGACGCTCCGCTCTCCTCGCTAGTCTGATCGCGGGCGCGCGCGCGAGGACACCGCCGTCTCCATTTACGCACGGCAAGCGGTTTCCATGGCGACCGCCGGTAACGCGTCCCGGGGGCTCAACAACAGCAGCGACCCGTTCGGACGGGACGAGGAGGTTGCCAAGATCGAGATCGCCGTGCTGAGCGTCACCTTCGTGGTGGCGGTGATCGGGAACTGCAGCGTCCTGGTGGCCATCCACAACAGCAAGAAGAAGACGTCCCGCATGCACCTGTTCATCAAACACCTCAGTCTGGCGGACCTGGTGGTCGCGGTGTTCCAGGTGCTGCCGCAGCTCTGCTGGGAAATCACCTTCCGCTTCTACGGGCCGGACTTCCTGTGCAGGATCGTCAAGCACCTGCAGGTGATGGGCATGTTCGCCTCCACCTACATGATGGTGATGATGACGCTGGACCGCTACGTGGCCATCTGCCACCCGCTGAAGACCCTGCAGCAGTCCACCCGCAGGTCTCGGTTGATGATCGGGGGCACGTGGCTCGGCAGCCTGCTCCTCAGCAGCCCTCAGTACTTCATCTTCTCCCTCAGCGAGATCCAGAAGGGCTCGGAGGTCTACGACTGCTGGGGGCACTTCGTCCAGCCGTGGGGCGTCCGCGCCTACATCACCTGGATGACGGCCGGCATCTTCCTGGCCCCGGTCGTCTTGTTGATCACGTGCTATGGATTCATTTGCCACAGCATCAGGAAAAACATCAGATACAAGAGCAAGAAGACGCAGACGCAGACGGGCGCGCACAAGAACGGGCTGATCGGGAAGAACTCGGTGAGCAGCGTGAGCACCATCTCCAGAGCCAAGCTGAGGACGGTGAAGATGACCTTCGTCATCGTGCTGGCCTATGTCTTCTGCTGGGCTCCCTTCTTCATCGTGCAGATGTGGTCGGTGTGGGACCAGAACTTCAGCTGGGACGGTGAGTTCAACGCGGAGTTCACCTTCAAACGTTAGTTATATCATTTTGTTTCATTATATTATTTATTTGCATTTTTACATTGATTTTAAACACGTACAATAACCAGACGTTACAAAATCGTATATTTGACTGAAATATGGTCAAAACAACGTTTTATTGTTATGCGTGTAATTACAAAAATGTCCGACTAATCATCACTACAATTGTACACATTGAGTTGCTATGTTGTAGACAAAATGAACAAAATGGGTAAATATACTTTTTCGAACATGAGACAAAAATGCTTTTTCAAAAATGTGCATACTTGTTTACACTTTTTTTTGTAATTCCCATAAATTTTAATTGAATGAAAATCAATCAATAGAATAAATTCCACTAGACTTTATCTAATTCACTTCACCAATCGTTACATAAAATTTGTCTTTGTTCGGCTAAAACATTTCTTTTTTCTTAAATCCTATACAAACAGTTTAAATAACGACAATTTTACCAACCTAATAAACGATGACGTTTTAATGGAGGTGAAGTTTCATGTCAGAGCTGCGGCTGTGAGCTTTACGACGTGTGATCTTCTTAAACACTGCAGCTTGTGTTTCACACGTTTTCTCTTCCCAGCAGCCGTAAACACACTTTACACACAGTCCTGCATTACCTCCAAAATCTGCGTTTGTGCCAAATGAAAAATTCAGTCCGTCTGCAGTCTGTTGAGTCTCCTTCTGATGCTCGTACGCGACTTACATCATTATTCGGTTTATCACAACACGCATGTTTTCCTCACATTGAGTCGTGGCGCTTTCTGAAACGTGTCTGTTTTCTCAGACTCGGAGAACACGGCGGTCACTCTGTCTGCGCTGCTGGCCAGTCTGAACAGCTGCTGTAACCCCTGGATCTACATGGTGTTCAGCGGGCACCTGCTGCAGGACTGTTTCCCCTGCGGACAGACGCTCAGGCGGGACAGTAGCGTGCGGAGGAACACCCTGCTCACCCGGACCACCACCCGCAGCCCCTCCTGCAGCCTAGCACACTCCCAGCAGTCCTGACCGGCCACGCCCACAGACACGCCCACATCACACTCCATCGCAGCCCCTCCTGC
>CM051507.1:8003092-8023926 GCA_028031935.1 Paedocypris micromegethes | reverse complement strand
ACACACACACACACACACACACACACACACAATTAAATAACTCCTGCTTGACCCACTCGTGATTTTGACCTTCTCACCTCGGCTTCCGAGATCTTGTTAGCTTTTCTGGCATCCGTTTTTGACAAAGTGCCACTTACAACCGGAAGTAGCAAACAGACGTGGATAAAAGTCGATCCCGCTCTCATTTCAGCGCCACTGCGGACTAAAATAATCATAAAAACAAAAAACACCATAAAATTAATGGTCATAGCCATAATCATAGCCAAATTATGGTCATAGCCATAATTTTAAACGTCCACGAACAAAGGAATAAACACAGCAATCTTTTATTTTTACGGTTGCATTTCATTCATTTTTCATTTACGTGTGTGGCCTCAAAAGTGGGTTTGAAATACAGTACGTACGTAACGTGTCTGTTTGTACTGTGTATTTTTGCACTGAGATTAACTTATTTCTAAATAATGTCAACATGTTTTCACAAGTACTCACCAGATATGCGACACGCACGTGTTTATTTTACGGGGTTTTTGTTCATGATTTTTCTCAGACTCGGATGTGATGAGGACGCGCAAATTCGACAGGCTACGATCGTCGACTGTCACGTGACCGGAACAAATCAGCTGACTTCAAAATAAGAGTTTTCAAACGCCGTTAAACTAAATGTTCATACCAACTGAAAAACAACCTGTAAATTGTTGTTAAATGTCCGTATCTACCAATTAATAAATATCTCGACTCACAACATAAACGCTACTGTTGCTGCTTAGATGTTGATGTGGGGGCAACATTTCTATTTTAATCAAAGAAGTTGATGAGAATGCATTTGACAGACGCATTTGGTTTTCGAAATGAAGCTCTCCAACAAAAACCGCTATTATTTTAAAACAAAACAAAACGTACAGGGTCAAACAACAAATGAACCTTTGCAACAATAAATGAACGAAATTGGGTCTTTGAAAAAAACGGTATCTAAAAAAAACACAAAATGCACCATCGAGTTGTTTTTAAAAAGGAGAAAAGCTTTTATTTCCTAGCTCACAAAACACATCAGGATCAACTAAAACAGCATAAAAGAAGTGAAGTCTCGGCGCTGCAGAAGCACATTCAGCGGTGACTGAAGAAGCCTTGAGGATGATTGTACTTGAAGGGCTTCAGACGACTGGGACCCCTGAGAGACGAGAGAACCGGACCATGAACCCGCGTCCCCCACAGGAAACACTCCCTCACCTGGCTGTCCGCAGGCACATCTTCTCTCGGGTGAACTCTTTAGGTCCCTCCGAGCCGTCGTTCACCTGACTCTCCGTCTCCAGATACACGTCCAGACACACGCACAGACGCTGCACCTGATTGGTCAGAAGCTGGTGACCGGGCCGCGGGCCTCGGAGCTCGTTGCGGAACACGTTGACCTCGCTTTCAATGGCCTGCACGTGTGAAAGCATCGCCACCACGTCACCAACTCAGAGAAGAATTCACTTCCTGCCGGCGACTCACGCGTAAGTTATCGTCGGTGCGTCCGCTGCGCTCTCCTTTCCACTGAAGGCAGAGCGAGAAGAGCGGCGTGACCTCGGGATAGCGCGGGTTCACCACCACCGCCGCCACCAGACGAGCTGACGGAGAGAAGGAGGAGGTCAGTCACGAATCCACCTTCAGCTCTGCTCTGCTCCGCACCGGTTCCTCTCTCCAGCACCGCCCTGAAGAACAGGTCCGTCTCGTGCGCCAGACCCGCCTCCACCACCTGCTGCGCAAATCCCAGTTCCTGTCGCCACCAGACACGCGTCAGAAGCACATACGCTATGATCCTGGAAGATTGAACACGTACGCTATAATCCTGGAAGCTGGAGGTCGTCCAGCTGGTGAGGCCGGAAACCACCTTAGCGGGAAAGAGATGCTGGCACTCGCTGGAGACGGGAACGATGCTGTGCTCTGTGAGCCAACAAGCGTGAGACAGACCAAGCCAGCAGGAGCGGTCGTGTGTGTGTTGTTACCCAGCGAGCTGAACTGCTTGTGAAGAGCCAGTCGGGCCTGTAGTCTTCCTCTCAGCAGCTTGACGGTTCTCTTCATGTGACTGGCGCTCAGGGCGCTGCTGGCCAGCTCCGGCTGAAACACACGCTTACATCAATGCGGTCCAGTATTCAGTTAATAACACTCCTCAAATCTTCTTCTGAAATCTTCTACTTCTGAAAATGTAAATGTCCAAATAATTAAATTATTCATTTAAATATATATTTAATGTATATTAAAATATATATTATCCTGTTCCTCACAAGTCACTTCATCCTGTTACATTGGAAATGCAACGCAAACGTCACTTTATTATTATCATGACACCTTACTTTTAGTACTTTTTTTATTAGAGCTTTTTGTAGTTTTTGTAAGTATTATGTTGAAATGTTATCTGTTCGTATCTAGGGACTGAGAGTAACGAAATTTCAATTTTCTGTATGTATGTACTGTACATATGACACATTGACAATAAAAGCTGACTTTGACTTTTGACTTTGACATATTTGATGACAACATTTCGTAAAATCTAAAATTAAATTAGAGTTAAAATCATCATTTTATTTTATGCATAAACTACAGGAACTTCCTGTGAACGTGAGCGTCACTGAACAGGAAACTACCTGCGCTGCGTCAGCGGGAAACTGCAGCCCGCAGAGATTCTGCACCCAGACGTAAGGATGTCCCAGCTCCGACACGTAGTCAGCAAACGTGGTGATGCTGCACAGACAGACAGGTGGTGCTACCGAACCGAACCAGACGCGTGCGTAAAACACAAACACAGTCAAACTTTGCACTACCCGACTTTATCAAACTGGTAGCGGTTGGCAGGGTTGGGGGTTTCGGTGCCATAATCAGAGGCGTAGAGACAGACCAGCAAACTCTCCGAGTCCAGCAGCTCCCTGTGACCACACCAGGAGTCAGGAGGTGTCGATGATGATGATGATCTCCGAGAAGAAGAGCCACTCACCCTGAGCTGATGGACCCAGACAGATCCACCGAGGTCGAGACCTTCGTCTTCACCGTCAGAATGTTGAGATTCATGAGGTAATAGAAAAACAGATGCAGGACGCTGCCGTCTAATCAGACACAAAGAGGGATGGAAGAGACCGAGATGGAGAGAGTAAGTAGATTAGAGCCAGGAGGAAGACGAGAGGAAGAGAGGGGAAGAAAGATGGCGACTGGCGACACAAATAAACACATTTGTGGAAATGTGTTTGATGGCGACTGGCGACACAAATAAACACATTTGTGGAAGCGAGCGTGTGGATGCACCTTTACACTTGAGCTCCAGGCAGAGCGAGAGAGGGTGACGCCTCAGCATCTCTTTACGCTTGTCCTCCAGCTGAACGCCCACCGTGCCCCGCCGACGCTTCTGGACGCACGGGAGAGACGTGAGACACACACACCCTCACAACAGAAACACGGCTTCCTACCGTGTTTTGCTGCTCTTCTTCAGCGTCGGAATCGCTCTCGTCGTCTGGAAAGCAGAGACAACGTGACTTCTGGTTCCTCAGACACCGATCAAAGCTAAAACACGCAGGAACCTTGCGAGTCTTCAGGAGGTCTGGACAGAGCTTTGGCCTCATCCACGTCTCCGCTGATGCTCACCGACAGGTTCTTGTCTGAGGGACAGAACGACGTCACCTGACCAGACTCGGGGAGGCGGAGTCATCTGTGTGGGAGGCGTGTCTTACCGCAGGCCTGTCCGTAGGCACCGGCGCGGACCAGCAGCACGTACAGAGGAGGAGGAAGGTGCCGGGCCACTTCGGTCTGCTTCTGCACGAGCTCAAACGGCATGGAGAGACACTCCTGGAGCGGCAGAGAGGCCTGCATGATGTTCTGCAGTCCAGGCTGGAGGCTGCTCAGATACTCCTTCTTCTGCTCGATGGCCTTCAGGATCTTCTCCTTGCTGGCCAGAGAGGTTTTGTACTGCTCCGCTAGCCTGCGTCACACAGGAAGGAGAAAAGCCACACGAGCGATTGGAAAAGCTGGACGCTGGACGTGTCACTACCTCTTCCTCTGCTCCAGCTCCCAGTCCAGACGGGCGAGCATGAGCTGGTGAGGGTCGTCCTGGGTCACGTGAGGGCGAGAGATCTCAGGCGGAGCGTCCCGGAAGAACTCCTCCTCGCTGACCAGCTCAAACTCCTCGTGCTGAGACCTGAAACACACAGAGGAACCACGAGACGTTTCAGACCGGAGGAGACAAAAATACACACATTCTACAAATCAAATAGTGGATCTCCAAATCGCGTTTGACTTTCCAGGCCTGGCGTCTACAATCGTGGTTCATGCAAACACTAAATTCACCAAACCCAAAGTGAGTCACGTGTAGTGCACCAGTCTCTTACTTGAACTCCAGACACTTGCCGATCTCCTTCTCGAGATGCAGGACCTCGTACAGTAGATTCTGCAGCTGCAGGTGGAGCGCGTCCACTCTCTGCTTCGCCTGCCGGTCGTGATAACATTATGATAAGGAGTGACATAAACACAGTGAGGGTGCCTTCACAAATAGTGCATTCAAAATCAAACTACAAACAAACCAAACGCAGTTCGTTTAAAGTGAGCAGGAAAGGGAAGCAGCAGAAAGTGACCTTGGTTCTTCTGCTGTTCACTCAGTTGTTTTTCCACTCCTGTTCACAATTTCTTCTTCACACATGAATCTGTTCATTCTTCTCTCCAGCTATGTATTTTGCCCCTTTCTTGTGCGTTTGTCTTATTACTATAACGCGGCACCAATCGTGAAGTGGACGGGGATCTCTTCGCTTTCACATATTAAAGTAATCGAACCACAAACGTCCCGTCAAACGAAACGCACCCAGACCGTCTCTGGTGGTGGACCGAGCACGGTTTGCTTTTGGGACCGTTTTTGAGATTGTATGGTGCGTTCACATATCCGCACTGAACCGCTGGATGTGAAAGATGTGAAAGCACCCTTAGACTCACAAATTCGAAACATTTTGTTTTTGGCAGTCAGGATTCCCACAGATCCATGACGCGGTTCCAGAAGCCAATTTGGGGTATTTGAAATGTCACCGACAAACCTCGTGCGTCTGATCCCGGGCCTTCTTGAGCCGCATGTGAGCCAGACGGTTCAGTTTCTTCAGTGTGATGAGATGACAGCTGCTTTCCCTCCGTCTCACTTCAATGTCTGCGCTCTAGGATGGAACAGGTCAAAGGTCAATCAAACACCCCAACAATCTCGTGCTCACAGGTCTGGGGGTGGGGGGGCAGACTCACTCCGTCTTTAGCGCCGCCAGCTTTCAGATCCTGTATCTCCGCCATCATGTGGGCCAGTGCTGCGCAGCTGTCTTTGTAGAGGCTGTAGTCCTGCTGCGGCTCTCGGCCCTCCAGCTCCACTTCCTCGTTGTACACGCGCACTTCCTGGAGAAACAGACTCGGGTGTCATCAGTGAGCAGAGCTCCGCGGCGTCCCGCGGCCCACATTTCACTGGAGTGTGCAATAGAGAAGGTGCAGGGTCCAAATGTAACATGTCAGAAAAGCAAATCTCTCTCCTGTATTCACACTACACTACATCCAATCTGAAAAAAATAGGCACACGTGCAACCGAAATATGGGATTTCAAGCAGAGAATGTGTTCCGTTGTGACGCCACACTGCAATGGCAAAGCTTAAACAACAGATCAGCTCTGAAAATTAGACGCGGCGTTGGATATTTGCCCATGTTTGAAGCTCTAGGAAAGTTTGGACCCTGCAGATGAATCAGGAAAGAGAAAGAGAGATGCAGATGTCACCAGAACCTGATTCTTTACTGTAAACGGCTTCCTCTGGTCGATTAGAAGAGGTCTGGTGGGCCTCGTGACCTACATACACACTTCACGTGAGTTTCACATCACAACACAAGACACATCTCAAGCCCAAATTAGTGGAACATGCTGGATGAACCGGCCTCCTTCTAAACATCCACGTGAACTGACTGTACTCGATTGCTGGTGAATGTGGATCAGAACAAAAACGTAAAAGACACGTTTTTACGGTTGAGCGACGTCACGCGTACCTGCTCTTCTCTGACTCGTTTGGTCTCCGGCGTCCCTCCATCGTTCCGGTTCACCTTTGGCTTTCGCTTCTTCACGTCTGACATTGCTAAAGAAAGAGAGGAGACCTATAAAAGCCTAATAACCATGACCTCATTTCTATAAATTTAACTAGACTTTTGAATCAAACTGTACCAAATATGCACTATGAAAACTGTACTAAATAAATATTTAGTATGAAACTGTACTACGCATATGTCTGTCCACACATATTTACACACACACACACACAATATTAATATACAGTACATTCAATATACCTTAGTATATAAATAATATATATGTATACACATATGTATGTATAAATAAAACCATATATAGTATTTAAAACTATTGTTCTATACACGCTAAACGAGGCTACATCTTTAGCTCCGTGCTACATAGTCACTCAGCCAAGATATAACACAATATATTATCTTGAGATTTATATACATAAACCATTATAAAATACCTGCAGGTGTTATTCCAAAAAGAGATATAAATATCTATTTAATCAACACACAATTTCATTTAAACGGGAATACGACGAACGCAGCGTGGAAAGGAGTCGAGGGTAAGACACAAGCACTTCCGCTTCAACGTTACAAAATAAAAGCTCCCTAAATAACTATGCGTGGTCGACAGACGATTTGGAAAATCCGAATGCATTTCATAAACGTTTTAAACGAAACAGCACTTTTGGGACTTTTGTGTGCACTGTCTCCGATTCAGTCTCATTTAGAAGAAGTCCAAATAACCGCACTACATTTGTTCATCAATAACCACTATTGCGAAAATTACCTCCTGTACCTGTAATTGACACGCAAAGCAACGCGACTTTAATTATGTAGCATGAAGCGTCACCGGTGAGGAAGTTTGATACGTCGCTGCAGAAAAACAAACAGCGATTCGGTATTTTCATACAAATAAAAGCCGGAAATGTCGAAAGTCGTCAAATAACGTGAAATAAATGATCATTTTGAAAGGTAAGGATCCACCTCGTGCTATTTTAATCGGCTGTCGACTGGAATGTCAAACTAATTCGGAACTGACATTGTACATTAGCTGTACTTTACAAAACAGTGTGACGAACGCACGCAGTAAAAATATAACTTCTGTTGACCAAAACTCATCCAGATTGCATACGAACTATTTACCAATATTTTTTGTAGTGTATATTAATATATTTGAGCTAAACTAGTGTTTTTGTCCACGGTTTCAAACACACAGGTGCATCATGGGACAGTGGAGGCCAGTGTCTAACCTGAGGGGTCACCTGTCGCGGCGTCCACCTGTGGTCGTCTTCTTTCTTTGTCTACTGACACTCGCCATGACTTTTGTTTTTTTCGGGCTTTACTCCCAATATCACGACCTCCGGAACCCTGACACGATAGTGAGTTCCCAGCCACAACACCTTATAATTTACAAGTCAGACGTGTCTAAATGGGGCTTTTGTCTTCTAGGACTGGAACCAGGTTGTGGGCTCCGTTACCGGTTTCAGGTTCTGCACAAACCTGACGGACGCGGCCTCATCACTTCAGGACTCAGACTCCCCACGGATGATGGAACATGGAAAATCTGCCATTAATGTTTCCACAGGAACTGCTCATGTTTCATTCTTGGTCACACTTGTGGTTTTTGGGAATGTCTCTGATGACGTCATCGATGCCACATTTCTGGGGAGCCAAATTGGCTTGAAAGGTGGAACATTCTATGAATAATTGGTGGTAGAGCTGTTAATAAAGTTCTTTAACACTCTTATCATTAAGTTATCTAGTCTTCAGTTTTTTGTTGTTGAATTGCAGTTCAATTGCTTTAACGTGTGTCCTCGAAACATCTTTCTCATTGTCAATCTTCAATTTCTCTTTCTTCCATTTTTTTTTCTTTTGACTTCAAAAGATAGTGATTCTTCCCTGTTCGTCTTCTTTTCTACATCCCTTCGTCTTCTCATTGTTTCTTAGAAACATTATTTACTTTTGAGTTATTCTGAAATATTTTTAGTTTCAAGTGAATCGTGAGACCTTCAGACCAGAAAAAAAAAGACTTATTTCTTGCATCCCGTCTTCTGATCACCAGAAGAAACACGGCTGTTTGCTCATTTCTACAAGGGTCTACTTTTAGCTTTAATACACAGGTTTTATGTATTTTTTATTTACTACAATTGTAGGTAAACTTGTCTTCTTCCAGGAAAGGTGCTGAGCATGGTGATAGGACATGCACGATCTTAACACATCTTTTTTTTTGACAGGAGCTCTAGCGAAGACGTTGGTGAATATATCCGTACTGCCACACGGAGACGGCCAAACGGGCCAACGCCGCCACGCCTGCCTTCGTCTCACCAGCCAAGCGAACCTTCTCCTTCAGCCCCTGTGAGGAGCTCTCACACGCAGCCACCTCTTCCTCTAACCTGCCTTACTGAGACGGTTTACCATTTTCCCCAGGCCACAGCCTGAGTGCCGAGCAGGAAGTCTAGAGCGGAGCGCTTCCGTCCTCAAGACTGTTGCTGTTCCGTCCCACAGAAGAGACTCATCGTCTTGCTTTAGCCTGGAGTTCAGGCCTGGTCCACACCTAACAGTCCTGCTTTCTCCTGTAAGACATCCATCACACTCCAGTAGCTTTCTATTGTTGGGTGTCCTGGTACTGACCCATCTGAGTAATGCTTCTTGTTCCAGGAAGAGAAGGCCTTGTGCCGGTTCCACTTGCTGCTGGCCAGTGCGGCTCTGCTGGTTCTCTGTGCCCTGATGAGTCTCTGCGGAAGCTTTGCTTCAGCCAAGTGAAGAACCCGAATGATCTTCTAAAGGTAGAGCTTTGGGTTTAAATGTCATGTAGATGCCTGTTTAACTGTTTTAGCATTTTCACTGAAATGTATAGTTTCTACTGAGCTGATGAAAACTACAGAATCTACGTAGATATTTTCTTGGAACACGAGGAACCTGCACCAAGAAGAAAGCTGCAGGATTTCATGTGCAGGATCTCTGTGCTGAAATAATACGTTCATTCTGCATATTCGACATGAAGTTTTGCTTTTTCACAAGCCTGAATTCATCTGAATTCTTAGCACAAGTTTGATCGCAAATGTGAATTGATTTTATGAACCCGAAAACGTGCACTAATTATACAGTAATATTTACTTTAAGAAATGCACATTGGTTGATTTCTCATGCTGTAAATATACAGGTTGAAATATTTAGCTATGGCATTTCGACTGACACAATGTTTTATTGCAATGATTTTTGAGAACAAATAAATGCGATATTCCCAGTGTGATTGTTTTCTACACTACACGTATATTTTTGTACAATTCCCCTCAACACACTCTGTTATACAGTGATATAACGTTAAGGTGTAAATCAACTGCAGAACCGCCCCACAGTTTGAACACATTAAATCAGGATTTATAACTAGTGTCAGGGTTAGTTTATAACTAACATTATGACGCGCTCGTGTTTGACACGTTTCCGTCTTTCCCGCGTGTTCGTAAACCACACCACACATTCCTCCGCCGACCTGCACACGCGCTTCCGGCTTTTCGTTGATTGACTGCAGCACCGACCAATCGGACGCGAGTGTGGAATCGTTGGCCAACGTGATTGGCCGAGTAAGGCGGGCTGGGCTGCTTCTGTGGCGCTGGAGCAGCAGCGGGTGTTCGCGGGGAGAGCGGCGGCCTCACGGACGCTTCACACGGGGATTCACCGCAGCTTCCTTCACGCCACCGGTGCAGCTCCGCGGAGTTTGTGGATCGCGTCGCTGGACTGATCTGTGGCGGTTTGGCTGCACAGAGGCTGCTGCTGAGGTGAATGTGGACGGTTGTTTACGTGAAGGCCGCGCGCGTCAGACAGGCTCAGTCGCGTTAAACGTCACTCATCTAAAACTATTTTTCTTTACACACTGTACAGCAATAGTTTGTGTTTTATGGGTGCGTATGTCAAATCAGTTGTGTTCAGATCCAGCACAGAGTCCTTGGATTTCTGTGAGATACTATTCTCTTAACAAGAGGAGTAAAGAACCATGTTTCAGCTAGTCAGTGACGTCAGAGCATCGTTACAACCAGAGTTTAGTTCAGTCCGTTCGATCAATCAATCGCTGAAGGCCATTTGGTCAAAGTACAGCGGAATCTCCATCCCACAACTGCGGCGGATTCCTTTACAAGTGCACAAAAAAATCATCGGATATAACGAACTCTTTTAGTGTGGACGTCTGCCTGTAGCGGACAAGACTGGCAGGTCCCAGAAAAAGTTCTAGATGTGACACACTCTTAGTACGGACAAGGCCGGCTGTAGTGGACGAGGCCGGCCGTAGTGGACGAGGCCGGCCGTAGTGGACGAGGCCGGCCGTAGTGGACGAGGCCGGCCGTAGTGGACGAGGCCGGCCGTAGTGGACGAGACCGGCCGTAGTGGACGAGACCGGCCGTAGTGGACGAGACCGGCCGTAGTGGACGAGGCCGGCTGTAGTGGACGAGACCGGCCGTAGGCCGGCTATAACGGACCGGCTGATTGCTGCTGTGCAACATAAACATGTAGAAAACCTGTAGATGAATATAAAGTAGAAAACGGCATAAGTAAAACTTGGGTAGATAACAGAACTTCACTATTCAAGGTCACATTATCGCAGACACATACTATGACGGACTGATACGAGGACCACGGATAGAGCCAATAAAACATCGTGCCTTTACAAACATTGCTGTAGAAACAGACACAGGTTGATGTCAGTGTGACTCATAAATAAAACATTTAAAATGAAGTGAAAAAGGTGAATAGTGTACAGTAAACACATCATTTTTATTGACTTGACCAATTGGGTGTTCTGGTCATTATGTCACCAACATCCGATTTGGCAAAGTGTTTTTCCAGATTCCAATTATAGTCCGCTCTGAAATGGACAACCGTTTTTTGAGAACAAGGCCTAGCGAGACGTTTTTCACAAGTTGTGTATTTTGTGAAGCTGCACTTGTGTATTTCTAGACTGATGTGTTTTTGTCTGTCCTCTAGAGACGGGACGGCGAAGGCAGGATGTGAAAAGGAGCAGAGGAGATTCTGTTTGGTTTTAAGCTCATTTATTCTGGCACGATGGCCTACAGTCATTACAGCTCGCTGAACAGAGCTCAGCTCACCTTCGAATACCTGCACACTAACTCGTAAGTGTCGGACAATCTGTGTTCCAGTGATCAGTAATGTTATTTCTGCTCGATCATTCTGTTGTGATGGCTAAATCACTTCTCTGCGCCCCCTTGTGTCAGGGAGTGGGATTGCGTGTCCCTCGGCTGATTGTCTAATTAAAAAGTGTGGGCACAATGCGTTCTCGTTTAGGCTGGTGATGTGTGTATTCCTCTCCATTAAAAAGCGACATTTTTTTATTGAGAATATTTTTCTGTCCATCAGAACGACTCACGAGTTTCTTTTTGGCGCTTTGGCCGAACTTGTGGACAACTCGAGGTACGAGCTGGTTTCTGTTTTCACGTGATTTGTAAGTGAACCTGACAGGCGCTTTCTGATTTTTGCCACAGAGATGCCAACGCCACCCGAATAGACATCTACACAGGTTGCAATTTCAGATTTTACATTTTCGCGTGGTTGAATATTGTGAAGCTGATGAATTGCTTTATGATGGAATGTCAGAGAAGAGGCCGGACTTGCGGGGCGGGTTCATGCTGTGTTTCCTTGACGACGGGAACGGAATGGACCCTGGTGAGTGTTGGAAAGCTGGTAAAACACAACAAGGTTTCTCATTGGACGCTCAGTTATGCTGTTAGCGTTGCTTTGATCAGGCGAAGCCACCCATGTGATCCAATTCGGCAAATCCGGCAAGCGATTCCCAGAGTCGACTCACATCGGCCAGTACGGGAACGGATTGAAATCGTACGTGACCGATTTCTCACGTCGTGGTTGAGTTAGTGGGTTTTTTCTCCTGACAGTGTCAATGTTTTGAAGGGGCTCGATGCGTATCGGCAAAGACTTCATCCTCTTCACCAAGAAAGACAACAAACTGACCTGCTTGTTTTTGTCGCGGACGTTTCACGAAGAAGAAGGACTGGACGAGGTGAGGCTCACGGAGCGTTTGACGTGCAGGTGTCATCTCGGGATGTTCTTCTTCCTCACGTGTAGGTGATCGTTCCACTGCCGAGTTGGGATGCCATGAGCCAGCAGCCTCTGACTCCAGACGGGGAGAAGTACTCCATTGAAACCGAACTGATTTTCAAGTACTCGCCCTTTAAGAGCGAAGAGCAGATCCTCAGTCAGTTCAAGAAGATCGAAGGAGCGAGCGGTTGGTTTAAAGCGGTTTCGTTCATCACCCGCTTTAGATTTGTTTGGTGACGTGTGTGTGTGTGTGTGTGTGTGTGTGTAGGAACTCTGGTTATCGTCTATAATTTAAAACTGATGGACAACCGAGAGCCAGAGCTGGACGTGGAGTCTGATCACCAGGACATTGTGATGGCAGGAACCACCGTTGAAGGAGTGTGAGTCAAATAGAAAGATAGACTTTTCAGATTGTATAAAAGTTGTAGTAAGTTGGTAAACCGGTATGAACGTGAAAAGCAGTGTTGAGTTGTGCCACAATACATTCATGAATGAAAATTTTATATACGTATATAAACACTTTAGTACAGTAGGACACAAGGAGACATTGCTAATCGAACACAGAAATCACTGTAACAGAAATCATTGTAACTAATAGATCAAAAGGACAATTTTTTAATTCATTCATTTGCTGTCTGTTTCGGGACAGAAAACCAGAAAGACGGTCCTTCCGTGCGTACGCTGCCGTTTTGTACATCGACCCTAGAATGAGGATTTTTATTCAAGGTCACAAAGTTCGAACCAAGAGATTGTCCTGCTGCTTGTACAAGCCAAGGTAAGAACGTGACTGTCGTCCGCCTCAGCTCGACCTCACCTTGTTTTTCCATGTGCAAAACGTGCGTCTTCCATTCATGGGTTTGATTCGTTGAAGGATGTACAAATACACATCGACCCGCTTTAAAACCCGAGCGGAGCAGGAGGTGAAGAAGGCAGATCATCTCTCAAAGCTCGGTGAGTTTAAACTCTAAACGCCGTTTCAGAGGAATACGTGTATTTGTAAGGCAAGAGAGAAATGAGATATTTCTTTATTTAACTCTCCTACTATGTTAGTTTCAGAACATCAATAATGTTCGCGGGTCACTTTGTTGAACTTTTATTATGCATTTAAGTGTCAGAAACATAAACCGTGTGAGTGTGAGACAGTGGTGTATTATGTCTCGTTGTTGCAAAGAAACAAATAGTATTTGATCTTTTTGACTCTTTTTAGCTTCTGTTTTGTCTGAAGGGTCAAATTGACTCGAACGTTTGTAACAAACGTGTAGCGGGCGTGTTAGCTTATTTAGCTTATAAAAAATATCTTTAAACTTTAAAAACGGGTCATTTTGACTCGAAGAGAATAGGAGGGTTACGAGAAATATTTAGTATTTTATGTTAGAATTAGGGGGTGCTTATATTCATACATTTAAGCTGTGTATATAATAAAGCTTCACTAGAGGCTCTAGGTCTGATGTTGACGTGCTTGTGATTTTCTCTGAAGCTGAGGAGAAAGCGAAAGAAGCCGAGAGCAAAGCTCGATCCCTGGAGCTGAAGTTCACACACGACTTATCCAAAGAGGCCAGAGTAAGTGCGCTTACTGCTGTCAAAAACAACATAGATTTATCCCCGACGCGGCGCTGGAGTGTGATCTGACACTCACGGAGCTGCTCTTCCCCTCAGGTGGCGGTGCGGATGGCCCAGGATTCAGCGATGGCGTTACGAGCCGAAGCTTCCAGGAAACAAGCCATCCACGCCTCCAAACAGAAGTACCACACCCCTCGCCTCCTCGCCCCTCCTCCCCAGCCGTGTAAAGCCACGCCCACTCCTCTGCTTTCAGAGCGCTGAAGGAGCCCAAAGAGCTGAACTTCATATTCGGCGTGAACATCGAGAAAAGAGACCAGGACGGAATGTTCGTCTACAACTGCAGTCGCTTGATTAAGATGTACGAGAAGACGGGACCACAACTGGACGGAGGAATGTAAGGACGGAACGTCAAGGAAAGCGATGAACTTTATCACTATAGTTGCGACTTTATGTGAAGGTCTAATTCTAGTAACGTTTTTCGTACTTTAGTAGCAACGATAAACACCAAACAAGTGAAAAACAAAAATGTTTTAACGTTAAACGGGTATACAATAGTAAAATAAATCAGCAATCAACTGAAATGTATTTAAAATACTTGACTAATAAATCATTTGCAGTAATAAAACATTAATAATCGAGAGTAAAATACAACAGATGACATTTTGATGATTACGATTTTCAAGCAAATTGAACAATTCTGAATTCATATTAATTGCATAGTGAAAACTACATGTAACGTTTTTAAACAATTGATTTTCAGGGATGGTTTTTATATTTAAGCAAAAAGCGTGCGTGCACTATTTCTAATATTCTATCAGACTCTAAACATACTCTGTGTGTGTGTGTGTGTGTGTGTCAGGGCGTGCGGTGGCGTGGTGGGGGTGGTGGACGTTCCTTATCTAGTGCTGGAGCCCACACACAACAAGCAGGACTTTGCGGACGCTAAAGAGTACAGACACCTGCTGAGAGCCATGGGAGATTACCTGGCGCAGTACTGGAAGGACATCGGGATCGGTCAGTCAGGTCCGGTTCCTCTGGTCAGCGCGTTCACCCGCGTGTCTCTCCTCAGCTCAGAAAGGCATCGGGAAGTTCTGGGACGAGTTTGGATATTTGTCGGCCAACTGGAACTCCATTCCGTCCAACGAAGTCCGCTTCCGTCGCCGGCGAGCCATGGAGATACCGGTGACCATCCAATGCGGTGCGAGCCTGTCGCCCACACGCGCGGTGCATTGTGGGAGTTTTAAATGCTTCTTTTCCGTGTCTGATAGACAAGTGTTTGAAATGGAGGACACTTCCTTTCCAAATGGACGCGGTGGACAAGCGCTATCCCGACAGCTGGGTGTGTCTGATGAACCCGGACGGCACGCAGGACCGGTACGGAACCACGCGCCCGACACGCCCCCCCCGCCCCCGCCCTTAAACCCGCTCGCCTGCAGGTGTGACGCGTACGAGCAGAAGCAGAACCTGCCCGTCGGGGTTTTGCGGAAGGATGTGAAGACGACGGAGGACAAGCAGAAAGATCTGTCGGAGAAGATCCGTCAGCAGCAGGAAAAGCTGGAGGCCCTGCAGGTTTCGCGGAGTTTCGTCTTTCCTTTTTATGCCTGTTTTTTTTCCCCCCATTCGATTAATTTTGTAATTTTTCTCCACTTAGAAAAACACAATCATCAAGTCGGCATCCGACATAAAGCAGCTCCCGCTCAATGTCAGCACCAAACCAGAAGAGCCCACACCGCAGGTAGCCGGACCTGCTCATTTGTTATTGAGAGGGCGGGAACTGGCTTTGAGGGCCTCTCAACCAATGAGAAGTTTGGGGAGGGGCCTCTCCTAGTTCAAGTTTATTTATATAGCATATTCTTATATATAATTTTCTTAGTCCAAGACAACGCATTCGCTATGCGAATTAGGGAAGAAAAAATGTCTTTAAAAAGAAAAATGTCCATTATTTACTGTGTTCAAAAATGAGGGAAAAAGAGTCCATTGTTGTTCAGACTATGGGGTATGACCTAGTACAAGAATTACTTTTTCAATACAGGATTTCTATCACATCACTACTATTTTTTTTTTCTTCACAAGTGGTGAACATTTGTAACATTTTGTCATGTTTTTTGAAGGCAACCCGCTCCTCCCAGCGCTCCGTGCCCCGCCCACGCTCTCCGCCCCTCCCCGCAGCCGTCAAACGAGCAGCCAGTCAGTGCATCACTAAAACCCCTCCCCTCAAGCAAGCCCCGCCCACACGGCCTTCCCGGACACCGCCGGCACCACCCACTCCGGCCAAAGCCAAGTTGGCACCACCCCCTGCTGCCAAGCCAATCAAATCTGGACTCAAATCTTCAGCGCCGCCTACAAAGACGACGCAGAGAATGGCCACTACAAGCCGCGCGGTGGGTGAAGCAGACGACACTCACACTCTCTCTCTCTTCAGTCTCTCACACTTCAGCTTCCACCGTCTCTTCTCTAGGCTGCGACCAGCAGAAAACCTCCCAGCGCCAAGACGGGAAATGCTCGGAAAGGCAGAGTGCAGGTAGAAGAGGAGGAGGATGAGGATGAAGAGGAAGAGGAGGAGGAGGATGAAGAGGAAGAGGAGGAAGAAGAGGACAGCGAGTCTGAAGAAGACGAACCACAGCCCAAAAAATCCAAAGCGGCAGCGCCACCCAGAGGGAAGTCTGCAAAGAAACCAGCTGTGGTGAAGCAGCCCAGCACTGAGGTAGACACGCCCTCACACTCATCATCATCATCATCATCATCATCTGATGTCCTCTCACAGTCCGTCAGCGACAGCACCAATGAGGAACTGAAGAAAGACGCCGTAAAAAACGCACAGAAAGGTAAATGACACACACAAGGATGGTTATAGTGGATTGATGATCGGTTGGAATTTGACTGAAAAGTTGATGGACAGATGATCGGTTCACTTAACGATAGAAGTAAATGGTAGAAGGGATGGGTGTAAGTAACACGGCGTGATGCGTTTGACTGGCAGACAGAGGCGTTCAGGTGGAGGCGAAGGTGAACGGCGAGTGGTTCACGGGGCGGGTGGCGGCGGTGGAGGCGGGGAGAGACGGCGTCCGCTGGAAGATCAAGTTTGACTACGTGCCGATGAACACTCCGAGAGACCGCTGGTGCGCATCACTCACTCACTCACTCACTCACTCACGCCCTCACCTCACCCGCCGCGCTTCACAGGGTGTTCAAGGGCGGAGACGAGATCCGCCTCATGCGCCCCGCCTCTCCAGAGTCACGGAGTCCCGACACCAATCAGATCCCGGCTCGCTCGCTGACTCCACCCACCGCGGCCGAGCCCGACACCACTCAGAGCGGGCCGAGCCGCGAGACGTCTGAGGGGCTGGTGAGCATGATGAGGTGCGTCCCTCACTTCCTGCCGCGCCTGACCTCTCCCTGACCTCTCCCTCTCTCCACACAGGACCTTGTTGCGCTATTTTTTCCCGCCGGAATTCCGAATCCCCAAAGATTCGGTGAACACCATGACTGCCGAGGACCTGGTGGCCTTCCCCATCGTGAGTGCGGAGCGCGGCAGCTCGCTCGTGATCGACCCGTGACGCTGTGCTGTCCCGCAGAAAGAGTATTTCCAGCAGTACGAGGCCGGCCTGCAGAGCCTGTGCAGCTCCTATCAGGTCCGAGCCGAGTCCCGGGCCCGAGCCGTGGAGGAGAAGAGCAGCGGAGCCGAGGCCAAACTGCGCGAGTCTGAGGAGAAGCTGCGCAAACTCCGCACCAACATCGTGGCTCTTCTGCAGAAAGTCCAGGAGGTGTGGAGCGCGCTGAGGATTGTGGGTGAGGGATGACCGCAGCTCTGGTGTTTTGCAGGACATCGAGATCAGCAGCGATGACGAGCTGGACGCCTACATCGAAGATCTGGTGACTAAAGGAGAGTGAAGCCGCTCGTCTCTCTCGGTGAACGGTGACTAAACTCTTCCTCAGACTTTACACTGACGTTCTGACGTTCCGTTGGTTTGACGTGGTTCAGCGCTCTGAGTTTGGACAATCCTCATGCTGCTATGTTTCGCATTTGGACTGAAGTATTGTTTCCCTTTTCGCAGTGTAACCGTTTGTTTTATCTTTTTTTTTTTTAATCTGCCCCTTCAGTCTCGGTGTTTAGTCTTCATCTTTATAGTTGAACATATTTTTTAAAAAGTTTTATTAAAACGGTTCAGTTAAGTTGGTGTTGATTTGTCTTTGTTGAAGTTCTATCATATAAAGATAGTATTGTGGTTCACGTTTGAGTAATATTAAAAGTTTAAAAGCGACTTTTGTGACTTGGCACTTGTAGTTTTGATCATTCCATCATGAAAATTGGACTAAAATTAGTAGTCATTAATGCAAATGTATTGGTTCTTAAATTAAAAATTACTTAGCTTATCAATATGTTGCATTGAAATGCTTGTCTAAATTCCGAAAACTCGTTTCATTATAATTAATTTGTCGTCCATTCATATTATTCATTGATTATGGACATTGTGGGTGAAAAAAGGCATCGACTAGATTTTAAATAACTGAATACAATCTCGTGTTTGTGTTAAAGAGCACGCAAGCGTTTCAATGACATCACTAGGCCACCGCCCACAACAAAAAAGCGAAAAGTTCGATCATCTGACTAGACGTAGAGTAGAATTGGTTTCATGCTAATTAAATGCTAATTGTGTTAATAATCGTTTGACACCAAAATGGTCACTTGGTGAAAAACATGAATCTTCACGTGAACGAGCGGCAAACTGACGGTTGTCACGAGGTTTAGTGGCGTGATGTTTGCCTGTGAAGTTGTGCTGGCGTGGGGAGCGTGTGTGTCGTGATGACATCATACCACGCCTGCTGCAGTAAACCAATGAGTGGAAAAACCACTGGATCATTCCAATCACGTGACTGGAAATAACCATACAATACGACGCGTGAACAATATCTTTACAGTCTTTGAGCTTGGAGTTACTGTGCCATGCATTTTCCCCGTCGTAAGCCATTCTTCTCGCATACGGTCCTTTGCGCTTTGTAATGGACCTCTAACGTCGTCAACATGGAGAACTGTGACCAGAATCAGACGAGGAACACGGAGAAGATCCACGTACAGTTCACTGAAATGCTGGTCACAAAGTTCCTGCGATGTCCTGAAAGAAGAGAAAACGGACTGAACCTTCATCACAAGCAAGAGTCTGCTCAAACAAAAGACCTGGCGGAGCTTGAAGAGCTGAGTTCTCATCGCACCATCCCCAAGAGATCTTCAAGATCTCCTGTTAGAATCCCATTCCCGGTAAGACAATGCTACTTGGAGCCATCTCTGCCAAAGATCGAAGCCACGGCGGAGAACAGCAGGTCCAGAAAGAAGTCCAAAGTCTCACTGAGCCACCAGAATCGTGAAGACAAGACGGCCTATTCTGTGGCCAAAAGGTCTTCAGAAGCGAGAGTGAGGATCTCGAGCCGGTGCTATCTGGAACCCTCTCCAGCCAAGTTTAATGCCATAGTGCGGAACAGTGGGCCGATGAGCTCCAGTGTGCCCGTGACCTCCATGGACATGGAAGAGAAGAGTTTTCACCACGCGTTGCCCAAACTGTCTTCAGAAGCACTTAGTAGGATCCTGTACCTGAGGAGCCAGTGCTATTTAGAACCGTCTCTGACCACGTTAACCGCCACGGCGCAGAAAGCTGTACAGAAAGCACCACTGACCCACAAGAACCTCGAGGAGAAGAGTCACCATCGCCTGATTCCCAAACGGCCTTCGGAAGCACCGTGCCAGGACGTAGTGCCGGTCAGCTGTTCTGAGAGATCCACCGGGTCAAAGGTGACATTAACCCCCAGGAACCCTGAAACACAGAGTTCTCCTCGCATCATTCCCAAGAGCTCTTCAGAAGCACCACTTGGGATCAACCTTACTCCTGACGAGATGTTTTATGGAGCCATCTCGGACAGAGTTAAATGCCATAGAGAAGAGCACGAGCTCTACAAAGTCCAAAGTGCCACTGACGGCCAAGAATCTCAAGACTGGCGTTCCCATCGCGGTGCCCAGAAGGTCAGAAGCACTTTGTAGGATTGAGTTCCTGACGAGCCAATGTTCTTTACAAGCACCTGTGAGAACCTCACGTGTCCTGGTCCAGAGCCGTAGACCGCTGACCACACGCTCGAGTCCTAAAGGTCTTCAGGTGTCACCCCAGATGCGGGCCTAGACCGGACAGAGAGGAGTGTGAAATAATAAATAGATTATTTAATGACGAACTACTAGTTAATAGACAAACAAAAGTATCGACCGGAAAATAGAGAAACACAAAACAGAAGGGTTTACAAAAGCCTTACTAAGCCTGTTCTCACATATCAAGACACCGTCTACCTCCTGATCTAGATCACTACAACACTGCTGCTAGAGGCAAAGGACGGCCCGCGAAACGTTTTAATCCGGCCCGCGGAGCTTGTAAAAAATGTCATCAAAATCGTGTTTTTTTTTTTTTCAATGTTCCATTATGAAGGTTTTTTTTTTGCTTTCTTTATGAACGCATTTTAAAAAGCAGAACTATATACACAGGTGTACGTTAATGAAATGTACTAGCATATTTCTAACATTTATTTTTACACCGTCAGTCACAAAACAATGAAGGTTTGCGCATATACGTCTATGCGCGCGCGCGTGTCTCCGCCGCTGCGCTGTGCCGCTCCCTCCACCCGCCGGCGCTTTCGCTGAGATCAGTCGCAGGACACGATCGTGCTTCTCTATAGTTTTTTCATTAGCTCAATGGTTATTTTATTTTAAAACCTTGCTCTCGCATTTATTTTTTCTGCACATTTCATTCATTGAATTTGTTTTCGCGCAGTCTGCTTTATTTTCACTGCGTGGGATCAAGGGAGTAGTCCGGTAATCGCTTAAACGTTACTGGGTCGCACAAGTTTACTAAAACAAATCAGATTAGTGCCAAACATGTCAAGCGCAAACAAATGTATTTTAAAAAACGATACGGAAATGATTTACGTTTTTGTTTTGCTCTTTAATTATTGTTTTCGTTTGCAATCTTCACATTATCGTTACTTATCTGAACGGACTTATCTCGAATCGACCCGCACACGCTCTTGTAGCACACAATTAATACACACCAAAATAATGGCAAAACTAGGCGTGTCATCTGTCTGTCGAAAGTCAGTCAAACATATGAAGAATCTCGTATTTTTTTTTT
>CM051507.1:7945556-7970214 GCA_028031935.1 Paedocypris micromegethes | reverse complement strand
GGGGGGGGGGGTATAGAGACAGAGAGAGACAGAGACAGAGAGAGAGACTGACTCACACTGGACTCTTTCAGAATGGAAACGTAAATGAAGGCACTGAGCAAGAGAAGGTAAGGAAGAATGGAGCATACCACAGACAGAAGGATGGACAGAGCGTGACAGATGCAGTGAGGAAGGGCGTCCGAGAGAGGAGAGAGAGGCAGCAGGAGGCTGAGCTGCGGATGGAAGCGTCCCGGTGAGGAAGAGGAGGAAGACGAGTGCGTACGTACCCCTCAGCGTCCCTCACGCTCCCGTGGTGTTGCAGGTTAAGAACATAGAGGATGGACATGGAGATGACGCTAGAGAAGCAGACAGAGAGATGAGAGGAGACATGAGGAAGGGCAGAAGATCTCACCTGAAGGCCATGACCACCACCAGCGCCAGGACGGAGGCCTGCATCAGCCTGTGAGAGAGACAGCTCTGCTCCGGGGCCGAGAGCTGTGGAGACAACAGCCCGTCAGCATCACCACAGCCTGACCAATCACAGAGCCCCAGGCCACACCTTGCTCCCGGGCTGGGCCGCTTTCTTCTTGAGCGGGCCGCTCCCCGTGCGACTGAACTGGCTCCCGGATTGGCTGAGAGACAGGAAGTGAGTGGACGGCCGGCGTGAGGAGCTCTGGGAGAAGGTACCTGACGGTTCCTCCGCTGACGGTGCTCTTCATGCTGTCCAGACGACGCAGCTTGGCCAGTTTGCGGCTCCAGCGCTCCAGCTCGTCGATGCGGGTCTCCAGGTTGTCCGTGAGCTTGCAGAGCTCCTTCACCGCGCCCACGTTCTCCATGAAGATGCGGTCCTGTGAGGCGGGCAGGCGGGTGAGCACCACACCTCGCCTCACTCCTCACGCTTTCCCTACTTTATTGACCACCAGGAGGTTGGGGATGGTCTCTCCGTTGGCGCACACCACGTCTCCGCCCTCCTTCACGGCTTCTGGAAGGATCTGCTGGACTTCCTGAGCGATCACCCCTACACACACACACACACACACACACACACACACTAATGAAATGCCAAGAGGTTTCTAGGAGAGAAGGTGTTTGGTACCAGTCTCTGCGGTGGCATCGATGCCCACGGTGGCTGCAAACTCTGGCTTGTACTGATAGTGAACCAGCCTCATCTGTGAAATACGCCTCAGGTTATCCGTCGTGTCCACCTAGGGAAAGATCAGGAACATCAGAATAGAATAGAATATGACAAATTACGGACAAGATAGTGTGAATGTGTGAAAAGGAGAAAGAGACTGATACAGAAACAGAGTATGTGAGGAGATGAAGGGAGACAGAGAGAGAGGGAGAGAGAGAGACTGAAAGAGATAGAGAGACAGACACAGAGAGAGAGAGACAGAGAGAGACAGAGAGAGAAACAGAGAGACAGAAAGAGAGAGAGAGAGAGAGACAGACACACACAGAGAGAGAGAGGGAGAGAGAGTTTGTTGCTGCTGATTGTGACTAGATATCGTATCCTCTAGTATAATATAAGGATGTACTCTATCTTCACCTCCTTCACGTTCTCTTTGGCTCTGATGTCGGAGGGATGCACCAGAGAACCCATGACCTTCAGGTTGCCATGGACGACGAGAGCTTCATCAGGCCGGTCCGTGTTGACGCCGACTCGGCCGTGGTGATAGACGGAGTCGGGCAGCTGTCCTCTCTGCCACAGGACCTCACTGTCGCTCTCAAACTGCCCCGGGTTAGACGCCTGGAGAGCAGAGAGACCACAGCAGGGTAACGGAGGAACCCGGGGAGAACACCACCACCAGCACACACACACCGGCACCTCCACCTGCCAAACGCAGGAGTTATGAAGCAGATCTGTGTGAGCGATCAGTCTCTGTAGTCACCAGATCATGTCAAGACACGAAAGGCCAGAGGAAGACCAGAGGAAGGTCAGAGGAAGACCAGAGGAAGACCAGAGGGAGGTCAGAGGAAGACCAGAGGGAGGTCAGATGAAGACCAGAGGAAGACCAGAGGAAATACAGAGGATGACCAGAGGAAGGTCAGAGGAAGACCAGAGGAAGGTCCGAGGAAGACCAGAGGAAGATCAGAGGAAGACCAGAGGAAGACCAGAGGATGGTCAGAGGAAGATCAGAGGAAAGTCAGAGGAAGATCAGAGGAAGGTCAGAGGAAGATCAGAGGAAGATCAGAGGAAGATCAGAGGAAGATCAGAGGAAGATCAGAGGAAGACCAGAGGAAGATCAGAGGAAGGTCAGAGGAAGACCAGAGGAAGATCAGAGGAAGGTCAGAGGAAGATCAGAGGAAGACCAGAGGAAGATCAGAGGAAGGTCAGAGGAAGGTCAGAGGAAGACCAGAGGAAGATCAGAGGAAGGTCAGAGGAAGATCAGAGGAAGACCAGAGGAAGATCAGAGGAAGGTCAGAGGAAGATCAGAGGAAGGTCAGAGGAAGATCAGAGAAAGGTCAGAGGAAGACCAGACGAAGGTCAGATACTTCTTATCGCAGTTATTGCAGTGTTTGATCATACTATAGTAACTCACGGAGGAGTGTGACGCAGCAGGACATGTACATGTTAATAACGTTCCACCTTACAAAACGGCTGTGGGCATCTGGTAAGTGGAGGTGCCAGTGTACGTGAGATCAATCTTCTGGTAGAGCACGTCATATACACGACACACTGGCTTTAAATATGTTTCATCAACAGGTCAAACAGTGGCACACATTGCGGTAAAGAAGAAGAAGAGCTGTGATTGGAGGAGGTCGGTCAGACCAGACTGACAGCGGTTACCCTGACGATGATCCTCTCCGACACGTGAGCGGCCACCATCAGACTCTGAGAGTGACACTGGACCTGAAGAGCCACCACCAGCATGAAGTACCTACACACACACACACACACACACACACACACACACTTCAGAAGCTCTGCTCCATCTCTGTGCTGGGTCACGCTGGCACCTCTGGTCCGGGTTGGGCTTCCCCTTCTTCCTCATGTTGTTGGCCGTGGTCTCGCTGAAGTGCAGACGCCCCACCGTCACCTTGGTCACCTGCTCCGGGGGCAGCGTCACTCTGCGGGAGAAGCGGGCGTGTCACCACAGGCGGGCGCTGACGGGCACCAGACTCACAGGACGGGCTTGAACGGCCTCTTGCTGCGGTCCGACTGCGACTGTTCCACGTTGATGGACTGGTTCATGGCCTCCAGCTGCGAGACGCACCAGCAGAGGCGTCACAGAGGGGCGGGGCGGGGCGCGACCTCGGCTCACCTTGACCCCGTTGAGCTTCAGGTAGAAGCAGTCGATGGGTTGCAGACCCTCACCCGTCTTCACGTACTTGGGATCGCCAGGCATTCCGATGTACACCGTCACCTGACGTCAAAACCGGGATCTTTACCACAACGTTCCCAATATTGAAAATAGAGCTGTGGTGGTTTTACGGCGTTACGTTCTGAAACGGTGAATGACTTATGGAACAATAATAGCTGAAGCTTGAACACAACATCGTGATTACTAAACAATTGTACATTTAGAAACGACGTCTCACGTTGCAACAAAAACCCGAGTATCGTGGTATAATATCGTCATCGTCCAGATCAGGGGTGGGCAAACTTCTGGATTCGTGGGCCACAGTGGGTTCTAAGCGGAGCAGATTGACGGGTCAGAATCAGAACCAGGTCTGAGCGTCTCCACGCCAAAGTCTCGCAGGGAAAATTAAACATTGACGAGGTTTATTCATTTCATTTTTACTGATTGAATGATGTAACTGTCCACACGTAGTTTGCCCAGGTCTGGTCCAGATGTTGGTGGAGTAAATCTACCTGGAAGTGGTTCTTCTTCTGACACACGAAGGCGTCGTCGGCCAGGGAGAAGTTAAAGCCCTTGTCAGCGTCCACTCTGTAGGTCGGCATCGGGCTGGACACACCAGTCACACACTTAGTTCAGCACGCAGAGGCGTCTTGTTTTAAATACATTTTATCAGTGTAGTAAATGTTGTCATCATTTAACCATTATCATCACGATGACATTTTGTTTCACTGATGGTTCTTATTTAGACTTTAAACATTAATATATTTATGCAGAATGTGTAAATGTAAAATGTTACTTAGTTCACTACATAACATTTTATTAAATAAAAAAGAAACAAAAAGATCAACACAGTATAATAATCTACACGCACACTTACTTTACTAATTAAAATACTGGTGATATTAATAAGTGGCGTGTTGTATCTCGGCAGCTGGAGCGATAAGGTGAAACATGAAAGGGTGATGTGGTCTCGGAGTGCGGCGTGTTCTCTCAGATCATCACGCTCCTTCACTCTCGCTCGCACTCCCACACACTCCTCACCTCTCTGGAATTCACTGGCCTCCACCATCCATCTCGCCTTCTCTTTTAATGCCTTCCCATTACACACACACATACACACACACACACACACACACGCGTGATAGTGAGAGCAGCACTAACAGTTCTTTCCCGCTGGAGTCGTACAGCGGTGTCCATTTGTTTTGCTGGTGCGCCTGCCACTTTATACACTGGTAGTTGGGATCCAGGTAGGAGTTTTCTGCGTCTGCCAGCAAACCTGCGGAGCGTGGACACACGTGTTGAGTGCGGCTGTAGATGATTGTGCCGCTCCGTACCTGGCTCTTGTTTAATGATGCCTGTGAGGATCTGGGAGTTGAGCGTTCCGTTGGGAGAGTCCGAGTGCTTCCTCTTCTTCGCTGGATGTACTGGAATTCCACTACAGAAGACAAGCGGAAACACTTTGAGGAATGAAGGGTTCTTTCAGTGGCCAAAATGTAACATTTTCCCAAAACCTAACAGTTTCTACCATTTAGCCGAATGACAACATCTCTGTTAAATCAGTTTTACACAGTGTTCTGATTGTACTGTATAAACGTATATTTTTGGTTGAACTGCTTTGATTGATCTAGACAAATGGCTGTACAATCGAGCATCGCAAAAATGAGTCAACACAAGCAGAGGTGCGTCATTATTTTGGCCGTGGAAAAATGAACCTTGTCGTGAACTGAACGTGTTTGCACAAAATACTCGTTACACTCTATTAAGCAAGTGACAAATTCTTATAGCTTGTCTCTGTTGTTTTGGCCTGAACTCTCTATCTCTAACGGCTGATGTTCTACACGCTTGAGAAGGTTTGCGTGCGGGTCTCACTCAGGTGCTTGTGGGTGTTGCAGCAGCTGATGGAGCATCTGGTTCTGCTGCATGTCTGCGTTGGCGCCGCCGCTCGCCGGGCCGATGGCGTACTGGGAGATCAAAGGCTCCGGCTTGAGGTACATGTCCCGGTGCATGCTGGGATAGTGCGGGTGTGGACTGCTCATGTGGCACATGTTCTCCGGCGTCATTGTCCTGAGGATGTGAGAGTCTCGAGAAGAGGAAACCAAGAGGCGTGTTTAACACCACGACAGCTTCCAGCGAACACATCTGTCAGTTACCGTTGACCTGCGGCGAGTACGGCTCAGAGCTGGAGTCCGGAGGAGACTCTGGTAGGGTTCTGCAACCACAACCACAAACTTTATTTGACGTTGGTGCTGTGCATCATATTTTTACACCTCAGCAAGGCTCAGCGCTCGGTCCGTTTGTGTTTTCAACCCACTCGATGTCGTCTTTAGACTTCTGAAACCAAATAAACTGCAGCCACGTTTGAAAGAAAGCTAAACTGTGGTGATTTGTGACTATCTAGCAACATCGAGAACATCAGATATCGACTTGATGCAAAATAAACTTAAAATAGTAAAATAAAGCTTTGTCTACTCAGGACACTCATATCTAGATAGATAGATAGATAAAAAGATAGATAGATAAAAAGATAGATAGATAGATAGATAGATAGATAGATAGATAGATAGATAGATAGATAGATAGATAGATAGATAGATAGACACATTTTTAGTTCTGTTGGAAATTTTCAGTGTTTGATTAGTGTTAAGGATCTTCTAGTACGGGGTGGCCAACCAGTCAGACACTAAGAGCCACTTTGTTTCTGTGTTAGAGCCGCAAAGAGCGACATCATATACATGTGCACACATAAACATCATCCAATTCCTTAATCTTGTATGCACACACACACACATACCTCTGCTCAGCCCGGTTTAATGACAATAACCACATCAACATGATAATATTAGTTATTTTTCAACAGTTAACATAGTGTTATAATGGACTCATGTCATGTGAAAGCTCCTGAAGAGCCGCAATAAACTAGTTTAAGAGCCGCATGAGGCTCAAGAGCCACGGGTTGACCACCCCTGTTCTAGTAGTTTCTTCTGAAGTAGCTTTAGATCGAGAAGCTTCTGTCTTACAGCAGCTCTCAGCAGAAGACGACGTTCCTTCACAAGCATTAAATCAGCATCGGGCTGAAACTAAGCGCTCACACTCTCTCTGTGGAACCTCATCGCTCACGCACTTCTGACCCAAACACAGACGTAAACTCTGCCGTAAATCAGAAGCCTCGTGTCTCCCATGCAAAGATCTGACTGATTTACAACGTGACGTGATTTACGTCTGCAGAAGGAGCGGTGCAGGCCTGGAAACGACCCAGAACTCCTCTGTGATTGGCCAGCTCTGCCGGGGGCGTGTCTCGTGTGTTATCAGAAGGTTATCTGAGGTGGTGGCGTGGGGTCGTACCCGGGTGCGTACCCTCCGCAGTGCTCGGCCTTGCCCTGGGGCGGCTGGCAGGGGTAGTTGTGTCTCAGCAGGCCCAGGGTGGGCGGGTAGGGGGTCTGGCGCAGCGGGATGGGGGGGCTGACACCACACCCTACCCCCCCTGAGGAGGAGGACACCCCGGGCTGGGGCGAGGGGTACTGGGGTCCGGGCCCGCTGTGGACCTCTGTAAAACAACTGCAGCAGGAAACAGTCACATCAGGGTGTGGTAATGAGCATCACACGAGGGAGATGAGAAGATGGAGAGGTAGAGATGATGGATAGATTGAGAGAGAGAGAGAGAGAGAGAGAGAGACAGACAGATGATATAGAGAGACAAGAGACAGACAGACAGACAGACAGACAGACAGACAGACAGATAGATAGATAGATAGATAGATAGATAGACAGACAGATAGAATGATAGATAGACAGATAGATAGATAGATAGATAGATAGATAGATAGATAGATAGATAGATAGATAGATAGATAGATAGATAGATAGATAGATAGATAGATAGATAGACAGATTGATCGATAGATAGATAGATAGATAGATAGATAGATAGATAGATAGATAGATAGATAGATAGATAGATAGATAGATAGATAGATAGATAGATAGATAGATAGATAGATAGAAACAAACAATGCTGAGGCCATGAGAACAGTACCGAGACGAACCAGAAGACAAATAGAGTGATAGAGCAATAAAGATGTAAAAGGAAGGTGTAATGAAAGAGGCCGGTACAGAGCGGCACCGCGTGAGGAATGTTGTGGATCTCACATGTCTGTGCTGTCGTCCTCTTTGCTGATGTATTCCTCCAGGATACTGGTGTCAATGTTTGTTGGCTCCAAAGAGCTGTTAATATCATGACCTGCGGAGAGAGAGAAGAGAGGACGACCATGATGAAGCGAACACCTCCATCATCCCTGGACCAATGACTCAATCATCCGTCTTGTTTAAAGACAAGAACCTTACACACTGCGTACTATCAGTAACACCTGAGGGAATTAAAACAACATTTAGCATTTGTTATTTTACAATAAATTCTTCTTTTAATGTTAGTGTTTTCTGGCTGCTAATTAATACATTAGAATTGAATTGGAATTTCGTTATTGATTATTTGTTAGAAACACCTTAAAACATGTATTAATTTTAATACAACCCTATTGCAATACATTATTATGAATTTCAATCAATACACTAGAAATAAATGATCAGCCTCGGAGATAAATGCACGTGTGCATCTAAGTGCAATAATGCTTTTGACACATTTGCACATATTATGTACTTTATTATGTGTATTATAAAAATGTTTGTGATGAAAAAAAAATGGGAATTATGAGACCTCGATAATACTGATCAAAAAAGTTTGATTGATCAGTCAGTCTTTTAATTTTGCCTTATAATAATAATAATGAAAAAAAAAATATTAAATTGACAATATTACTTGGGTTACAAATGCAAATGTGTAGTATTATTGACATAATAAAAGGCAACATTTCTATATCTCATGGTCAAGGTGAGGAGAGTCAACAAGCCCCTCGCTCGCTCTCTCTCTCTCTCTTTCAGGACACTAACAAACCCGGAATGCCAAGAATTCCAGTGTTAGTGTTGGGAAAAGTCTTCAGTCCATCAGCCTCCCACAGGCCGAGATCCCTGAGGGTTCACAGTGGATTTCCCCCATTAGAAATCTCAGCGCTTTACAACAAGCTTTATAACACACACCTGCATCCAAACACTCGCACTGTTTTCTTCACGAGGTTCAACGTGGCCACGCACTTCATGTCCCATAATTCATGCGCTTACAACCTCAAAGTAGTTTGTTTGGTTCACAGAGAAGCCCATCAAGAAATGCAAGTATCTCATAAAAAGCAGAACTGTAGACGCTGAGGAGCAGCTCCAACATCTCGCGTGGGATGTTTACACAGGACATTTTACAGGCCGGGATCGAAATCACATGCCATAAAGAGAGCAATCTCGTAAACTCAATTGATTCCGCCTTAAAATAACAACGCTTGAGATGGCGGCCCTGGAGAGACGTGATGATTGGTGGAGAGCTTCAGCATGGCGCTGAGCTCCGGGTTCACACGGGCAGCTTTACATGTGCCAACAGATAGAGATGACTTCACCAAATCCAATCCAGATGTTTCAGTCCTACAGCTGTAAATCAGCCAGGAAAGCACTGATAAGGGCTGCAGGAGTGACGGACAGGATTGAGGGAACGAGTGTGTGGAGGGGAGAGAGAGAGAGAGAGTTTAAACGCTGATGCTCTTCAGGTGGATAGAAGCTGTTCTGTTGTGATAGCTGGAAGATTTCTGTTGTCCATCATTTACTTCTTACAGTCACCACTCAGTGTCTAAGACTGCTGTATGTTCCCAAAGACATTTTTCAACAATCCATTCCTTTACTGAAACACTTTTTCAATTTTGGGTCATGAGGAGTCAACGGATGAGTACGTGGTTGGTTGGTATGGTCAACGAGTAGTTGGGTCAGTCAATGAAGAGATGACTAGTTGGGTTAGTCGATGGTGAGATGAGTGGACAGTTGGATTAGCCAATGAGGAGATGAATAGTTGTGTTAGCCAATTGAAGGATGATTTGTTGGTTAGGTTAGTCCATAAAGGGATGACTAGTTGAGTTAGTCAACAGAGATATGACTTCTTAAGTTGCTCAATGGAGGGATGAGTGGATGGTTGGATTAGTCCAAGAAGAGATGACTAGTTGGATTAGTCAATTAAAAGACACAAGTGTTTTGTTATGTTAGACAATAGTTGTGTTGATTAGTGTTGAATTCATTAGGGATTGAATGGTTGGAAGAACAGGGAATTGTGGAGAGTGACTAGGTGCATTATTACTTGGAAGAGATTGGTTGATGAATGGTAAAGTGTGCGAGGTAATAAAAAGATAAATAAATGAATGGATGGTTGTTTGGGGCAGAAAGAGTTGTACAGTAAATGAATGACAAGATGAAAGAATGAATAGTGGATGGATGGAATAAACTGCTCATAGAAGAGTGGAAAACGAAAGGATGGGTCGTGATTGCTTTTCAGTTTTGGTAAGTTACAGATTTAACATCTCAAAAAGCAGCACACAAACACGCTCGTCCCCTCGTTAAAACCTTTAATATACAAAAAGCAACTCATCATCTGACATCATCAAGAGTCAAACGAAGAACCGTCTCTGGAGAGCTCATTAGCCACAATCAACAATGTACCATCCATCCCTTCCTCCCTTCCTCAAAACATCTCCTTATCTCCAGCTCCCGCCACACTCTACACTGTCTCTTTATTCCTGTTCGTCACCAGTGTTAATTATTAACCCATCATTTACACCACAATCAACTATAGCCGAGCAAAGTCTGCTACAAAGCCAATGAGCAAACACTACCCACAATGCCCGTCATTGCTTCGAACGGCATAAACACCATAACCGCTCGACATCACATCCACAGAAGAAACTTGGTTCTGCTCAAACAAACCAGCCGAGCAACAAAAGGATAGTACCACCTCAGATTCACCCGAAACCCACAGTTCCAGCGAAGCCAAATCTCAACCCAGCACTGGTGTTTTGTGTAGATGGTTGTTAAGGAGTGTGAGGGAGCGATGAGTGATTCTAAACACACTCTGCGGTGCTAGAATGTTCTGGGTGGTTGCTAGACGGGCTGCTCATTGATCAAGTCTCCTAAACTTTTCCTGATGTTTCCCAAACTTATCCTGAAGTCTCCCGAGCTTTTCCTGAAGTTTCCCAAACTTTTCCTAAAGTCTCCTGAGCTGTTCCTGAAGCGCTGTTAGTAGAATCAACTCAGTAGAATTATTATTATTATTATTATTATTATTATTAGTATTAGTATTATTATGACTAGTAGCGTCAGTCATGTTCAGCTTGTCAAGACATAAGGTCCAACTGAAGACATACTGCAGTAAATGATGCCAAGAGAAGGTTTAGCAAACATCATCGATTATAGAACTCGTAGAGATACAAATAAAGACAGCGAAGGAGAGAGAGAGGATGAAAAGGCTAGAGAGAAATACAACTGAGTTATAAAAAAACAAGACATATGTTCCAATGAGACAGACACACAGACAAATGGACAAACAGACAGACGGACAGACAGAGAGAGAGAGAGAGACAGAGACAGAGACAGAGACAGTACCTGGTCGAAGCCACAGCATTGTCTTTTAGGACGGACACAATCTACAGAACTGAAGATGTGCGTATGACCCAATACGTCTCTCATATCCTTACAAAGAACACGCAGGTTCCTTAGCGCTCAGCTGGCGGGTACAATGTTACGTCTGTGTGTGTGTGTGTGTGTGTGTGTGTGTGTTGCAATTCAGGATTAGGTCTCAGTCATGAGACAGAGCTGTACCAGGCCACCACACACAGTTCAAGTCGCCCACCAGCACTGAACGCACTGGTCGACCTGAGCAGCTTACCTTCTGAAAGAGAGAGAGAGAGAGAGAGAGAGAGAGAGAGAGAGAGAGAGAGAGAGAGAGAGAGAGAAAAAGAGAAAGACACAAAGAGAGAGAGAGGAAGACAGAGGGAGGAAGAAGTGGAGGTAAAGACACAAAAAGAAAGAGCAATGAGAGAGAAAGAAAAAGATTGAAAGAATAAGTGAAACAAAAGGAAAAGAAAGAAAGAAGGAAATCATGAAAAAAAAACAGGGAAAAAAAGGGATAAGGAGTGAGAAGAAAGAAAAGTTTTGTGTAAAGGTGCAGTGAAACTCATAACTGAAGCTTAAGAAAGAAATACAGAAAATATGAAGAATGATAGAGATAGAGAGCGAAAGACAGAAACTAGGGTTGGGAACCGGGAGGCAAAAAAACAACGGTATGAGGAGTGGATGAAAAAGAGAAGAGAATATGTGAGGGAGGGAGAAGGAGAGTATGTTCAGCCTGTCAACTCAACCTAAACACTCCATATAACATAAACTCCAAAAAGCGTAAAGGTCGAGTGACGAACAGAAGAGCTGAGTTCTCCAGAGTAAACATCTCAGCGCAGTGTTTAACCCCGGTAAACTAATCTAATCCCACCAGATTATACACAATCACAGAAACACCATCAGAACCAACACGAGTCTCGTCCGTCTCCTTCAAAACGTGTCAAACTCAATCCTTCAGAATCTGGAAACGTTCGCAACACAGTGAAGTGAATCAGACTGGCGAGCAAACGACTCCTTTGATTCTTTCCAATGAATCATTCAGAGGAACACTTGTGTTAATCATTGGAGCTCTGCGGTGTGAAGCCGGTAGGTGTGTGGTTCTGAATCACGTTCCAGGCCTCGCTGCTCAAACACAATTCATTCCAGTGGAGAGGGAGAGCAGGCGTGACCAGTCCATCATCAGCAGGAACCTTCTGTTCCACAGCACACTGATGCCAGAAGATTCATAACCACTGGTGAAAAAGGCCGAAAAGCAACACTATCCTCCCACAATGCAACAATGACAAACCCAAAGAACATGATCATTAACTACAGATGTATCGGATGGAGACAACTTACCAATATATTAACCAACAAACGGGAAATAAAACATTCTTCATTATTTTCATCCTCATAATAGATACGTTAAAATATAGAATTCATCGTGTAGAGTCGCTTTATTCACGTTTTATTGATTTACTCTTACTGAAACTGATAAGCAGACCAACAAATAGTACAAATAATATATTTAATAGTAAGCATTTCACATCATGAAAGAAAATAATGAATATTTACCTGTTACGTATATATGCAAACAATTAAGTTTTACACATGAGATGATACACAATGTCTCACTTAATCAATATGTTATATTACTAAATTTAATAATAAAGAGTGGACTGAGAAAAATAAGATGTAGATGAAAAGAGAAAAAGAGATTATTAATGAATAAGAGAAATAAATAGAAGGTGTCGGTGAAGAAAAAAGAGGGTTTGAGCAAGAGGAGAGCGGTTGTGAGAGAAAAAGAAAGACACAATACGAAGAATGAGAAGACAAAAAATAGAGGTGGAGTGGAAATTGCTTTTTAAAAGTTGGAGAGGAAGAAAGACCAACTGTTTAGTCTGAGAAACAAGGGGAAAAAGAGGGGGATTGTGTGAGAGAAAAAGTGGTAACGAGAAACAAAACAAGAGGGTTAGTGAGAGAGCAAGAGAAAAGGCAATGAGAGAAAGAAAGAGAGAACAAGCAATAAGAGAGACAGAGAAGGTGAATAAAGTGTGTGTGAGAGAGAGAGAGAGAGAGAGAGAGAGAGAGAGAGAGGACAGTGAAGCAGAAAAGCCTGATATAGAAAGAAATAAACCTTAAAGAAAGAGGGATGGAGAGAGAAGAGTTTTTTTCTCTCTCTTCATCCTGATCATCTGTGGAGTGTCTGGACCAGGCCGTGTGTCAGTGGTGGCCATCATCAGTGTCAGCGTGACCTCTGACCTCACCTTATCTCACCCCACCCCGGCCAATCCGTCCTCATACACGTCCGTGTAAGTCTAAGCCTGTTATCTCTCTCTCTCTCCCTCGCCCGTCTGCACACTGTCACACTAATGGAGTCGGAATGAGACGGCGATAGCGCTTTCTCTCACCTCATTGGCTTCTTTAGGAGTGTTTGAGGTATGTGAGGAATGAGACGGGGGCACGGGCACCTCCGTAAGAGGCTTAGCCCGCCACCCTCTCTCAGCTGCCCGTATCACAAACGTCCCGTACGCTCTCACTGAGGAAGATCTCCTCATCATCATCACTTACTGTGTGTAATAACCTGAAGAAGATCTCCACATTACTTACGGTGTGTAATAACCTGAGGAAGATCTCCTCCTGATCATCATCATCATCATCATCACTTACTGTGTGAAATAACCTGAGGAAGATCTCCTCATCACTCACTGTGTGTAATAACCTGAGGGCTGAGGAAGATCTCCTCATCACTTACTGTGTGTAATAACCTGAAGAAGACCTCCTCATCACTTACTGTGTGTAATAACCTGAGGAAGATCTCCTCATCACTCACTGTGTGAAATAACCTGAGGGCTGAGGAAGATCTCCTCATCACTTACTGTGTGTAATAACCTGAGGAAGATCTCCTCATCACTCACTGTGTGTAATAACCCGAGTCCTGAGGAAGTTCTCCTCATCACTTACTGTGTGTAATAACCTGAGGAAGATCTCCTCATCACTCACTGTGTGTAATAACCCGAGTCCTGAGGAGTTCTCCTCATCACTTACTGTGTGTAATAACCTGAGGGCTGAGGAAGATCTCCTCATCACTCACTGTGTGTAATAACCTGAGGGCTGAGGAAGATCTCCTCATCACTTACTGTGTGTAATAACCTGAAGAAGACCTCCTCATCACTTACTGTGTGTAATAACCTGAGGAAGATCTCCTCATCACTTACTGTGTGTAATAACCCGAGTCCTGAGGAAGATCTCCTCATCACTTACTGTGTGTAAGAACCCGAGGGCTGAGGAAGATCTCCTCATCACTCACTGTGTGTAATAACCCGAGGGCTGAGGAAGATCTCCTCATCACTTACTGTAAACCCGGGGCTGAGGAAGATCTCCTCATCACTTACTGTGTGTAATATCCTGAGTCCTGAGGAAGATCTCCTCATCACTCACTGTGTGTAATATCCTGAGTCCTGAGGAAGATCTCTCATCACTTACTGTGTGTAAAACCCGAGGGCTGAGGAAGATCTCCTCATCACTCACTGTGTGTAATAACCTGAGGGCTGAGGAAGATCTCTCATCACTTACTGTGTGTAATAACCTGAAGAAGACCTCCTCATCACTTACTGTGTGTAATAACCTGAGGAAGATCTCCTCATCACTCACTGTGTGTAATAACCCGAGTCCTGAGGAAGTTCTCCTCATCACTTACTGTGTGTAATAACCTGAGGAAGATCTCCTCATCACTCACTGTGTGTAATAACCTGAGGGCTGAGGAAGATCTCCTCATAACTTACTGTGTGTAATAACCTGAGGGCTGAGGAAGATCTCCTCATCACTCACTGTGTGTAATAACCTGAGGGCTGAGGAAGATCTCCTCATCACTTACTGTGTGTAATAACCTGAAGAAGACCTCCTCATCACTTACTGTGTGTAATAACCTGAGGAAGATCTCCTCATCACTTACTGTGTGTAAGAACCCGAGGGCTGAGGAAGATCTCCTCATCACTCACTGTGTGTAATATCCTGAGGGCTGAGGAAGATCTCCTCATCACTTACTGTGTGTAAGAACCCGAGGGCTGAGGAAGATCTCCTCATCACTCACTGTGTGTAATAACCTGAGGGCTGAGGAAGATCTCCTCATCACTTACTGTGTGTAATAACCTGAAGAAGACCTCCTCATCACTTACTGTGTGTAATAACCTGAGGAAGATCTCCTCATCACTCACTGTGTGTAATAACCCGAGTCCTGAGGAAGTTCTCCTCATCACTTACTGTGTGTAAGAACCTGAGTCCTGAGGAAGATCTCCTCATCACTTACTGTGTGTAATATCCTGAGTCCTGAGGAAGATCTCCTCATCACTTACTGTGTGTAATAACCTGAGGGCTGAGGAAGATCTCCTCATCACTTACTGTGTGTAATAACCTGAAGAAGACCTCCTCATCACTTACTGTGTGTAATAACCTGAGGAAGATCTCCTCATCACTTACTGTGTGTAATATCCTGAGTCCTGAGGAAGATCTCCTCATCACTTACTGTGTGTAAGAACCTGAGTCCTGAGGAAGATCTCCTCATCACTTACTCTATCCAGTAACTAATCAAAGGGCGTTTTTATGGGATAGCATCGTTATTTATTGTGTGCTG
The DNA here is from genome assembly GCA_028031935.1 of Paedocypris micromegethes. Taxonomy (NCBI): domain Eukaryota; kingdom Metazoa; phylum Chordata; class Actinopteri; order Cypriniformes; genus Paedocypris; species Paedocypris micromegethes. The sequence goes on along the minus strand of CM051507.1, from coordinate 7,954,791 downwards.
GGGTCATAGCGTATGAACGGACCAACAGCTCGCAAACCTGCGTGTCAATTAGTGTGTCCAGAATCAGCTCTAATGGTCGGGTTTGCACAGGACAACTGTAAAAATCATGTAATAGATGTTTACTTAAATATTTCAGATATAGAAACCGTGGCTCGCTGTGAAACACTCAACAATGGTTTAGTCGAGTGGCGTGATCCAAACACGTAAACGCAAGATAAACACAAGATAAACACAAGATAAACACAAAATAAACACAAAATAAACACGATAACGCGGCTTCAGGGAAGATAAATTCAGCAGCTCTAATATATACAAAATACGGTAGATATAATTCCACTGATTGGCTCCATTAAACCATATGAGTTCTACGCTCACTATTAGTATTATTTTCAATCGTGTTCTCACAATTATTTGAGCCAAAAACTAAATACAAACATTATTAAAGTACTCAATGAAGTGCTAAAGAAAGTACTAATTTCTGCACAATTTGAAAAAAAAAAAAAACAAAACACACAATTGTGTACGAAAAAAATAATCATTATAATTTTGACTTGTGTGAAGTTTAATTGTGGATGACAACTATCTTCACACTTAAGTCAAAATCATGATGGTTTTTTTTTTTGTTGATATGGATTTCAGAAACATCCTGGAACAATAAAAGAGTTTAAACACAAAATGGGATTTGCTAACAAAAAAGTTAGACAACATTTGAATTGCTTTTTGAGAGCCTCCGAAACACTAGTGGCTGAAGGCCACGATCAGGCGGACGGACAAACGGACAACACTTCTGAAGCCACCGGCCACGCCCCTGAACGCATCACAACACCAGCAGACGAAAAACAGACACACGTCCCCGATCACGCGTGTCCATCCCAACCACGGAAAGACCCCGTCACACACTAGCTCAAAGATCTTCTGAACATCTCCAGGTCGGGAGGAGACACGCCATCTGCCTCACTCCCCGTTACAAGAATGTAAACACGCACAAAAAGCAGCAATGCCCGAGCGAGAACTCCTTCAGTCGACAAAGTCAAGTGTGTTTGTGGTGAAGCGCTGACGTGTGAACACACCACTACACCTGCTCCGAGAGTGAACGTGTGGACAACTCACAAACACACTCTGTCCATCATGACGGACAGATACAGAAGAACAACACTGGAGAATGCGTCTGGATTCGGTAACTGTACAAAATGTTTACTGAAATGTTTTAGTTGAGTATAGTGATAATGAGGCCTAGTTGTTTTGAAATTGAGATCTCACATGAAACAATTTCTAAATTACGTAAAACTGAAGTTGATCTGACAAATTCTGCAAAATCTGGTGCTGTGCTTTTTTTTTTTACAGCAGAATTACTTAATGTTAAAAGCAGCACACAGCGACAAAGATCCATTCTCTCCGAAACATAAACCGTAAAAGCAACGACTGTATTTAGACATTCAATGCCAGTGAAACACAAACCCTGTGACAGTTTAAAATCATAACAAACAAATCCAGTATAATCACCTCTTTCACTTCTTATTTCTGCTCTTCAACTTTTCCTCGATTCCTCTTTTTTTCCTCATTGCCGACATAAACATGACCATCACACCATTCATCACCACATTCCGCTGTCTTTCTGGTGTTTCCACTCAAACCGAATCTCGCCTTTCCTCCGGATTCCATCTTTGGCTCCTGCGTCCGTACATCATCTGCTTTTTTTAACCAATCCACTCCACCTTAAGGCCTTTATTACCATTTCCCAACATTCCTTCCTCGTGTTGTGAAGGTCTGGCCCCTGGGATTGATCATCATTGGGTTAAAGCCCACCAGTAAATCCCACATGATGCATGCAACGTCTTAAATCACACAGCGAGCACGTCAGGTCCTTAAAACCAGGCTTTATCAGCGAACACGTGCTTGATAAACAGAGTTGACAACTGCAGAACTATATAGTAGCAAGGAAAAAAACAAAATCTAAATAAAAGACTTGTTCTTATTGGGTCAGCTCAATTCAAAAGCACTTTTTTCATTTTCATTGAGGTAATTCCTTAGCATTTCCTTGAGTGCGTATAAAATCACTGTCCATTCTTTTAAATCAGCAGTAACCAGCACGTTTTTACTACAAATACTACAGAATGGGCAATTTGCTGCCTGTCCATGCCTTAATATTTTTTTTATGAATTTAAAAGTTGTCATATTAATTTAAAAAATGGTTCGTAAATACTGATTTACACACACATTCATACTGTGATGACTTTTCTCGAGTGAAGAGCGGGCGCGCGCACGTACAGAATCGCGTCGCTCCACTGACAGGACAAACGACACAAATGGGTCGAATCTTGATTCACCTGTGGGAGAGAAGAGGTGATGGACGAGCTGTCTTACCTTCGAAGAATCTCTGTAAGGCCTCCGTCTCATCAATCACTTCCATTCTAGCGGCTCTCGCTGATAAACTCCATTCACCTCAGCGGACGCGCGCGCCACTGCCGCGGGGTCGCGCGCTTTAAACGCCCGGCATCTTCGTCTCGCTGAGGAACCAACTTGCTTCACAAAAGCACAAGTCTGCGAAGTGTCGGCGTCCCTTAGCGTTAAATGTCGCAAAAAGTCCAGATCTTTTTCTCTGTTGATTTACCTTCAGATGTCAGGTGAAAGCATTTTCCAGATTTCCCCCCATTTCCCGTCTATTGCATACAGGGAAACATAATTCTCCAGTGTTTAAAGTAAGGAAGATTAGTATAAAAAGTACAAGTTTCTTTTTAATCGCAAGTGAATGTCCAAGTGAGTATTTTTTGCCCGGACCGTAGAGCTCGAGACGCCACCGGACTAGCGCGCGCCGCTCCTGTGCGCGCTCCCGCCCCTCGCGCCGTGCACGCGCCGCGCGCCACTCTGCTTAATGCAAAGGCTGAGATGATTTAACACTCGTGCTACAGTTTAGTGTCATTTAGATATTATAGTGTCCTTAGATATTTAGACACTTTCAATATCTATCTATCTATCTATCTATCTATCTATCTATCTATCTATCTATCTATCTATCTATCTATCTATCTATCTATCTATCTATCTATCTATCTATCTATCTATCTATCTATCTATCTATCTATCTATCTATCTATCTATCTATCTATCTATCTATCTATCTATCTCCAGTCTATTTCTCAATCTGTCTGAGTCAGTATTTCTTCAGTCTGTATTTCATGGAATCAGTAAGACTTTTTAGTCACTGTTTTGAACTGTTTTAACAATCAATACAACATCTGTATGGCGCCTGATAGACTGTTGGGACTTTTCTTCAATCGTGTATTCTTGTGGCTCTCGAGGCAATGGAGGTGATGCTATCTCTCTCTCTCTCTATCTCTCTCCTCTCTCTCCTCTCTCTCTCTCTCTCCTCTCTCTCCTCTTCCCTCTTCGTCTCTCCTCTCTCTTCTCTCTGTCTCTCTCTCTCCTCTCTCTCTCTCTCTTCTCTCTCTCTCTCTATCTCCTCTTCTCTCTCTCTCTCTTCTCTCGCCCTCCCCCCCCCCTCTCTCCCCCCCCCTCACTTTCTCTGTCTCTGTCTCTCTATCCTCTATCACAAACAGTCCCCCTGTGTCCTCCTCTTCCCCAGTCAAACGCAGTTTTGTTGTCTTTCCTCACAGCTGGAGCATCCTTCTTTCTCTTTCTCTCCCTCGTCCTTTTCCTCTGTTTGACCTGAACAACACCACCGTTCTTCCCGCGACACACTGCGGGATTGTTCAGGGCGACGCGGGTCTGAAAAGACTCGGAGACAAAGAAACATCTGGCTGTGTTAATGCACTTCGTCTAAATGTGAGTGTTGCTACGAATGTGAGGCTGTACACACGTGACCCTACACAATTAACGCGCGCGCGCGTGTGTGTGTGTGTGAGAGAGAGAGAGAGAGAGAGAGAGAGAGAGAGAGAGAGAGAACAGTCTTGCTCTCGTTGAATAGCTACTGTTATTGTTTATACAAAGGATCTTTCTATCTGTTCTAATCATGTAATTTTACTTTGGCAACAATATCAGATTTTGGTATCGGTAATGACAACACTTTATAACTTATGTTAAAAAGTATTTTAAAAACGATTTTCAATAATAAGAAAAAAGACTTCATATATTGAACAAATGATTAAATAATAATAATTATAATGATGATGATAATAATAATAATGATAATAATATTAATAGTAATATAACAACAACAACAACAACAACAACAATAATAATAATAATAAAAACAACAACAACAATAATAATAATACACAAACCAACATGATGTCTATTTAAGTAATTTACTTTACAATCATTTAGCAGACGCTTTTATCCAAAGCGACTTACATTTTACATGACTTACATTTCATTCAGAAATAATTGATATATGAAGAATGAAGAACGTATGAAGAAACAGAGATAAAATAGTGATATAGACCCACAGAGAGATAGATCGAGAGATAGAGAGAGAGAGAGAGATTATTGAAGTCCTATAAATATTACAAACTATTGTACTATATTTATTATACCATGTTAAAAAATATGTACCGACTAATATTTTATAAATATTGATATAATAAATAATTATATATAATTAATTGACAACTGTATACAGCATTGTCATCATTATCATCATAAAAAGATAATTTGATTAAAACTTTTTTAAGTACAGGCATTTAAGTTAGCTAAATGACGATCTATATTCAAGCCCAGAATCAAACTTCTTAACTGCTGCGGGAGCTACAGGAGTTATAACTACTCTGACCGCTAGATGGCGACATCACACTTTACACGGCTTCATCTCATTCAAAGATGGCGACCAGACACACAGGTAAACACACCGCGTTTCCGCTACAGTCACGCTCTTTATTCCGCTCGTCAAACGGTCGTGTTGCGGTTGTTTTGATCAGTTTGTCCTAAGAAAATATATACATTTTAATATGAAGCCATATTATTGTATATTTATGCCATCGATGTCGGATAAAGTTCTCATGGCGTTGTCATTGTTCTATTTTAGTTAATAACATTTCATAAACAATTGCAACGTTTTATATTTAAAGACATACAGAATAAGTAAAGGGTATTTACTCTGTGCTCACTGTGATTCGCAGGGAGAAGCGACAGTCTTGTATCCTTTGCTGAACACAACACCGCGACTGAACAACTCGACAAAATATTATTTTTTTCTGAATTTGTTGTAAATTGATACTTTGACAATCATTACATTATATTAATCACGTTTCAAACCCGAAGAAGCCACGTGACCCTCAGTTTTTCCATCCCTTTTAAAGGATCCTCCAGTCCAGATCCTCCTTTTATTCCATCCTCCAGATTAAAAAGAAAGTTTGGTTTTGTTTATTGGGAAACTCTGCGTTTTTAACCCTTGATGGTGTCCAGCGCTCCTCCGTCCTGCTCCAGATCCTGCTGTACATCTCAGCCGCCTACAGCATCTTCTACTTCCTGTCCAGCCTCCTCCTCATCATCTACAAGAGTGAGTAGATGATGTCCTCACACACTGATCAGCACTTACTTGACACCTATTTGTAATATTGCAGTTGTTTTTTTTACCCAAATACATAAAAAAAAACGCGGATCTGTGTCTGAACACACTCGTCAGTTGTGAGTGTTCAGAATTAAAACTGCTGAAAATATCAGTTTCCTGTAGCTGTGATTATTGTGTGTTTAAGATCGACGACACGGCTCACACTTTTATACAAAACATGAAAATACACTGAAAATGAAATAGTGATAGAGTTTGATGGAGCAGGACGGAGTTTGGTGTTTTGGTTGAGTGTTTTCTTCAGGCTTGCGGGTGAACTTGTGTAGTAAGTGAGGTGTATCTCCACAGCTGAAGTGCTGAGCTACCCGCAGGAGCGCTGGTCTGCAGACGTCCTGCTGCTGGTGCTGATGGCTGTGCTGGAGCTGCTGAGGCTCTACTGGGGTCAGGCTCCTGCTTTAATAACGCTTTCATTTCTCATATACACTCATGTTCATCACATTCTTCACAAATTGTCTTTGCGTCATTTTTACATATATTTATATATACACCTATACACGCACTGTCTTTACATTAGTTCTGCATCACTGTTTAATGCCATGAGTCTGTGTTTTTATACATATATCTTATTTTTAAAAACGTATACATTTTACTTTTGCATTTTTCACAAATATGATTGGTGGAAAGATCTGTGGAAGAACTTGAAATCCTTGCTGGTGTTTGAATGTGAGATGTGTCCAGGGCTGCGAGGGAACCTGCAGGAGAGCGAGCGCTACACCGGCTTGAGTCTGCTGGCCTCGGCGGGCGTGGCCCTGCTGGTGCTCTACTTCCTCCTGTGGCAGGCCTACGTGCTGCGGGCGGAGCTGCTGATGGGCGCGGTCCAGCTGTGTCTGTGCGCTCTGCTGGGAACAGCTGGACTCGCAGCTCTGGCGCGCTTCACCAGGTCAGAACCTTCAGGCTTTCTTACACACGTAATCACAAAAAAGGGTTTTATTAAGAATTCGGTAACGATATCATACAAAATTATTATAAAGTAAATTAGTTTATACAGTTCATTCAGCCAATGCTGTATACAGTTGTCAATTAATTATATATAATTATTTATTATATCAATATTTATAAAATATTTTTCGGTACATATTTTTTAACATGGTATAATTAATATAGTACAATAGTTTGTAATATTTATAGGACTTTAGAATATTATTGTAATACTGGTTACAGTAAAACTGATTAGTTATAGTTTTACAAAAGTAATACCAAGACCAAATCATGGAAATAAAGCTTTCGCATATTGATTTTTAAGTTGATTTTGTTTTTTCTTTTTAAAAGAATAAAAGATGGAATACAAGTCTGCGACTAATCAAAGTAACAACCAGTAGCAGTTTAAAATCCAGTAACATTGATGCATTGTTCCTTTGTTCCCTGATTGATGACATTGTCACTTTAAATAAACGCACACACACACACACACTATTCTTTGTGAATGGCTGTGGGTTTGCAGTGTGAGGAGAGGGAAGAGATGTTGGTCAGTCGTGTCGAGAGCTTGGTGCCGGACGGAACATTGTGTTCACACCTCTCATGTGACACGCCGCTCAACAAAAGCACAACACGCTCCTCAATAATTCACAGCCCACAAAGACGCTATCATTATTATGGCTTGTAAGTTGCTCGGCCACACACACACGTTCATGTATAATGGATAAAAATAGATCTTGAAGCCGAAGGAAACGAGTCAGTGGTCAGAGAAACGCACGAGCTTTGCTTCTGGAGGCGAGTAATGAACACGAGCTCTTCGATCCGCGCAGTCTTATCGACGTAACGCAGACTGTGACGTCCCACTCGGAACAAAAGATTGTGAAAGGAGAGCGAGGACAAACCGGGAGATGCTGTAAATCTGTCCAGCCTCCTGAATGAAGCCTCCTCAATAATTCAAACCCTCAGACTGTTCTTCAGAAAACGAGCCCGATTTCATTCATTAGGAAAAACGGAGAAACAAAAGAGTGATGCAACGCTGCGGCGCAGGGTTTAAATGTCCAGCCGGGAAAGAAGACAAACGGAGACAAAGTGTGAGAGCAGACGGAGAGCGAGTGTGAGGGAAACATCGACCCGATCCCCGCTCTGACCTCGTGCTCCTGGTGTCGGTGTCCACTCCCTCAGATGGTAGATTAGCCGCTTTCATTTCCTTGATCGAAACTAAAGCAGTAAACACCGCAAAACATCGGCCGGATTTTCATTTCTCGATGTGACACAAACCAATCGTCCAGAGAACACGTAGAGTTTCCAGAATTGCTGTGAGATGGTCAGACCAGCGTCAAAAGAGGAAGATCTTGCTGTGTGTGTGTGAGGATGATGGAGAGCCATCTAGACCGGGACTAGAACTCGGCTAGTGTAGGAACTGGTGTCAAGTTCACAGGTTCTCCGTGTATAAACATTTAATACAAATAAAACTGCTATTCATTCTGGTCATGAACCTCATTAACTTTTGAACTTTTAGATGAAGATACAGACTGGGCCTAGAACTCGGGAACCATTGTGAAGAACTCAGAAACCCGTCTGCAGGTTCTCTGTGTGCATACAGTATATTGTTTACAGTGATAAATCACTTCTACTATGATATACGCTCAAACAGATTCCCACGAAAAGACGTAGAGCTTTCACGTATAATCAATTAAAAAAAAAAAAAAAGCAACATTGATCTGTTTTTACGTGCAACATTCTCAGGCGTCATGTTCTTGTGTTTTTTTTTTGCCCGAGTAATTAGGAAGTGGAAGCTTTTGCTTCTTTCACTTAGTTTGTTTGATTTGTGTGTTGTTAATGTGTGCAGTGTTTACTCTTGATCTCTGTGGCTGATGCTGATGTCGGACAGTCTTCGGCTCCACTGAACCTGCAGCGCCGCGTTCGCTTTTCTGTCCAGCACAAACAAGAAGGTCTCTGAGAAGCGTTGCCGTGCAACAGAGGAGAGAAATCTGATTAGCGTTTGTAATCTGGCACGAATGAGTCTTTACTACCTGAAATGCAGAATAGATTCATTTTGTTTTTTTTATTCCTGTTTTTTAATAAATGGTGTTTTTTCTAGACAACTGAGTTTCCCATTTCTGATTTTAAACTGATTTCTAAGCCGATCTTTACGCACACACTCACAAACAGACGTGCAGTGTAAACACGTTTCACACACTCAAACAGTCAGACTATTAACACACACACACACACACACACACACACACACACGTGTTCTCTCAAATCACACAAAAAATGTCTCTCACTCAAACAAAAGGCTTCAAGTTCAGTTATTGATATATCATGAATCATGATCAGATATAACAATAATTACTATACATTTCTTTGAATAGACACAGAAATGAGTAATTAATATTTATTCTTTATTCTGACCTTTAAACTTTTCTCTCCAGGCCGAGGTTTTCGTGCGGGTTAAAGTTAAAAACTTTCTGTCCAGTCGCGTTTCATTAGATGTTAATTATAAACCACAACTCAAGGTTTCCAAAGTCAAGCGTTCCAAAGCTCTGCATAGCTGTGTGTGTTTGTGTGTGTGTGCGTGTGTGTGCGTGTTGAGTGATAGTTACTTTATTACTTTACACATAAGGTGTAGTTTAGTGGAACAAGTTATTTACGTTTATATACGTTTTTTTCTGTCTCACTTCCTCTAACTTCATTCTCTCTGCGTCTCTCTCTTTCTCTCTGTGTGTGTGTGTGTGTGTCTCCTCCGCCTCTCTTCTTCTGTCTGTCTCTCTCTCTGTGTCTCTCTCTCTTACT
>CM051507.1:7880914-7890627 GCA_028031935.1 Paedocypris micromegethes | reverse complement strand
CCCCCCCCCCCCAATTTTTAAAACTCATATAAAGAATAGACATTTCTCTCGTTTTTTCACATAGCGTCTTTGCGTTGGTCTCGGACTAAGAAAAGCGCTATATAAATGAACTTGAACTTGAACACATGTCACTACCTACGTCTCACTAGAAGAACGAGATCGATGAGATGAGACTGAGAAACACCTAGATAAGGTCGGCAGAGTTGTTCAGTATAAATGTGGATGACGAATGATGTGTGTCAGCGCATTTGCTTTTACAGTCTGCGTCGCTTTAACTCGTGACTCTTATGTTATGTTTTATCAGGGTGTATTATTATGGAATCAGCCGAATCTGTCAAAAGTCAATTTCAATGGAACAAACTTTGTGTTTGTTTCTGTATTGTTTGCTTGCAATCTTGACATTTTCCTATTTCTTTTCGTTTCAGCATTTCAGATTTTTGCATTTTGCGTAAACATTCGCCACTGTTTCCACATGTGGGCGGCGCTCACTCTGATTGGCTGGTGAGACTAGTGCCAAATGTCCAAACGCTAAAAAACAGAAACAGAAAAAATAAAAATTTGAATAAAAGAAGTTTTGTTGCACGTTTCTTTGAAATTTACGTTTGATCATTTTGGCACAAGTCTGATTCCACGTATTATATTTAAGGATGGATTTATCGAGCCAATGAGACAGATTTCTCTGAGACAAAGACGCTAGGACCCTTTCCTATTAAAAAAAGACATTTTCTTTTCCATGTAAATCAGAACAACATCATTCATAACACACACACACTTCTGCTCACATCTCACACTAGTACAACACAGTGGCACAGATCAGATGATTCCTCCTTTCTTAACTGATGTAGGGATGGTCAAGAACCCCTTGAGCGCGCACAAACACACACACACACACACACACACGTACCATCACCATGTCTCCAGTGAGTGAGTTGGCGAGGTCGGACACTGAGGAATGGCCGTCTGCGTCCGGTGGCTGACCTTTGGGGCTGTTGGCCGGCTTATTGCCCATTTTCCTACTGGAGGGCGAGAAGTTGACAAAGAGAGAGAGAGAGAGAAACAAACACAGAAAGAAAGAGAGAGAGAGAGATTACTGAGATGGCGTCTCTGGCGTGAAGCGTTTGCCTGGCGTGACCAACCACAACAGCAAAACTTCAAGACCAGACGAGCGACACAAGCAGATCCACCGGCTCCGCCCAAAACGCATCACAAGCACGAGAAGACCAATCACGTGTCGCCACAACAGAGAAACGCCAAGGCTTCACGCGCCGCTCACAACAGAACCCGCATCCGCCTCCTGCTCCAGGAGTGATTCCCTCTGAAGGTCCAGGAGAAGCTTCTCTTCATCTGGCCAGACCAAGATCAGGAGTTCAGCTCAGCCACTGCGTGTGTGGCAGGAGACGCAATCTAAAGCTCACCAATCTAATGTCTCACTTACACATCTAGATCGATGGAGACGGAAGACTGACTGGACAACTCAACACGCTTTATTACATAATACATTTGCCAAATCTATTAAATGTTCTGAGTGGAGATAAATATTTTAAGTGTTCTAAATGGAGTAAAAAAATCTAATTCATAAAATAACCAAAAACTTAGAAGAATAACTTTTTGATGTATAATGTATTATATTTGTATCATTTTTGTATTTTTTTTCTTTTCCAAAAAACAAAAAAAAAAAGCTTAAACTTTTAAAAAGGGAAAAAACATTTTTTAGAATAAATAACCAGATCCAAATACGTCCCTCTCTAACAATTTATAAATCATTCAAAAGGAGATTTAATTAGTAATATGAATAAACTTGTTCTAAAAACATGGATTTATGCCACAAATGCCGTCAAACTGAGCTCAACTCATAAAAAGCCACGAACTGAGTCTCAACGTTGAATTAAAGATCTGCAGCGAGCGACAGGAAGCAGACAGAACCAGAGGAGAGAGAGAACGCGAGACAGAGGAGAGGAAGAAGACATCAATGAAGTGAGGGATGGGAAACAGTCATAGACAGACAGTGAAAGACAAGACCTGTGTGGACAGAGAAAAGCGATGAAGACGCAAACAGACGGAAGCTCGAGGACAGAAACAGCTGGAAGAAAGAAGAGAGAGAGAGAGAAAGAGAGAGAGAGAGAGAGAAAGTGCTGGACTTGTTTTTGTTCTGTGATGGAAAGGCAGAAGGTTATTCGCATGATCGGCCACTCAAACAAAACCATGAGCGAGACGTCCACCAAACCAGCACAGCTGCGAGAAAGAGAGACAAAAAGAAAGACAGAAAACAAAATATGAAGACACAGAGAGAAAGAAAACAAGAGAGTAGAGGAAGAGAACTAAAGAACGTGTGAGAGGGAAGGAAAAAGGGAGCTAAAGAGAAAAAAGGAAACTGGAGTTGGAGCAGAAAAGAAAGAGTGTTGATTAGGAAGTATCATCAAGAGAGATTAAAAATGTTTAAACTTTAAAGAGAGAGGCCGACAGCAAAAGCGATAAGAAAGGAATGAAAGAACGTGAAATAGAGAGGGAGAAGTGCATGGCTAGGCAAGAAACCCTGAGAAAGAGAGAGAGAGAGAGAGATAGAGAGAGAGTCAAGAGTTAAACGAAAGCTCACACAGAGTTGTAGATTAGTTTAGATTAGAAATAGACACAGAGACCAGGAGGAAGCAATTGGTTCCGGAGAAAGTGAAGCTTGGAAGAGAGAGAAAATGAAAGCTGGAAAGACAAAAGAGACACAAGTGAACAAATAGTGTAAAGGGAAACCACAATGACACATGTAGCACGACAAGTAGCGGGGGGGAAGAGAGTGAGAGACACTGAAGTAGAACAGTGAGAGAGAGAGAGAGAGAGAGAAAGAGAGAGAGAGAGAGACACTGAACAGACTGGTCTTTAGTCTGGAGCGATCAGAAAAGACATCGAGTCTTCAGCTTTGATAATAATACTGTAGTTCACCCAAACCTGAAAACTTGTTTTCTCCTAAATAAAGCAACTTAAAAAGCAATATTACTGCAAAACAAACAATAATCTTAAACTAATTCAACTAATCAACGCGCTGCACAATAAAGGCATAAAACCACGGCAATTACAATTTATTGTGTAGCGTAACATTCAGAAGGAATTTTCCCTTTTAGACAGATCAAGAAGTTTTAAAGGAGGGTGTTGAGGTGTGGGTGAAAGCAGTCAGATCCCAGCCAGACTAAAGCGAGTGGGACGGGGGGCTTCACGTGTCTGTCTGTCAACACATCCCGTGTCACTTTAGCCACGCCCACGCCACGCCCACGCCAATGCTGGAAACATCTCAGCTGGAACTGTTGAAGACACACAGACGTGGCCGAGGCCTGGACAGACGCATGCGGGACGGACGGAGGAGAAGGAGAGAGAGTCTGAAGGTCTCCAGAAACCTGATTGGTCGGTTAGTTTGTTAAACCCACACACCATTAGCTGCCGAGAGAATGGCGTGAGCGGTGGAGAAATGGCGGGATGAGAATGAGAGAAGTGGCGTGAGACTTCCACACGTCTCCGTGAAAGTTTCCATCGCCATGGCAACAAGCCACTTCTTCTTCCCGCTCTGCCATCACACAGTCATTACGCTTCGCTTTCATATTCACACATTAAGTGCAGCTACGGTTCTATTACAGAACAATTTCACCTTCCATCCGACTCAATATTGCTTTTATTGCACGGCGTATTATGATTCTAGACGATGAAAAGTCGAAGGGAAAAAAAAACGTTTTGCCCTGAAAAGCGTCTCGATGTAATGACACTATTACAAAAAGTTGCATGTGATAATGTGATTTAAAAAAAAAAAAAAGGATAAATAAATACTTTTATGGTATACAAAAAACAACATTGTTTTTCTTTTTTAAATAATTTTAGTTCCAACACCATATTGGTTTAAATTTTTACATTTTACGTATCATATTAGATTTCTTTTGTTACAAATTATTACAACGTTTAATCACAACAATAAAGTTCAAGTTTTTAGCATTTTTAAGGCGCTTTTCACAGTTTTAACTGTCTCAAAGCACACGAATAAAGACACTACAGTTTATTAATAGCTTTTTTAAAATACTAGTTTTTTTAAAATGTGTGTGTATATGTCAATGGCCGTTTGTGCTTTATTTCATATTACTGATATTTGAATAATAGTGATAGATAATGAAGAGAACGATCAGGCTGGTCTGTACTGGTGAGTTTTCTCACGGTGACTCTACAGAACACACAAGCTGTCGTTGTCGTGAAAGCTGGACAGATAGAACACGATGAACATCTCTAGCCGACTCACTGGCCATCGATCGGGGCAGATAAAGGACGTTTAGCAGCTTTTCTTCCGCTTCAATAATTCATTGTCAGTCGTGAAACTCTCTCCTGGGTAATTCTACAGTCGCTGCTTTAACTCGCTCCACATCCTTCTCCAGTTATAATCCACTGAGCACAAAAGGATTGGACATTTTAGACGCTCCCCAACTTTTTGCATCAATAAGTAGTTTATTTTTAGATCAACCGCATGTATCGTTTCAAAAAAGGTCGAGGAAAGTCAAAAACAAATTCCAGACAAATTGCAAAAATAACGCCACTTGATGATGCGAAAAACCGAGTGTCGTCTAAAAAGCACAATGTGAACTATTGTCTTTGAGAGTTTTCTACTCTAATACGCCGCAGCGTTGTTTATTCCTCGGCCAGTTCGTTTGTTACTTAAGCTAATCAGATTTGGCATATTATGATTATTGTAATTACCGTGTCGGCGTTTAATTAACTTGTCACTCACACAACTAACAGCACTTTAGTGATGTCAAGAGACACTATATAACCACACTACGGTAATAACTGAGAAGTGTGGCCGAATTGTAGGTTCCAGTCCTGGTCTGGTGGCTTCTTCTTCACTTCTCTGAGTTTGAACAGCCGTGCTAACTAACTAACTAACTAACTAGCCACCGAACCTGCTGAGACTAGCTTTTAGAGAGAATGTTCTAGATAAACGTGCTGTGACGAAGGCGGGATGGGTGGATGGAGGGAGACGAGGCAGCGTGAAGGTGTGTGGATCACAGAGAAGACGAGGCAGCGTAAAGGTGTGTGGATCACCACTAGGGGGCGTAACGAGCCCCTCTGACATCTGGAATGTGCTCATCCAAGCGCTCTCACCTCGAAAGTGGGCTGTTGGCATGGCAACCGAGGGGCTAGGGGTGTGTGTGTGTGTGTGTGTGTGTGTGTGTGTGTGTGTGAGGGGTTGCAAACGGGAGGCTACAATGCACAGACGTGACGAGGGACATATGACAGGTACAGGTGAGCGCCTCACACACACACACACACACACACACACACACACACACACTGAGGCGATCTAACTGATGTTCACATGACCTGTTATACTGTCCCGCAGTTACCTGCAACCAGGACGTGCGGCCTCGTGTGTGAGTCCAGGCCGGTCAGAGAGAGAGAGAGAGTCAAGTGAAGAGAGAGAGAGAGAGAGAGAGAGGATAAGTGAAAGAGGAAGAAGAGAGAGAGAGAGAGAGAGAGAGAGAGAGAGAGAAGAAGAGAGAGAGAGAGAGAGAGACATAGAGAGAGAGAGAGAGACAGAGAGAGAAAGAAGAGAGAGAGAAAAGAAGAGAGAGAGAGAGAGAGAGAGAGAGAGGAGAGGAGAGAGAGAGAGATAGAGTTATGAGAGAGAAGAGAAGATAGAGAGAATAGAGAGAAAGAAAAGAGAAAGAAAGAGAGAGAGAGAGAGAGAGAACGCCCCCCAGATTCCCATCAGGAACACAACACAGAATCATGCTGTCACATGACACACACATCTACAGGAAGTGCTGGAGATGATTACATAACCAACCCACTACTCGCGGCGCCACAAGCTCGGCTTTAACTGCCACACTGTCTGCGTGAGATACGACAGAAGTCACACACACACACACACACACACTCTTCTCGCTTCACTTCAGATGCGGCGGAATTCCTTGGACAGCAGCCGTCCGCACTGAACACACACACACACACACACACACTCTGTGCTCGAGCACAGAAGAACAGCTCAATTAAAATCTGACGCTGGTGAGGAGGGACGTTTCTGAAAGGACCAATCACACAAGCAGAAGCTGAAAGGACCAATCACATGAGGAGAAGCTGAAAGGACCAATCACACGAGCAGAAGCTGAAAGGACCAATCACACATGGGGAGAAGCTGAAAGGACCAATCACACGAGCAGAAGCAGAAAGGACCAATCACACGAGCAGAAGCTGAAAGGACCAATCACACGAGCAGAAGCTGAAAGGACCAATCACACGAGCAGAAGCAGAAAGGACCAATCACACGAGCAGAAGCAGAATGGACCAATCACACGAGCAGAAGCAGAAAGGACCAATCACACGAGCAGAAGCTGAAAGGACCAATCACAAGAGCAGAAGCAGAAAGGACCAATCACACGAGCAGAAGCTGAAAGGACCAATCACAAGAGCAGAAGCTGAAAGGACCAATCACTCGAGCAGAAGCTGAAAGGACCAATCACACGAGCAGAAGCTGAAAGGACCAATCACACGAGCAGAAGCTGAAAGGACCAATCACACGAGCAGAAGTTGAAAGGACCAATCACACGAGTCTCCCGCCGTGAGAACACTTGTTATCTCTCAATCTGCATTCACACTCGGGGTTAATTCATGTACCCTAGTATTTGATGTGAGTAGCGCTGTAAAAAAATAGATACATTTTTATTGCGGCAAATTTCTATTTTCACTTTAGTCACTGACATTAAATGATTCGCTGACTCACGTCTACATGGTAAAGTTTGCAAGGATCCAATTTTGCACAGAACACGAAAGCTGTAATTGTGGATTTTTTTTACATTTCACTTTTGCATTTTTTTTACCCCCTTTTACTTTAATATGAACTTTTCAGATTAGTGTTACAATTGCTAATCGCAAACGTCGACAAAAAACGAAATTAAAAAAACGATTACCGAAAGCAGATCAGATTCAGGCAATAACGACCGTAAATTATATATCGCATTATGCCACATAAAAGCTGAAAAATTGGTTCCATATTGCAAATTGGCCAATAAGAGTCTCTTATGGTTTCCATTAAAAGCAGATTCAGCATCAACCCTTCAGTCTCAATGACTCTCTCTGACGTAAAACATACATTTAATTTAATCTCCAATAAAATATCAAGGGATTTAGAAGGAATAAACTTTTAGTAAAGCTCCACCATGATGTTCTCTTTCTTTTGCCTTTTTTCCTTTTTACATTTTCTTAATTTTACTGATAAAATAAGCTCAAGAAGACTTTCGGTGATCGCTGTAAAAGTCGTCACCGTGTGTGTGTTTGGCACTTATAACTGTATTTACAAGG
Source organism: Paedocypris micromegethes (assembly GCA_028031935.1). Lineage (NCBI taxonomy): Eukaryota > Metazoa > Chordata > Actinopteri > Cypriniformes > Paedocypris > Paedocypris micromegethes. The sequence continues at coordinate 7,883,310 of CM051507.1, read as the reverse complement.
CGGCTGCGATAAATGATCACAAGAGAAGAAGCTTGTAACGACATTAACGTGAATAAGTGATGGCGCTTTTCATTTTAACGTCTCTTTAAGAGCTTTTCCTATTTAAAGCCGAAGCATTTGTTAGAGAGAAGTGGACTGAGTGTTTGCATCATTGATGGAGTCCAGCGAGCAGAAGCACAACACACACTCCAGCTTTAATGCTTCTACCTTCCCTGCATCTTAATGAAAAACTGTAAAAAAAATAAATTAATTAAAAGGAGAAAATTTGACTTTACATTTACGTAATTGTACTTTAAAATATAATACCATGACGCTCTTGTGTGCATGTAGAAAAACAGCCGATGACATCACACTAACGAAAAAAAAAACGAATGCTTGAGTATAGTGTATATTATCGAAATGTATATTTTTATATTAATTTTATTTTAAAACATTTATTTTATTTTTATATTTTTTATATTTTAGACAGGTCACTTTGTCAAGCATCATTTGTGAGGAGACGAAACACACGAGCAGAACTAATCAGAAAGATTACAAAGCTAATCAAGAAACTAGCACGTAAAGAAGCAGCTTTTCCAGTGATAAAGGCAAAAAACGGCACCGCAAATAACAACGTATCAACGCAGCTCCGGCTGAAACGCGTGGGCTCGATCGGCCTTATGTAATCCTTTAAATTATACACATCTTTATGCAAATACACACGACTTGCAACAATATGTGCATTCACCAGCAGGAAACACGCCTCCGCCTCCTAGGCCGCCGCCCACCCGCCGCGTGTGTGTGAGTGTGTACGACTGAGCAGTCAATAATGAAACAAGCTTTAGTCACGAGGGGTTAAAATCCCACTGATATGATAATCCCACACACACCCACTGGGAACACAACACACACACACACACACAAAGCTGAACCGCGCTTGGAAAGCACTCGACTCGCACGCTCAATATTTCTGATCAACAGACGTGACATTTACTACACACACCGCTGTCGCTTTATCGCACACTCTTCTCTCACTTTTTTACCAAAGTATAAAACAACTTGTAATATTTCAAAATATCAAAGAAAGCAACAGTTGCACTTTTCTGCACCTTTGATTTTGACTGAGAATGTTCTATTTTTGAATTTTCTATATTTCAATTTCATTTTCATTTCTATATTAGGAAATAAAAGCTCATAAACAAAGAGTTGCTTGTTTTTCACACTCCTTGGTGTTTTCACCAAGAGGAAAATACTCAAGTTCTTGAAAAATTGGACAGTTTACGACTTTTACTTAAGTCTTGGCGACTTGTAAAGGAGTAATTTTTGCGATAAGGAGCTGTACTTTTACTCAAGTATGGCTTTTATCTACTCTTTACACATCTGATCGTAACTACGTGTTCAGTAGTTTACCGTAAACGTGGCCATAAAGACGATAGAAACGGATACAAGGACACACCCCTAAAATCCGTTTTTAGGGGTTTTTACGATATTTTTTAAGAACAATATTTTCTAGATTCAAATTTGTGAAACTCATTCGCGAGAATGTTTACGATGTGTGCCCAACGTCAAAATGTGATCCCATTGTCGTTGGAGTTCATGTCAGTGGGAGGGGCTTCTGTACAGCGGGTGGTGACTGAATAAGAGGCGGCACCATTGCAAAATACATGGCAAACCGATTTTTGCAAGTTTCTGCGCATTAATTTGAATAAATTAAATGTCAAACATAATTTAATATTGCGTATTATGGCCGCCACATTGTAATCGATATTGTAAATACCATCAGCTAATTCCTTCAAACTTTGTACAAAATATCGTGTCATCATCATCTCACTGAGAAAAATGTTTGCAAAAGTTCAATCCAGCGTCAACTGTATTATCTGTAACGGAACATCATTCGTTCAATGATCCCTTATTTGCACAAAATGATAATTAAATGGCATTAAGGGGAATTCTCTTCTAATTACACTAGTTTTTCAATAAGAATACGCATTTTTAAGAGACACAGACAGAAAAACTGTGATAGAGAGAGAGACAGAGAGAGAGAGAGAGAGAGAGAGAGAGAGAGACAGGGGACAGACACAGAGCTCTCCCTCTCTCTCTCTCTCTCCAGCTCATTAGTCTGCTGGCCCCCCCGGCGGGGCTGTGTGGGGGTGGGGGGGGGTGTGGTGTGGGGGGGTGTGTGTGTGTGTGTGAGTGTGTGTAGTTGGTGATGCTTCAGTCTGACTCCAGCTCTGATTAGAGGGACCAGGAGGAAAGAGAAAATTCCAGAAGCAGGAGGATGGAAGCGCTTCACATCTCTCATGTCACATCCCTCTTTGGTCTGTCTGTCTTTCCATCCTAACATTCATCCATCCATCCATCCATCCATCCATCCATCGATCCATCCATCCATCCATCCATCCATCCATCCATCCATC
>CM051507.1:7873414-7875914 GCA_028031935.1 Paedocypris micromegethes | reverse complement strand
GTTTGAGGCAAATCTTAATTTCGCACATTAGGCGAGACACACTATAGTCTCAGCTGATGTAATATCAATAACAATAATTCAGATTACTGTTTTAACCCTTCCAATTTCCAATGCTTGTTTTCCTTTATTTAACCTTTATTTAACGCTGAAGCTGAGAGATTTAAACTCGACAGAAAGAATCGACCAAAAAGTTAACGTTCGGATCAAATGTCGCCACAGTGAGAATTTTCAGGTTGTGACCTACGTGACCTTCACCACAATGACTGCACGGAAAAAATAACATTAAATTAATTAAAAACATTAAATAAAAAAATAGATTAGCGGAAAAACGACTTGCGCAAATGCAAAGTGGCGTGTTTGAGTTACACACCTGCACACTGACGTCGTGCGGCAAAATACCTTGATCACAAAAACCATCGTGATGACGCCGCCACGTTCAGAACAAAGAGAGGCTTAGGAATCCCAGCACGTTCGCTCTGATGGGCATAAAATCCATCAATCAGGCAGATTTGCCTCGTAAGGATAATCTCTGGAAATTAGTCGGCATTGGGTGGCGCTAATTGTTTGTGGTTGGCACTGAGACCTGCTGTCAACATCAGGCCGAGCAGAAGCAGACGAGTGGCATTACACACACACACACACACACACACACACAGCTGCTGAAACACAACAAACCCTGGAGCGTTCGGAGAGGATCACGATCCCAGCCAGACGCCGTAAACACAAGTAAACGCTAAACGTGGACTAATATCAAACGGTCCGTTGGTTAGTGGTGATGGCGCCGTCACAATCCCTGTGTCCGGATCACACAGATAATAAAAGCACTGTCGCTTTTCTCCAAACAATCTTAGATGTCGAGCGGTTTCTGTTTCCACACTCTGTGATCCATTATTCATGTCTGCGGCTGCGCTTTCAGGTAAACACACACACACGTGCGCTAACTAAGCGTGTGGCTGTGATGTATCAAACGTAAAGCACAATCTCTCAGTCTGATTCAGACACTTTTACTTCTCCGTTCATCATCCTCTCTAATCGAACCCACGAGACCCAGAGTTAGTGAAAGCGGCGGCAGAAGTGTGAGGGAGCGGGCAGATGTGCTGCTGCGGGGTCCGAGTGTGTGCGACACAGAGCGCAGATCAAACACTGACACACCCCATACACAGACACACAGAGCAGAAGCAGAGTGTACCTGAGCTTATATACAAGTGTAAACCACACACACACACACACACGCAGACGGAGAGAAAGTGACTTACAGGAAGGATTTCACGTCCAGGCCTCGTCTCTTTATCTGCCCCATCATGTGATCCACGCTGCCAGGGTTCCCGCGAGAGCCACGCCCTGCGTACTGTGAGGCTCCCGCGCAGGTCCCCCCTCCCCCAGGCCCCGCGGCCCCCTCCCCGCCTCCGGCCCCGCCCCCGGCCCCGCCCGGCTGGGTGTGCAGCTGCCCCAGACTCTGGGAGATGGGCGGCCTGCTGGACAGACACGGCGCGGGCGGGTGAATCAGCGGCTGCTGGAGGCTCTGCTGGCGCAGTAAGGTGCGGGGCCGGGGCGTGGCCCCCGCGGGCGGGATGTGCTCCAGGGTGGAGGCCGAAGAAAGCGGCAGGTCGGCCAAACTGTACGGGCAGAGAAGAAGGGAAGGTAAAGAGCGAGGGGAGGATGAGGGCGAGTGACAGGGGGGGATGAGGAAAGAGGGCGGGACTAGAAGAAAAGGGCGTGGTGGGGTGGGAGAAGCGGGATGATGAGGAGAGCGGGACTCGGCGGAAGGGAAGGAAGATGGAGACGAGTGGTCAAGATCAAAACACTCGGGATGAGAGGATGAGGAGGCGTTGAAGGGCGGGTGGGGGCCGACCGGGGCGTCCACAAAAGAAATGGGCGGGGTGAGAAGATTGAAGGAGTGTTCCGAGATGGGAGGAGTGTGTGGGGAGAGGAGGAGGAGCAAACAGAAGGAGAGGAGCATCAGGCAGAGGCAGTAGACAGCGTGACACGGGTGGAGACCGCAGCCGCTCTGAGACTCCGCCTGTGTGTGTCCGGCCCAGCGCTGGCCACGCCTCTGTCTGCGTCCTGAGGGCGTGGCGGAGCGTGGCGAGTGTCGGGTGGGCGGGGCGCGGCCATGCCGAGGTGTGTGTGCCGTCAGTCGTCCGCCGCTTCGTCCCGGAGAGTGTTTCCTGCTCTGCTGCAAACCTCCCATCTCTCTCTCTCCCTCGCCCGCCCGTCACACACTCTCTTTAAGGAAGCCGGCAGCCAATCAGCTACCACGTCCTCCTCTCGCTGACCCCGCCCACCGCCCTCACGTCTCATTAACCCCATTTTTCCGGAAGTGTGTCGAACTCCCTGCGGTGACGTCCACCCGAGACCTTTACACTGAGCTGAACTCAACCGTGCTGCTGAAGAGCCATCAATGGTTTAGAAACGAAGAGAGGAAAACTTCAGTAGGAACAAGTTGACTTTAGAAAGAGGAGGAGGAGAGAGAGATAGATAGAGAGAGAGAGAGAGAGAG
>CM051507.1:7846935-7863175 GCA_028031935.1 Paedocypris micromegethes | reverse complement strand
TGGTGATGACTGAGACGAGGCGACAACTGTGATGCTCTGAGCGGAGATGAATGACAGCGATCCCCAGGGCTCTGTGCGCAAAACGCTTGTGTGTGTGTGTGTGTGTGTGAGAGTGTTTGTGTGTGTGTGTGTGTCAAGAATTGACAGTCCGAAATGTGCATTCAGTAGCATGACTCAAGGACGACACTCACACACTCACACACACACACACACACACACACACACACACACACACACACACACACACACACACACACACACACACACACATGACCACAGGCAAACACAGCAGTCTCTGTGCGGGACGGTGATTTTCTTCATGTATTCTCCATTTCATCTCATCTTCTCATCGCCGCCTCTTTCTTCTCTCACTACAGTCATCAAACACTTCTTTCTTTCCTGCTCCTCGCTCTCGGGCAAAGAAAGAAGAAAAAACTGATAACAAACTATTATTTTTTAATTGCTGTGATTGTTTTTGAATATTTATTGTAAAGGAAAAAAAAGCAAGTGTGTGTTTGTGAGTGAGATAAAGGATAGGTGTGTGTGTGTGTGTGTGTGTGTGTGTGTGAGTGAGATCATGGATAGGTATGTGTGTGTGCATGTGTGTGAATGAGATAAAGGATATGTGTGTGTGTGTGTGTGTGTGTGTGTGTGTGTGTGTGTGTGTGTGTGTGTGTGAGTGAGATAAAGGATAGGTATGTGTGTGTGTTTGTAAAAGAAAGAAAGAGCTGCAAAAAGCTCGATTGAACAAAAGCAAACCAGAGCAAAAAGTCGAAGCTCCGCCCAACAACAAACCTCAACAGCCAATCACAGCGCAGCACCAATCAGCCGAACCTCCGCCCAACACAAACTTCAACAGCCAATCACAGCGCAGCATCAATCAGACAGGGAATCACATCGCAGTTTCTTCACACTAAGAAATTCCCGGTGACGACCTTCATGTGTCCAGATGTTCTCCGTCTCTGACACAAAGTGTGACCTTTAGCTTCCACTCAGACTCACTGACCCTCAAAAGACGCTAGTCGCTAATCACATCCTGTCCGTCAGCGTTAAACTCGTCATTTTCCTTTAGCTGAGAATGCGTCTGTAATAGAAACAAAAAAAAACCAGCGGAATAATTTTAGAAAAGAGTTAATTTAATTTAACGCACAACTGAATCAAGTGCGGCTTCAGGTCTGCAACTGAAGCTCGTTACATCAGACCCGTGTGGTAATAACACACCAGACGTCCATGTTTTACGGGGCCTGACCTTCTGCGTTTTAATTCTACGTTGGATTCCTGGGAACAACATTTACTCTGTCGTTTCACGTCAGGTAGAGATGAGAAGCGTCTCCTGGCCCGTCATTACCACGACGAGAAGAGTCACGCAGACGCTCTGCAATCATCACGCCGTGAGCAGAAGGTTCCACCACCACGAGCTGCTGAAGAGCGACACTTCACTTCACGAGTCTATTTTTACGTGCTTTTGGAAAAGCAAAGCTGATACTCCATTAAGCCTCCTGAGCTTCGCCGTGTTCCTGCGGGAGCGTCTGGAGGGGGAAGTATCACCAGAAAGAAAACCAGAGGAGATAAAAGACAAACAAACGACAAACAAGAATATGGAAATCTAATCTCTCGGTATCGCACTTGTCCTCTTTGCCTTTGGAGAAGCGGCGAATGGCGTTTCATTATCACTCCTGATGCGCTGGTTCCTGATGTCAGAGAAGATACCATCTGATCCGTCTGACTGTCCTCCAACACCCTTCCTCCTTCCTTAACCCGAGGCCATTGCTCAATAGCCATTACTTGACTAGACTTTGCTTTTCAGACATTTGGCGAACGCTTTTATCCCAACCGACTCGAGGAGCCTTCAAAGCTATCTATTCTCCGCACTTCAAAAGCCATTGGCACCAGAAACCAGCCAATGGATGGAGAGTCGAGTCACAGTTTGGACTGTATTTCGTTTGAGTTTTTCATCCTCACCGCTGGTTCCATAAATGCCGATGAGTTGTGTACGTGAGCTCTCACAGCGTCACGTGGTTTCTCCACAGACGTGCCGTTTCTTCACTTTTTTTTTTCATGGTTGAATATTCCTCACTAGTCTGCGTTTCGTTGGAGCTCCACAACCAATTTCAAGCTTTGTTGATTTATTAAAAAGCCCTTTTGGGTGATTTCGTCTGTGTAAAGGAAGGTGAACACAGGTCAAGTCTGCAGTCGTAATCTACGCACGAGGTCTCAGGTTTATCTGAAGGAACCAGCAGCTTGAAAAACGATGGCAATCTGAATATTAAAAAGCACAGAATCCTGCATGTTCAACATCATAACTTTTAGGAACAAAATTGAGTGAAATACTTAAGATCTTTTAAAATAGGACACTTTGCAACTTTTACTTTAGTGTTCTTGGAATTGGTACTTTTACTCAAGTATGGCTTTCAGCTACTCTTCTGGTATGGACAACCACATTTGGAGAAGATCGCCATTGACAAAGGACCGAGTTTAAAGTCAACACGCTGTAATGACCTGGACTCGCTGCCTGTTGAAGGACTGGAACGGTGAATCTTAGACGTTTCAGACCATCATCTTTTTTTTTATTTCACACATGTGGATTCAAAGAAATGGGCTCCGCTTGATAATCGACTCCCCACGGGGTCCCTTCTCACTTTGCCAAATATTACAGGTGAAAGGTAAATTACAAGGACTACTAATACGTTGTACCCTCAATAACGTACGAACATCTCGGGGTTAATGACGTGACTGTGGACTGGATCAGACTTCATCGCCTTTTCATTGACTGGGAATGAGACGCCTTTGCAGAATCCACCATCGCTGACATCATTGGGTTTCTGCTTTATCTAGACTGATCTGAGATGCTTGTTCAATCAGTGTTGCCTTCACACAAAACCACAGATTCAAAAAACTGCTCATTCGTCTTCTGTGTCTTTCACTCGGGTCAAAGCTGCCGATTCCCACCCGACGGGGTTTAACTGGTTCCTGCTCAGCACCGGTTCCCATCAAGCTCTTCTACTGGAAGCCAATGGACCGGAACACAAACCACTCAAATGTTCTGTGCACACTCTGTGTCATTTGGGCGGACGAGTCCAACAAACTGTGATTTTAACAGCCGTTTTAAGGGCTCAAGCCATAAAGAGTTCCGTTGTCATAGCAACAAAGTTCGAAAATAGGGCATAACTAGACGAAAAAGAGTGTTTCCTTCTTCCTGCACGGTCTGCTTCTTCAAGAGTGTGTGAGCTGCTGTCTGGAAAACAATACGCGGCTTTGCTGTTAACAACTCGCCTCAGAAACAACCCGTAGAATACAATTATAACCAACCAGGTTATAGTGGAGCATCAGCTGTGACTAACCAGATCACTGGATCTCGCACAAATGCAGACATTTGCATAATAACAGTCAATGATTCTACTCTGTAGAAGAATAAATTATAAATATAGCTGCAAGCCACATTTCAGGGGTTAGAGACTTTAATTACTGATGTTGAAGAACAAAGTGGTTTATCTGTAACAGTTTGATTTCAAATACATGTTAAATGTCATTTGTTGAGTATGTAACTCATTTATAAAAGCCAAAACCTTAAATTCAATTTTTGTAAAGATTCAAGCCAAACCTGGCAAAACGATGTGATTGGCTGATAGTTTGTTTGACTAGTTTGTTGATTGGACCAGTTCTGATGGGACGGCCCACTGAGATGCGACAGGTGTGTTGATTGGCTGCGAAAATGGTCAAAAAATGAGTCAAAAAAGTCGTGGCCTGTTGATCAAAAAAATTAAGTAAAAACAAGTGTGTTTGTCAATGTGGCCACTAGGGACCATATTGAAACTGGTGCTCTGCATTTAACCCATCCAACTGAAAGTGCACATACACACAGTGAAGTGAACACACACACAAACCCGTTCACTATGACAGTCAACAAACCGGGTGATGTGATCTTCTAACTGAGGGCAATGTTGGCTTCAGTGGAATAGATGAACTAGAAGAGGTTGTAGAAGATAGTGTGTCTTTAACTCTAGGCGAGTAAAAGAGAAGATGATTTGCAAACCGCGACTTGGTTGAGCAGACAAACCTGACGAATAACGACTTCAACAGCTACGACAAACTCAAGGACACTGAGTTTGTCAAAAAGCAACTGATGGAAATGAGCGCAAAAGGATAGTGAGTTAACGTGAGCGGCAACCAAATCCAAATCAATAAATGTAATTAATACTCGCCTGTGTGACTCAGTTTAAGATTTACACACTTTTTCCCCCTTTTTTAACTGACACCCCCTCATATTTAAAACTCATATAAAGAATCGATATTTCTATTTTTAAATACTTTTTTTTTTTCACATAGCGTCTTTGCGTTGGTCTTGGACTAACAAAAGCGCTATACAAATGAACTTGAACTTGGTTTGACTGTCAACAAATCCCATCCTGTATAAAAGTAAAAACCGTACAAATTCAAAAGGGATTCCAGGCCTTCAGACTCAAGCTCCTGATGGTGATCCAGTAGTTTCCCATGATTCTGGTGCTGTAGATCTGAGTGCTGAGACGCGGTCAGTGTCGGTCACTCACCAGCTTGCGTTGACACCATCCGCAGACGCCGCACAGCGCCACCAGCCAAATGCCACACACCGTCATCGCCAACGACACCAGCAGCAAACTCAAAGACACGGAGCCTGGAAAACACACACACACACACACACACACACACACTCCTGATGTTTACTGGGAACAGCTGATGGAGTCCAGAACTGAGACGTCTGACATCGCCACTTATACTGGACAAGTCAGTGGTGTGTAAGGTAATGAAATGCTTTCACACACGTGCATTACAGAATTTTACCCCATCGTTTTTCGTTAACACAAGTGGTGGAGTGATCATTTCCTTTCTGACAAAAAAGGAATTACACTTGAGACCAAGTCAAAGTCAAATGACTCTTAAAAGTGGGAAATACGAAATTCTGAATTGTCTTCGCAAAGAACAAAATGATAGGAGATACAGTAGAGTGAAAAAAAGGAAGAAAAAATGGAAGGATAGAAAGAAAACATTAAGTGAATAGCAAGTGTGTATGATGAGGGAATGAGAGAAGAGAATAAAATAAGTGGAAGAGAGGGACAAAGAGAGAGAGAGAGAGAGAGAGAGAGAGAGAGAGAGAGAGAGAGAGAGAGAGAGAGATTTAGTGGAGAGAAGAGAGAGAGAAAGAGAGACATAAAGAGTGAAACAGAGAATGAGAAAGAAAGAGAGAGAGAGAGAAAGAGAGACTGAGAGAGAGAGAGATAGAGAGAGAGAAAGAGAAAGAGAGAAACAGAGACTGAGAGAGAGAGAGAAAGTGGAGAGAGAAGAGGGGGGGGGGTGTAATGAGATCCAAAAGGACAAAAAAGTGAGAAAGAGTGAAAAGATGACCTACAAGAAGAAAGGAGAGAGGAACGGAGATGGAGAGACAGACAGACAGAAATATAAAATGGAAATAGACAGGAAAGAGAAACAGAAAAAGCGAGAGAGCCTGAGAAGAGGATGAACGTCCTCATGTGTAGAAGCGAGGGATGATTTAAGGGACGAGAGAGAAAGACTTGATTGAGGTGAAACTTCAATCTCAAGCGATCTTCTATCTGAGGGCAATGTTGGCTTCAGTGGAATCGATGAACTAGAAGAGTTTGTAGAAGATAGTGTGTCTTTAACTCTAGGCGAGTAAAAGAGAGGAAGATTTGCAAACTGCGACTTGGTTGAGCAGACAAACCTGACGAATAACGACTTCAACAGCTACGACAAAACACAATCGTACTCTTCCCAACAGCTCGGCCCTCTGATCGCCAAGATTATAGATTTAAAATTCAGACTGACAAACGCTGGCCAATCTAAATAAACACATGAATTTAATATAGACTAACCTGAAATAATTACCGGCATTTTAAATAATAGTTTTGAACCGGTTTTAAAATGAAGTTTATTTGAAGAGCAGCAAATGCATTTTTGAAAATGAGCTACGTTTGCGTAGTTTTAAACATTATTTTAAAACAAACACACACACACACACAGACTTCTATGTTTTGCGTGAGGTCTAAAGCGGCTTTCACCTTTATCTGAGAAAGACCCAGAGCAGTGTTGATCTCACACACACACACACACACACACACACACACACAGTCTGTATACTGAGCGGTCACAGGAGGCGAGCAAAGATAAGCAGAAGTTTGGTGGGTTTAAAAACAACAAAACACAAAAAGCAATGCAGATCAATAATATATAACAAGAATCTCATCACAACCGGACCACGAGATTAATCACAGAAGAAGAACTGAGACGAGCGCATGTGAAAACTAGAAGAAAAGTCTCAATCATTACAAATGTCAGTCAGTCAGTCATCTTCTACCGCTTCATCCTTTACAGGGTCGAGGGGAGCTGGCGCATATCTCAGCATCTTAGGGCCGGAGGCAGGATACACACTCTGGATTGGTGGCCAACCATTCGCAGAGCGGGACACACAGACAAACACATTCACACACTCACTCATACCTATGTGGTCAATTTTCCAATGAAGCGCATGTTTTTGGACTGTGGGAGGAAACCGGAGAACCCGGAGGAAACCCACGCAAGCACGGGGAGAACATGCAAACTCCACACAGAACGGCCCCGGCCGGCCTTGAACTCAAGTGTCACTCAAGTGTCAAACGGAACCATCTTGCTGTGAGGCGACAGCGCTAACCACTGCGCCACCGTGCCGCCCTCATTACAAATGTATCGAGCTAAATCAAATAAAACGATTACTAGTGAGAGATCAGTGAAATCAAGAAAGGTCAATGGAAGAAGATTGGTGTAAATAGAAGACAAAAAGAAAGAAGAAGAAGAGGTATATTGTGGAGTGATGTGAGCGCCGGGGATTGTGGGTAAGCTGATGGTGACATGACATCTTCAGGACGCGGACCTGCGTGAGAGGTGAAGTGATGCGACACGAGTACAGATGTTCTTCACGGAGCGTCATGTGTGTGTGTGTCATGTGACTGAATTAGCGGCTCTGAAATAAGAAGGTCAGCGTCATACGTGGCTGCACAACGGATGTTCATCTGTCTCATCATCCTTCCTTCATCATCATCATCATCATCATCCTACACTCACGAGTTATGTAATGTTCCGTTTCATGAGGATATATACTCAACAGACCAGGGTGAGAGAGAGAGAGAGAGAGAGAGAGAGACTGAGACAGAGAGAGAGACTGAGACCAAGAAAGAGAGAGAGAGAGAGAGAGAGAGAGAGAGAGAGAGAGACTGAAAGAGAGAGACGTTATATATCTTTTATTCAAAAAAGTGCTAGAACAAATCAATTAACATTCAAATTGTTAACACTTCTTCTCTTCCTCTCTCCCTGTCATTTGCTTTGACTTTTTTTTATTTGTCAAATTACAAAACGAGAGTAAGAGAGAACGTAAGAGTGTGTAAGTTAGTCCAGTGACTCTTTCTAGAAACTCACAACACAGGAGGAAGAGGAGAAGGAAGAGGAGGAGGAAGAGGAGGAGGAAGAGGAAATGTTGCTCGTGAACATTCACCAGCGCTGAGAGACGAGACACTAGACCAAAAGTTCTCTGGCTTTAGCTTGACAGTGACCAGAGTCATCTGTCCATCACTCAAATGAACAACCGTGAACACAGAGAGAGAGAGAGAGAGAGAGAGAGAGAGAGGGAAAGGGAGGGAGAGAGAGACAGAGAGAGAGAGAGAGAGAGAGAGACTGGACTGGACTGGCAGTAGTTTCCCAGCATCTGATGGGCGAGTGACATGGCGACCCACTGAGCTGGAACGCTCGGGCATCGTCTCCGCGCGATTAGCTTCAGGCTGAAGAACCGCCGCCGTTCTCACGCGTGTGAGCGAGTTACGTAATCCCGCGCAGGATCTCTGACTGTCATTAACCAGCTTTACCTTCAATTAACCGCCGTAAACCAACCAATCAGAGCGGCGCTGATTCCCTGTGAGGGTTTAATTGGCCGAGGATCCCTCTGGATCTGATTGGCTGAGAGACACACACACCACATGCTTTGATAAATGCAATGAAACGAGTCTGGAACTTCACTTCTCCGCCCGAGAGCAACAGCGCCACTCTGGTGAAACAAGGATCTGCAATCGTCATTGGTTGGTGCACATGCCAACCAATGACAAACCCCGAAGGACACGCAGGCCACGCCCACTCTGCTACACTAGTGAAGTCTAAACGCAAAAATTGGAAACGCAACGGAAAAAAAAGTTCAGCAAAAAAGTGAAGTTTGCAAGCGAAAAACACGACTTTTTTCGTTTTTTTGTCCCTTTAGATGCTTTTGATCCTGACGTGACTCGTTACAGAACCACACGGGTCATTTCCTCCTTTACTGATGAGAAGTGCGACACTGCCTCATCTTTCTTTCTTTCTTTAAGCCATCTTTCTGCACTTAGCTGTCTTTAATTAAAGGCGGACACTTCACTTCCTGACGTCATGAGGACGCTAAGCATTATCCAATAATAAAGTCGCCCTGTCCAAGGACATCTGTGATTGGCTGCAGAAAGATAGAGAAACGAGAGAAGCCAAAGAAAAAAGAAAGAGAGAGCGTGCGGAAGAGTGGTCTGGTGTTGCACTTTCCCAGTCACGACAGGAACTTCATCAGTGTGTGAAGATGAGTGTGTGAGAATGAGAGAGAAAGTGTGTGAAAGATGAGTGTGTGTGTGTGTGTGTGTGGTGTGATGTAAGAGAGCGAGGTGTGTAAAGTGTGAGTGTGTGTGATGAGGCGAGAGAGTGGTTGTAAAGATGGTGTTGTTGTGTGTGTGTGTGGTGTGGTGTGTATGGTGTGATGTGTGTGAAGAGAGAGAGAGGGTAAAGATGAGGTGTGCGTGTGTGATGAAGAGAGAGAGAATAAAGATGAGCTGTGTTGTGGGTGGTGGTTGTGTGTGTGTGATGAAGACGCGAGAGAGAGTGTAAAGATGATGTGTGTGCATGTGTGTGGTCTGTGTGTGTGTGTGTGTGTTGTGTGTGTGTGTGTGTGTGTGTGTGTGTGATGAAGAGAGCGTGTAAAGATGACGTGGTGGTGTGATGAAGAGAGAGAAGAACGAGCGTGCCCGTTGTGTGTAACGATGAGTGTGTGCGGGTGTGTGGTGTGTGTGGGGTGTGTGTGATGAATGAGAGAGAGAGAGTGTAAAGTGATGGGTGTGTTTGAGGTGTGTTGTTGTGGGTGGTGTGTGTGTGTGTGTGTGTGTGTGTGTGTGTGGGTGATGAAGAGAGAGAGAGTAAAGATGTGCTTGTGTGCGTGATAGAGAAGAGAGAGAGTGAGAGAGAGTGTCGCGATGCGAAGAGAAGAGAGCGTAAGATGTGCAGTGTGTGCTGTGTGTGATGAAGAGAGAGAAAGAAAGAGATGGGGGAGAGAGTGTAAAGAAGAGTGTGTGTGTGTGGGTGTGGTGTGTGTGTGTGGTGTGTGTGTGTGTGGATGAAGAGAGTGTAAAGATGAGTGTGTGGGTGTGTGTGGGTGTGTGCTGAAGAGCGAGAGAGTGTAAAGATGTAGTGTGTGGTGTTGTGTGTGTGTTGTAGATGGAGAGAGTGAGAGAGAGAGTAGAGAGAGTGCCAGCGCCCGGGTCGCCGCTGCGTGAGTGAAGTGAGTGCGTGATCAGGAAGAGAGAAGAGAGCGCCGAGAGACGATGTGGGTGGGCGTGTGGCTACGACCCGCGCGGCGAGCGAGAGAGAGAGTGTGTAAAGATGAGTGTGTGTGATGAATAGAGAGAGAGAGTGTGTGTGACGTAGAGAGAGTGAGAGAGTAAGACTCGCCCGTGAAGCCATCAGACTCTCAGACACTGTCATGGCGCAGAAGGACTCTCTGTCTCTCTCTCTCACTCGCACGCTCTCTCACTCTCTCTCTCCATCATCAGCTGAATGGTGTGAGGAAGACACTGGTCACAGCAGAAGACAGACAGACATCCACCCCAGTGACTAAACGCCTCGTGATTAGATCACTTCCTGTTTCATCACATCAAACAAACAAGCCACAAACAAGTGGAAAGCTGCTGAGACGTAGTAAAAGTCAGACGTGAAACACATTAAAGTTCTGGGGCCGACACAAAGGTACGAGTGAAGCCGCCAGTCACACACACACACACACACACACACACGTTTAGCACGTAAAATAATAAACCCGCGGCACTTTGTGACACAGCAATTCCCGGCGTGTGAGAAGACGACTTTTGCTGATTTGTTTTCACGTGGAGCCGAGAACGTAAAGGTCAGAAGCTCTTCATCACGCTGAAGACGAGAGGAGAGAGAGAAGAGAAGCTGAGGGAGGCGGAGTCTGTTCCGCAAGCATCTGATTGGGTGTTAATTGGGCTGTTGGCGTCATGTGACACGTAGCTGCTCGCTAATGTACGTTTAATTGCTTCGTTAGTCGAAGAACGACATTGTTGTTTGGAAAATCTGCTGCTCAATTGACGTTTGATACTTTGCAGGAAACAACTGGATTCACTTTTATTAGTTAAAAAAAGATGTCAATGCGTAATTGAGCGACTGTAACAGTAAAATAATAATGACATGCATTTTCCATATCAGAGTAAAAACCACAATTTCAGCCTTAAGTCATTCATAATTTTTTTTTAAATGTGAAATACACATTTCAATGACATTTAAATTCCCTTTTTCATCTGTTTTTTAATAGAAAGACGCAAGAATAAACTTGGATGTACAGCAGATGTAGAATTACATTTAAAATTAGTTGAATTAAAAGATATATGGTAAATTTAAAAACTGGCAAGAAGCAGTAACTTTAATCTTTAATAAAACCATAAATGTTGGCGCAGATAACATAAATGCTACTGTACAAGTATTTAAATATTAAATGCTGAGGATATATTTGAGGAACTTTTTATAAACATTTGTATTTTTTCTTTAAAAAAAAAAAGACTACAAAAAATCCGAATGCCAGAATAATGATCATTATCAGTGGAAATAGTTTCATTTAATCTATTAACAACGGATTTAATGGCGAGTCAGTGAATCTGACACGGACACAGTGTCGCTCCTCCCAACAGGAAGTGTCTAGTCTCCCATTACACAGCTACACACTCCTGCAGAATTAATTAAAAAGCGCAGGTCTGCTCTAAAAAAGAAGTGACAAATTTGAAGTTTAATGAAAACTCAGAAGCTCATTACTGGTCAGCGCTGTAAACAAGGAGAAAAGCAATTACATTCCTGCCCTGAAGATATCTGAGCAAAATCAGCCAAAGTTCTAGAGGAACCTACGTCATCGCTCACATTCACAGACATTTTCTCACAACTTAGAAGTTTACATAGAGGTTCACAAAAATGAGCCCCGCTTGGTGAGAAATGGATTTGATTGGATTTTAACAAATCAATTTATAAAAATCAACGATTTTTTACACAACTCAGCAAACGAACACGAGCCACAAACGTTTCTGCGCTGATTTGTGAGGGCTTCTAATCCATCAATTTTGCCGTTTAATTGGACGTAAAGAAATCTCTGAATTGCTGTTTACAAGGCAATTGGGTGTCTGATCGCTAGCTAATAATAACTAAACGTGCAAATACAGTCAAACATGATGAAATAATGACTGCCATGCAATGTTTTCAATAGCAGAGCGAAACCGAACATAAACAGTGAAAAAATCCATCATAAAAAAAGAAACACGTCTCGTTATTGGTTGAGGATTTTCCAGAAACTTCACAATTTCGTGCAATTGTTTATCCAAAACTGTATCTATGAATTAGCTAAATTAGCTTAGCAAAACTAAACACGCACACGCCCAACACGCTTAAAGCACGTTTGAGGCGGATTTCACATCAGGGGGAGAAACTCATTTAGATACGGAGACTCATCTGGTATTCACACACACACACACACACACACACACTCTCTCTCTCTCTCTCTCTCTACACACACGCACACACACACACTCTCTCTCTCTCACACACACTCTCTCTCTCTCACACACACACACACACACACACTCTCTCTCTCACACACACACACACACGCACACACACACACTCCTCCTCTCTCACACACACTCTCTCTCTCTCTACACACACACACACACTCTCTCTCTCACACACACACACACTCCGATCAGCCCACCCTCAAGTCTACACTTCACTTGCTCTAAACAAATTACTGAACACAAATGGGCACCTGGTGCTCTCTCTCTCTGTCTCTCTCTCTCTGTCTCTTTCTGTCTCTGTCTCTCTCTCTATGTCTCTCTATGTCTCTCTATGTCTGTCTCTCTCTCTCTCTCTCTCTCTCTCTCTCTCTCTCGAAGTGACCAGTAAAGCAGGTTTTATTAGAGGTTTGCTCGTGGAGTCCGCTGACACTCTTCAGTCCATAAAACACACGGTAAAGGAGTGACTCGCTCTGTCGCTCCATCACACATCGTCTCCGCTCAGCATCTCGCTTGCCCGAGGACCAGCGCGGGAATATGACATTTTCCAGACGAATGACGGCTCTTTCTGTCTCTCTCTCTCTGTGTCTCTCTCTCTCTCTCACTCTCTCTCTCTCTTTCTCTCTCCAGCAACTCTGACATTTGGCCAAAATGGGTAGACTGTGAGTGCCCGTCTATTTTAGGAAAGACGATCACCTCACACACACACACACACGTGGCTGGGGACTGTTTGTCCAGACTTTGAGGAACTGCACATCCTTGACTGGTTTACTCTGGGTGGTGAAGTTACTGGTGTGGGTTTATTCTCTGACCTTAAGAGCTTCGCTTCTGTTTGCGTGCGCTCTTCACCTTCACACACACACACACACACACCATCCTTTCCTTATGAATCACCGACACAAGATTAAACTGAATTAAGGAGAGTGACACACGTCAGTGGCGACAATGGCGGGAAAATAAATGTGCCCCCTTCTCTTTGTAAACCATCATTTCGCTATTATGTTGGCGACAAAAAATGTAAAAACATTGGCTGAATGATGAAGTAATTCCTCATGTTACAAAATAATAAGAAACATATTTTGCTTGTGTGAAACTCGTCGGTTCAACACTTTTCCAAATGCAGTTTACAGTCGACAACTGATGAAGCCATGCAACGTGTTCGCTTTCCTTCAACCGCCTGGACATGCAATAATGAGGCAATCAAAGAAGAGAAAGAGAAGAGCGTAAAGGACGAGATCATCTTCCTTGGTCTTCAGAGGAACAAAGACGCTTGTAAAACAATTACGGCTTCGCGACAAATGATAATAACAGCCTGTGAAACCCGGAGCTTAGAAGCATTAAGACGCTCGCAAAAGATCACGAGGACGAGTGGTAATGACGGGAACGCTAATATTTCTCCATCTTTGTATCTGTAACGCCATGTCATAATAGATATAAAAAAAAACTATTTTTAAATAGTTTAAAAAAATCTTTAAATATATTTTTAAATATATCTTTAAATATATTTTAAATAGTTTAAATATATTTTTAAAAAGTGTCTAAATATAAAGAGAACAACCGAAATCCGAGTGACAATCAACTAAACTCGACTGATTTCGGTTTCGTACGACTTGTAAAGAAGCGTAACAGCGCAGTCCAGTGAAATATCAACATCAGACGCGGCCACATGGCTTCGGTTTGTCCATTACCACTGGCCAGAGAAACCAAGCAGCTCTACTCTCTGTTCCATTACTGTCAACATTCATGATGATGAATTCAAAGGTAAAGGTGGATTATGGAGCGGGACAGGGTTTCAAAGGGATCGTTTGAAGAGGCCGAGCAGCTCAACGTCCTCCTGAAACTCTCTGCTCTCAGATTATATATGACGGGAGAGTCATGGCTGCTGAACAGCGACTTCCAGTCAAATCAACCGTATCGAAAATGTCCTTTAGGACTCGACTTTACCGCAAAACACCAACATTACAATGAGAAACGAGTCTCTTCAGTTGAGGCCCAGATGACTCCGTGTTCAAGTTCTGAGCATTTGTAAGGCGCTTTACACAGTTTTAACCGTCTCAAAGCGCACGTGTGGATATATATAAGGATTGTTGCTTTTTTTATTCATTAGTAGTTGATGTTAGATATATGGCTGTGATTATCACTATGATAAAGACCAGTGAGCAAGCACATGTGCGATGTGTTCTCCACTGGTTGTTTGTGGAAAGACATTGTTGCCGTTACGTTGTTACATTTTTACATACATGTACACGTTATGTTGCCAGTATGTTACTATATATCACAATAAACACTCGGATAGACGGTTAAGAAAAGGGAAAGGTTGAAAGATGAAAGTAAAACATGAAAGGAAATGGAGGGAGACACACAAGAGGAAAAGAGAAAGAGACAAATGCTTGAAGAAAAAGAAAAACTCGTCCACTGTTTAAAAACAGTAAAAAGGAGAGACTCTGCAAAAATCTCCAACAAGCATCAGTCTCTCAAGACGGCCATTCAGACTTCAGGTATATCCAGCTTTTCTCCTGCTGGTCCAGACAGAAGACAGAGGTGAAGCTGCTCGTCCTTCACGCTCACTGGAGCTGCCCCGGTCACGGCCACACAAAGCCTGTAAACGCCAAGCTGAGGATGATTTGTGGGTAACTTGACCTTTACTGCGCTTCAGACGAGCGACAGGAAAGAGAAAGAGCCTGACGGAGAGACGGAGAGAAAGAGTCTGACGAGAGAAAGAGTCTGAAGGAGAGAAAGAGTCTGAAGGAGAGAAAGAGTCTGATGGAGAGAAAGAGTCTGATGGAGAGAAAGAGTCTGAAGGAGAGAAAGAGTCTGACGGAGAGAAAGAGCCTGAAGGAGAGAAAGAGCCTGAAGGAGAGAAAGAGCCTGAAGGAGAGAAAGAGTCTGACGGAGAGAAAGAGTCTGACGGAGAGAAGGAGCCTGAAGGAGAGAAAGAGCCTGAAGGAGAGAAAGAGCCTGAAGGAGAGAAAGAGCCTGACGGAGAGAAAGAGCCTGATGGAGAGAAAGAGTCTGACGGAGAGAAAGAGCCTGAAGGAGAGAAAGAGCCTGATGGAGAGAAAGAGTCTGACGGAGAGATAGAGTCTGACGGAGAGATAGAGTCTGACGGAGAGATAGTCTGACGGAGAGATAGTCTGACGGAGAGAAAGAGCCTGAAGGAGAGAAAGAGCCTGAAGGAGAGAAAGAGTCTGATGGAGAGAAAGAGTCTGACGGAGAGAAAGAGCCTGAAGGAGAGAAAGAGCCTGATGGAGAGATAGAGTCTGATGGAGAGAGAGATCGAGTCTGATGGAGAGAAAGAGTCTGATGGAGAGATAGAGTCTGATGGAGAGATAGAGTCTGATGGAGAGATATAGTCTGATGGAGAGAGAGTCTGATGGAGAGAAAGAGTCTGATGGAGAGATAGAGTCTGACGGAGAGAAAGAGCCTGATGGAGAGATAGAGTCTGACGGAGAGAAAGAGCCTGAAGGAGAGATAGAGTCTGATGGAGAGATAGAGTCTGACGGAGAGAAAGAGCCTGATGGAGAGATAGAGTCTGAAGGAGAGATAGAGTCTGATGGAGAGATGAGATAAGAGTCTCTGCGTGAGGAACACGCCCGTCTCTCCGCCGGGTCACAGGTGTCATTGCTATTAAACCCGTGATCATGGTCTTCACTCCAGCCGCTGCTCCTCTGGCTACACAAACACGTTTATTCCTCTCTCACTCGCTTCTCCTGCGCTGGAACCCTGCTGGAGGTGGTGTGTCCGAGTGAACGGTCAAGCTTCATCTTCAGCTCGGGATCATCAGACGCTTTATGAGAGCGTGTGGGTCACTGGACAACACCAGACGCGGCTTCTCCATCCAATCACGCACTTCTGGGGGTCACAAGCCCCTCCCCCTCGCCAGCAGCTCATCCGAGCAGCAAATTACAGCTGCGGCCTTCACCCCGATCTCCTGCCTCAACAGCAACACACGTCAACACAACACGACACGGGCACAGTGAAGAGGAGATTCATCTACACCTTCTTCATTGTTCCGTCAGGTAATGATGGTCATTTACACCAGCTTCGCAAACGGTGATGTGAAAGAATGAGGCGCTGGAAGAGAAGAAGAAGAAGCAGGTGGACCAGGCGTCAGAAGGTCAAGCTGGAGAAGAACCCACACGGCTGAGCTCTCGGGCCTATCGTGTTCCAGCCGCCAATGAGGAAATACGTCGTCGGCTTTTAGTTGCGGTTGCTAGTAACCCTGGAAAACCGAATAACACACTTGACTAAACACAACAGAGTATTTAGAAAACATCTCAGGCCGAAGCTTCACGCTAGACGCTTGGATGGTCTGTTCTGCGAGACCCCCATTAGACCCCTGTCACTCGCTCGCTCTCTCTCTCTCTCTCTCTCTCTCT
>CM051507.1:7841310-7846921 GCA_028031935.1 Paedocypris micromegethes | reverse complement strand
CTCTCTCTCTCTCTCTCTCTCTATCCGGACATCGATTTATTCTTCTGTTCTCAATCCCAAGCCAACCGGAACGGCTCTTTATCAGCCATCAATAGTCATCAAAGCATATTGGACTAAACGATAACTACCAGCGTATGGACTACATCGTGAAAAAGGACAATCCGATAAATCAATAGCTTATTTCTGCCGCAGAAAAGACCAGACGCTTCTCTTCCGCTGCAGATACGGTGTAATTACGACTGGAAACGTTCAATATCAAAGAATATCTGGCTGAATAAAGTCGATTCCCGTTACAATGATCTGAGCGGGATCATTTGAAGTCTTATAACTGATTGGTCCGATTGAGTGGACACGCCCGACTCGTAACGCCCACAAAACGTAACAAAAAAATGTCAGTATCGAATGTCAATTACAAATCTAAATGACAAAGACACGACCAAGACTGTCGTGTGGAAACTCAGCAGCAGCGACTCATGTTTGATTTACACAATGTTTGGACAGTTTGGACAACGTTTGTTCAAAATTTGAATAGCAAACAATGGTAATAATTGCTTGACCATTTAAATAAATAAATCGCCCATAAACAAACGCTCTCCTATTGTGTACCTCCTTCTTTATGTCACGCCGAGTTTCTTTAGTAAAAACAAAACATTGCATGAACAAAAACCCTTCTGGATAGTGGAGCGAAAGTGTTTTTCTCTAATCCTATTTCTATTGTAAGGTAGTGGTACTTTTACTCAAGTATGATTTTCAGGTACCCTTTATGGGTGACGTCGCTGAAATGCTGAATTCCGATTCTGCCCCTAGTGGCCATATTGACAAACAAACTCACTTTCACTTTCTTTTCCTTAAGTTCTTGGTCCCAACTTTCACCTCCCTTAACAACGCCAGGGGCCGTCTGACCCCTCTGACCCTTCTGTCCAGTCTTACCCTTCTGTCCCATCTGACCCAGTGTTCCCATAGACTTCATTCAGGTTTCCACCAGTACAGGATGTCAGAAGTTCCATTTCCAGGAGACTATCCCGAGGTGTGAGATAAAAGCAGCGTAAGACGCTTCTGAACTCAAAGGCTTTCTCTTATCACACTCGCTCTCTTCATCTTCCTCGGCCGCTGGAAGATTTATCCCTCGCTTCTTAACTCTGCCCGTATGTCACATCTCCTCCTGAAGTGTCTCGTCCGCCCATCTCTCCCACTAAGAGGTTTTATGGCGCCACATGAGCTGCGTGAAAGGCACTGGATGTCGGAGACGTAAAGACAAAGGAGAAGTTTCATGTCTGTCAGTTTACCAACTCCCATTAGAGCGAGAAAGTCATTCGCTGCAATTACAATTACAATCTAATTACCAAACGAGCGACTTGCTACGTAGTGATGTGGTAACGACACGTCAGACGGGCTGGTTTCTCTGAATAATTACAATGGCTTATAATGCGCTTTAAGCCGCTGCCTTTCCCACCAGATCCCGTCTCTTTCTCTCACCCTCCACCAGGATTAAGGAACTCACAGGAACAGGATCAGCTGCGGAGGAGCCGACAGAAATGCAAATAAGAGAAAGGATTAAATATTTAGGAGTAATATTACATTGTGTAAATATTTCATGGGTGTGAACAGGTCGTGACGGCGTCAGGTTTGATTCCACGGGTCCAACATCTGTCTTTCTTTATGGGAAACGTTTTCAAAAGTAGATCAAAAAAAGTGAGCAAAGGTCGTTGGTCTTAAAATCCAAGCGTGAATTGAAAGGATCTGACCAACAAAGGAATATAAAAACCAAAGTTTAGCATTAGCGCATTTGGTGACTAGCGTGATGACGTATTAGTGACGTAAGCGACTTTGGGAATAATACTAGCATCTGTAGTCTAGCTCAGAGTGTAGAGTTGGTATACTTTACTTAGTTGGCTCAGATAAGGCATAATATGGCATGTAACGCCAGTTCCGCATTAAATCTTTACTAAAAGTCATTGGCAAGATTCATCGAAGGTGAAGTCATTCATCTTCATACTCTGATCGGGACTTCTAGGTCTATAGAATAACATTCAGTTGGCTAAATGTTCAAAGTTCTCCAATCTGTTGTACTGCTAATTGTAATAAGACAATTGGTAGATTGATCTGGAAATTTCTTCCAAACTTAAAGTGCCCGAAGTTATCAAGTGATTAGCATTTCGCCAACTACACTCATTTGTGGTTTAGTAGAATTGCTCACTGATGATCCGATTGATCACTCAGAGTTTTGCTGGATTTTCCTCTTCATTCTGACTTCTGTCGGCTTCTCGCAAATTAAATTTGAAAAAGGTTTCCAATTCACAGATTCAGTTTAATCTTACCACTTCCTCCACGTCTAGAAGGATCTAGACAAACAGCGCTGTTCTTAACCAATGTTGGATTGAGGAAAGGATCCAATCATGAAGTTTGTTAAGCTACATTAAAGTATGAATATTTCCCAACTAAAAATGTTGACGTGTGTTTTATCAGTCCGCCAAATAATCCCAACAGCTTCAACAAAGCAAGCTAAGATTTAGCACCGCAATACGTTTAATACCGCACAACAGTGTGTCGTAAATCACACACGGACAGTGCGTTATCCCTACGACCTTGTGACCTTGTAAGGGGCGTGGCCAGCCAGACACAGCTCATCAAACTCCACGCTGTCAATACAGGTAATGCCTTTCCTCTGGACTGAAGAGTGCTGGAGGACGTGTGAGGCTTCGTGAACATCCCAGAGGATTCGCCTCCTCACAAGTCTAATGCTGCCCGCTCAACTGCTACAATAAGCAGGATTTAAAAACTGTTGTACGGCTAATCATTATCCCACATTTCAAACCATCCGAATAGTCCCAATGGATCAATAACCATTTTAAAGCAGGGTGAACCCATCGCAGGAGGAACGAGTGACCACTGGATCGTGAAAGACAAACAGAGGCTCTCTGACCTTTGACCTCTCAGGAACTCAGCCAGCATGGGAACAATCTCTTTTATGGTGTTTTATCATTTTCTACGCCATGTAACATCTAACATATCAGACGAGTGTTGTTATGTCATCACACATTGTTGTTATGACCACGGAAGCCTAAAGACTTGCTCCTGTCATCATTACCGTTATTTCAAAAAGATTCTAGAATTATTAGACCTGTGACGTCCATGGAATATTATTTTTAATATACTATACCAATCGGACAGACAGAATGAATGAGTGAATGTAAAAAACTAGTTAAAAAACTGGAAATGAAAAATAAAGAACGACAAGTGACCATGAACGATAATATTAATAATAACTAATAATATTAATATTAATGACCAATAATAATTGGTCAGATACGTACATGCAGTAGACGGTCGAGTGACTGACCCAATGGTGAGATCACGGATGGATGATGGATGTAAAATATTCACAGATTAACAAGCGAGTAAATAGATGGATGGATGGATGAATCACAGAATAGGCATGTGTGTGCTTACTGTACATTTAATAAACCAATATTTATATTCAAATGAACGGTTGGATGGATATTTATATAAATAGGAACTGATAAAGAACGAATAATAGTGAACGTTTAATCGTGTACTAATAGATGAACCACTGGAATGGTGACTGGATGAATGAAGAGGCTTTAAACATGAACAAATGAACACACACACGCGTCAGACATAAGGATGAAGACATGATCAGGCGAAGGAGGAGGGAAAAGAAAGAGGGATGATGTCAGCCCCGAGTGCTAAAAGACGAGAGAGGAAGCGCGTGTCCTGCTTGACGACCGATCTGGGTGACGAGTGAATGGCGTGTGTGAACAATGACTTGAGTAAATATACTGTGTAATCTGATATAAACCCCAACACAAGGGACGGTGTGGCAGAGGACCCGGCTGAGAGCATGTGACCTGCCTATTTTCAGACGTCCTTCTGAACAGGAAGTCACACAACTCAATTAGCATCTGCTCAGGTGAGGATACCACACGTGTTCCAACATTCCCCACGCACACACACACGCACACACACACTCACACTCACACGCACACGCACACGCACACACACACGCACACACACACTCGCTACATGCCAAGAATACACTGTACGCCATCTTACAGACCAATATAGTTGATGATATTGTAATGACTTTGTTTATGACCTGCATCATAAATGAAACTGTTATTCACAACGTTCATGATATGCATTGTTCTTGATGACATCAATCACACTTCACTCCTGATGACATCATTCACACTTCACTCCTGATGACATCATTCACACTTCACTCCTGATGACATCATTCCTGACACGCTTTACTTGTGACGACATAATTCCTGACACACTTCACTCCTGATGACATCATTCCTGACACACTTCCCTCCTGAGTCCTGATGACATCATTCCTGACACACTTCCCTCCTGATGACATCATTCCTGACACACTTCACTCCTGATGACATCATTCCTGACACACTTCACTTGTGATGACATCATTCCTGACACACTTCACGTGTGATGATGTCATTCCTAAAACAATTCAATCTTGATGACATCATTCCTGACACACTTCACTCCTGATGACATCATTCCTGACACACTTCACTCCTGATGACATCATTCCTGACAGACTTCACTCCTGATGACATCATTCCTGACACACTTCACTTGTGATGATTCCTAAAACAATTCACTCTTGATGACATCATTCCTGACACACATAATTAACGCTCGTGACGACCAACACCAGAACCGTTCTCAACGACGAACACATTCGTCACTTCTTATTTTGAGAGAGCTGTTCATGCTAGTCATACGACTGATTTTAAGAAAAGCCTAAAGCGCATAAAAATATAGCTGGAACAAACTAGAAGGACAAATGAACGAGAAGGAACAAACTGTGCTATGCAAATGTGTGTGTGTGTGTGTGTGTGTGTGTGTGCGTCTAGGAATGAGTCTGTTTAGACCATATTGCGCCTGTTCTTCTGGTTTCCTTATCTGTATTCACATCTCTGCCAGTTCATTTTCTTTTATTTGCTGCTGGAAAAAAAAACTCATTGGCAATTTCTTCCTCGGAGTGTGTATGTGTGTGTGTGTGTGTGTGTGTGAGCGCATTTGCAATTCATCCTGCACTGACATATTTGCCTGTTATTCCTTGGCCACCAGGGGGCAACAGAGACAGACATCTGCTGAAAGGTCAGCAAGTTCTGAGAGGGACGGGGGTCTGCGGACCCTCTATTCTCATGCCAACCTTGACACTTACACCAACACAAACGCCGCCTGATGTTCACACCCACCACCAGCCTCGCCTAATGGCGGGAAATAACGATCAAGGAAATAAACACCGAGGCTCTTCCCCAGCAGGGCTGCTGAAAGTCATTAGCGCCCGCTAACTATGTCTGTACACTAAATATATTTCCAGCATCAGGCTCATTATTGTGTCTGAGGGGCTAAAAATAGACACGGCGGAAGCAATTATCGGGCGAGCTGCAGGTACGAGATTCCTGGAGACTGGTGTGATCTGAGAAGCAGTGAGACGGCGGGAGAGAAGCTCCACGTGCTGAAGCTAAACACGCAACGTTCCTGGAGTTCCGTCATTCCACCCCACGCTCACCCTTCATCCAATCACTCTGGATATTCACGCGGATCGTGAATA
>CM051507.1:7833810-7838810 GCA_028031935.1 Paedocypris micromegethes | reverse complement strand
AAAGAGAGAGACAGATTGAGATTGGAAGAGAGATTAGAGAGAGAGAGGAAAAAATAGTACAGAAATAGAAAGTTGGGAAAAGAGCGAAAGGGGGACAGACAGAACGAGAGGTAAAGAAATGAAGAGAAAAAACGATAAATGAGAGGGAAGTAAAAAGAGAAGAGAAAAGAGAGAAAAGGAGAGAAAGAGAAGACAGAGACTAGACAGAGAAAGAGGAGAGAACCTTTTCATCACTCCTTCTACAGTAAAAAACAGAAGGGCGGGTCTCCACTAGCCACACCCCCAGCCGTGTTTCTGATGGAAGTGACTCCAGAGAAGAACGTGACCTACAATCCCGTGTGTGTGTGTGTGTGTGTGTGTGTGTGTGTGTGAGGAACGTCAGGCTATTTGAGGAGTCCTGCTCTACTTCAGGCCTGTAATCATCACGAGTCCCGCTTCCCTCGGACATCATTCCCAAGATGTTGTTTCTGCCAATGACGAGGGGAATGATCGGCCGTCCACTTAGACTCCTCCCATCCTTCAGCAGACCACACCCTCGCCGTCTTCAGACTCAACAAACAAAACGCCGCTGCGTGTCTGTCACTTAAAAAAACCCAACTTTTCACCGTCAGACTTTGTTTGTTAGATTGGCTGAATATTTTACTTTACAAAATAGATACAGATGTTTATATACGTGTATGTATAATGGTACTAACAGTGGGGAGATTTAGAGAACAGTGGGGTTTATCACACCGTGTAAAAACCTGGTAGAGAAATGTCACTCTGAAAAAAACTCTGAAAAAAAATTAATAAACCAGAAAAAAACAAGTAGTGACACCCAACGCTTTTTTCCATCGTTTTTTTTTTTCAGGGACGCATTTTNNNTTTTTTTTTTTTTTACACGACATTGCTTTTGATTTTGGTTATGATGAAAAATTCAGTTTCATCACAGAAAAATGAAGCCAAGGTTCAGTCAGGAGAACACAGCGCAATACTGGTGTTGAAACGCTTCCCAGGCCAATAACACAGAAGAGTAGTTCCTCTCCTCATTTACATAAAAAAATAGTTTGTGTTTAACAGCAAAGCCAAATATACCCAGAGACTTAAACATGTATGAATTGATTGTTATGAACATACATTTATAACCTGAAACCTCAAACAAACAACTATCAACCTTACATTTCAGTATTATTTCAAGCGTGTGTTTCTTCTTTATGAGTGCATTGCCACACCAAACAGTTCACAAGTTTTATCGACAAATCTGAACACTGTAGCAAAAGTTTGACTTTGCAGTTGAAGTTGATCCAAAGTTCAGTAAACTAGCAAACACGAATGCGGTCAGCTACGCAGAAGTCGTCTTCACCTTTCAAGATTACGTCAATGTGTGCGCTTCAAAGAGAGTTTCTGACGGCAAATAGTTTGAGAAAACAAAAGTTCGCCCAACTTTTATTTTGTCGCGCAATGAAGGGACGGAGAGAAAAAAATATAAGCTGAATTGACTTGAAGTTTGCCAACACTGTTTAATAACTGTGTACTAATACTACAAGTGCTCTGCTGGTTTCAGAACATTCTTCTCGATCGCCCATTTATAAAATCAACCTTCCAGCAAAACTATTAATTTCCAGGTAATTGATAAAACCAGGCAAAGCTAAGAAGAAATTCAACAGAAATGTCCAGAAACTTCTCTCTTTGGCAAAGTCAGGCCTCTCGTAGCCATTTCCACGCTAATAGCTGCTAAAATCCGTACACCTCGTACGCTGGAACGACATCGCCGAGCGGAGGAATGATAAATATTGCATCAGAAGCGATGATTTCACACAGACACCGCGGGAAATAAATCAGCTGGTTCCGGGCGGAGTCGGACTCTGGCAGGATTTAGCGTTAATCAATGCGGACAGGGCGACTTTTAATGGCTCATCAGAAGGCGGGATCAGATAACGCCGCTTTAAACGAGGGCGACGCCATTAAACGTGCACGTAAACTGTTGATTACAAACTTCAGGACGGGCGGATGTCCTTGTGAAGACTGGCACCGCTGGAATCTACAAACACCACGAGTGTGTTCAGCTCGGGTCACATTTATATGCCAAACTAGATCTGCTGCTGAAAAACGTGTTTCACGACGCATGAAAAGGAACAGTGTGGTTTAAACAGTTCAAGGTCGTGTCTGCGCTGCTGTTTCACCGATAAAAGCCACATCGTCTTGCCCGCGACTCACCAGGTCTGATCCATCTGCTCACGTTCATTATGAAAAACAGGCTCAAATTCAGAATCGATTTCCTGGTTTTGGAAAAAAATACGAGGCGAGACTCAACAGAGCTGGAAATCAATTCTCTCCTCTCTTCCTCAGTCTTTGTCTACTGGTTTCTCATTACGCTGGCTGCTGGTCGAAGTTCAGGCACTGTAAGTAATATCATGAGGAGACGGACTCTCATGAGGGCCTGGAGAACATCTCACGCTTCATCCGAGCTCCACCACTGGTTTGAGAAGGCAACTGGTGTCGGATTCAAACATCTCGTGGAAAACAACAAAAACAGGATGATTTATATCCGCTCGCTCTCTCTCTCTCTCTCGGATCAACAGGCCCGTATGAATAATTCATGAGGTGCCAATCATCCTGGCACATTATACCCCTCCTGTCATCTTCTGTGCCTCGGTGACATCCATATTTACAGAAGAGTCCTTCTCACCCTTCAGTCGCTCAGTCTTAAATCATCCGCAATCTGCTTCACTCCATAATATCACAAACACGCCTTCTGAACACGGAGGGTCAGATTCGGACTTGATTCAATCCACACTTCTCCAACAATCCATCACGTGACTTCTCACAGTGGCGTATTGGGTCGCTTCCTCTCGCGGCTGATCGATAAATCCATCCGCGGAACACAGCGACGTTCATAAAGGGCCGATAATCAATGACGAAAGCTGCTCGTGTGAATTGTATCGCCTGCAAAATCCATCACTGCCGCTTTCAACAACTTCCCACCGTGGCGAAATTAGAATCGTCTGAGTTTAGCAAAAACAAGTCATTAAAGGGAACGTAACAAGCGTGAGAAGTAAATATGGCTCATAAACAGCAGGAATGAACGCGAGACTCCAGATTGTGTTTGGCATCTCTGCAGGCGACACCAGCTCCAGCGAGAAGTCGTCCGAGTTTGAAAGGTTTATTACAAAATAAAAGCGCGACTTATCCGAGTAAAGACAGAGAACGCATGGGTTTTCTGCCCCAAATTAAAAAAAACTCTTTGCTATAATTCAATAATTGAAAACGGTAATAAATGTAAGGTAATTTAATTACACCAGATTAAAAGAAAACTCAATTTAAATACACCAGTTTAAGAAAACTTCATTTAAAGTGCGTGGGAGTGTGGGTTACCTGAATTGTAGGACAAGTTTGATGAAAGTCGTCGTCCTACAGTATTCTTCAATAAGATTTCATATTCTTGACAAAACACTGTGACTGACTTTAGCTTCAGTCCATGAAATGTTCCTTTCAAGTGGTTTGTTTTCTAGGACAAACGTTCATATCATTTGCGTTTGTTGTGATTTTTTCACATTCCCATTCAGTTGTGCTACTTGATTGTTTACAATTGTACAACTGACTGTGTAGAACGATTGTGATGATTCAAAGAAGCTTCAACTAGCCGCCCTGTGCGCCGTGCAGTGATTGACATGTGCAGCAGCCAATCACGTTACAGTAAAGATCGACACAACCCGTTTGATTGGTCAAAATATTTTCACCTAGACTTAATAAATCATTGTTCGGACTCCGGAGTTACTGTTTGAATCGTTTCGTTCTCGGTCGTGAAACGAATGATAGAAAAAGATAGTGTGACACCACAACCGTATTATCATATTACACAGAAAATCTAAATATTTGAGGTTTTATTTCAAACTCGACAGCACTGGCAGAAAATCGCTATACCGAATCAACCAAATATCCTGTAAATGAATCTTTTGAATAAATGATTCAAACAGCTCGAGTCATTGAGTCAGTTTCAAAAGCTTCTGGTCACGTGATGATTAAAAGGGCAAAACCGTGTTTAAACTCGTAAATAAAACGTCCCGATTATAACAGGTTAACAGCTCTTGTGATCCTCCCTGCAAAAACATTCTCTCACATTCTCATCGCAAGAGCTGTTATTTTTGGAAACCGATTCCCATCTGTTGTTTTCCTCAACATTTGCACAGCCAAGTAAAGACTTCAAACAGAATATCAGCGGAACAAGAGCAGAGACGAGCAGAGAAAGACGTGTGACGTTTAAACTTGTCTGTTTTTGAAAGAGTGAGGAAATGCAGCTCGGGATAAAACTGATGAAAAGTAAACACACACGCATACACACACACACACACACACACACACACACACACACACACACACACACACACAGAGAGAGAGAGAGAGAGAGAGAGAGAGCAGTGTGCTGTGTGTGCACACTAACTGCCGGTGTAATTCTTCGCGGACTCTCCGCCGAGCAACGCGGCGATAAACAGTGACGGAGGCGCGCGCGTTTCCCCGGTGGAGCTCCATCCTTCAGCGGCCATGTATCTCAACCGAGAGGCGGAGGAGGAGCAGCAGCAGTTACAGCCGAGGTGAGCGCTTACATCTTCTGCCGTTCACCCTCTCACCTTGGGCGCTGACGGGCATCACACTGCTTCCACACGCCACCACGCGTCACGTCACGACACGGGCACGTTACTTGTTGTGCCCCGCGTCCTTGCGGAAGGACATGCTGACGGGCGGCACAAGGTCACCGTGTGTGTGTGTGTGTGTGTGTGTGTGTGTCTCGTCCACGTGTTCCGATGCGTGATTCCCCGTGAGTGCGTGAGTGCGTGAGTGCGCGCGCTTCCCGCGGTCTGAGCTCCGGATGAGGGGACCAGCATCAGCATCATCAGCACCAGCATCACCTGCTGCGTGAGGTGCGCGGATGAGATGCTAATGATGGGCGGATGGTTTCATTCACGAGGCGTCGATAACAGCCGCAATCAAACCGCGTCTGGGCTGCTGGAACTCCCCGTGTC
>CM051507.1:7796491-7811968 GCA_028031935.1 Paedocypris micromegethes | reverse complement strand
GTGAGTGTGTGTGTGTGTGTGTGTGTGTTATCTGGTCTGCAGGTCAGTGGAGTCGTCGCTCTCCATCAGGCCGAGTCTGTTCATGTTCTCCTCATACTTCTTCCTCCCCACAGCCACAATCTTCTCCACTTCTTCAGCCACGTCTCTCCTCCCGTTGTCCATCAGCGCGTTCCTCAGCCTCTCCACGGCCCCGGGCCCCTGCGTCTGCTGCCCTCTGGCCCAGTGCATGAGCATGGCCAGCACCCGCGCCCCAGTGTCCTCCCTCAACACACACACACACACACACACGCGTCATCACAGCAGACGCTTAAAGACTCAATGCACAGAAACGATTTTTTGACTGTATCTGATTTTTTGGCCTGTTTACATTCACTATAGACACGCCTCATTTCCCATTATCCGTGTTTACACTCGTCTCCCGCCTAAAATCAGTCCACTGTCTTTCACCATCATGAGCGCAATGACTGACCCTGGCATTTTGCATGGGTTTTTGCCAGAGGAGTAAAGAGTACCAGACAACCAAACGAGTAAAAGTACAGATACGTGCTGTATAAGTTACTCCAATACAAGTAAAAAGTTCACCACTATGAAAAAGACTTTAGTCCAAGTAGCAAAGTATCAAATTTTAAAAGAACTTAAGTGTTTTACTCATACTGAATTAAGGCTAAAAAAAAAAAAAACAAAGAAATGTGAAAAAGAAATATACAGAATCTAATACAGAAACTAATCCATGTTTCAAAAATGGTAAAACAAATTAAATAAAGAACAAAAAGTCAGTCTCAATCAAACTCAAATGTGCAAAATAAATAAATTAAATTCACGTTCGTGTGGTTTCTAATTTACAATCAGCTTCCAGTATCTTCAGCAGACGACAGACGGCTTAACCGCCCGAGAAATGAACCGCGATACCGCGATTATGGTTTGTCGCGCACAATCAAGATGTAACGAGTACAGTGTCAATCCAAATGTAGTTGAGTGAAAAGTACTGCTACTCAATCACAAATGCAGTGGAGTAGAGAGTAAAAGTTGCTCATATTTTTGATACTCAGTTCAAGTACAAAAGTAGCCAAAAACATAATTAAGTCAAGTAATAAAGTACATTTACTTAAGTACTTTACACCCCTGGTTTTTGCTAATCCAGCTTCTCCAAAATCTGCAAAAATATACCCGACTGCATTTAATAAGACAGAAGAAAGAGAAAGCGGATTTTTAAGACTGTCATCTTAAGAGTTGATGTTTTCGACATTGGTGTCCTGACAAGTGTGGGAAAGATAAAGGAAGCAGGAATGGTGGAACCAAGTCTTCTTCCCATAAACAAACTAAACGTGCCACCTCCTGCTGGCTCCACTGAGTTCCATCCATCGCCAAACACACAAGGGCGCACGCTTTTCACCTGAAACCGGTGTGAAATGATGAGGTTTTACGCAGCTCGTCGTGGAACAGTGACGTCACTGACCGGGGAATGGGATCTGCGTGTTTAGACACATGTCCAGATATCAGATATGTATCTGAATTAAAACCACATTGGGAAGTGGCTCACATCGGATGCGAAAAAATCGGATCTCATGCGTATTTTTCTGTTTACACGTGTGCGTCAAATTCCGCTACAAAAAAAGCAACACATCGGATGTTCTTCAGCCAGTATAAACGCAGCCAGAGATCGTGAGGAGTGAAGCTCACCTGTGGTCACACTGGATCCGCTGGAGCCGGTCGTAGTCGATGCCCAGGTCGATGCCGATGTTCTGCCACTCCTTGTTGATGCGTAAAGAGATGGACTTCAGGTTGGCCTGGGTCAGGTAGCCACTCTCCGGGTCGCCGAACGAGTGCACTTCATAGTCAGCATTCTAGGGTGTGACACACACACACACACATACATACACACACACACACACACACACACACAGAGACTGCTCACTCTATTCTGTCATCAATCATCTCACTCACAGGCATTAACAAATTAAACAAAGAGAGATAGGGTAAGAGACAGAGAGAGAGAGAGAGAGAGAGAGAGAAAGACAGACAGAGAGAGAGAGACAGAGAGGGAGAGAGAGAGAGAGAGAGAGACAGCAAATACGGCTTTTTATTTATTCTGAAGGCTCATTTTAAATTATGTTACAGTTTTTAGCCAAACCAAGAACCACATTTAAAATGTACTTTTTAAACTCAAAAGAAATTTTTAAATGTACGTTTACAATACATTATCACATTAGAAATATGAATTTGATAAAATTTTATCAAATTTTCAAAAAGTTGTACAAAAACACGCTAATCAATCATCTCACTCACATTCTTTAACATATTAAACAAACAGCAAATACGACTTTTTATTTACTCTGAAGGCGTATTTAACTACATTTTAAATGAACTTTTTAAATGTACTTTTACAATACAATATCACATTAGAAATATGAATCAGATTTAATTTTATGAATTTTCAAAAAGTTCAGGTGTGGGTGAAGAACACGAGCTGATCTCAAGTGCTGACGCAGGGTTTTGATTCCCCGCAGGCCAGATCACAGCACAAACAAACAAGTGGACAAGATTCTATCGTTTTTTTAGGAAACAAGAACACGATGGTAGTTTAATTCTTAGTGTGTGTGTTTACATACAGGAAGCCGGAGAGGCAGCGTGGCCATCCACCTCTCTTTCTTCCTGAAAGCCACTTCCTGTGGAAGATCGTGAGGAGCTTCACCCCGATAAAACGACACCTGAGAACATAAGAGACAACCTCATCAGAACATCATCACTGAGATCCACTGCTGGAAAGTACTTCAGGAAATGGAATTGGTTACTTTAGTATTTTAGCTACTTTGCACTTGAACTGAGTATTAAAAGACTTGACTACATTAGTGATTGAGTATCTGTATCTTTTCTCCACTACATGTGAATGGACACTCACAGTTAGTGAGATGAACAGATTTGTTGTCTTTTTGTATCGCGGTTCATTTCTCGTGTGGATGAGGAGAACGCTGAAGGTACTGGATGCTAGTTAATCACGTCAGCTGGCTTTTTTACACTTATTATTATATATTGAAGTGTTAAATGCCATTTTAAAACCAGGAAATAAAACATCATAGAGTTTGTTGTTTTTCCACATTTCTCTGCGTTTTCCGTGCCTAAATTCAGTACAAGTAAAATACTCAAGTTGGATACTTTACGACTTTTACTCAAGTCTTTTTGTGGTCTTTTGTGGCCAAGTCTTTTGTGGCCTGTAACTTGTAAGAGTGTGTTTACTGGAGTCTGGTTCTGCTCACCTGTCCTCTGACGGGACCCTCGGTCTGCCGCGTGGGGTAAACGTGCACCTCCTTGATGTTCTTCAGATAGGAGTAAAAGGTGAAGGAGAGTCTGCCGTCCTCACAGTCGGGCCGGTCTGAGGACACAGGCATCAGCAGGAGGTCAAGGAGCAGGCGGGAGTGCGGCGCTCACCTGCGCTCAGGTCAATGCCCTTCTCAAACGAGGCGAAGAACTGCTCTCCTTCCAGCAGGATGGACAGCTCCGAGGGCTGAGGACCTTCGTACTGCTCGCACAGAGACGAGAACCTGTCTTCAGCCTGTGATGGTGGAGTAGAAGCGTCAAGGTGAGGAAAGTTTCTTCTTCACTGTTATATAATACACTAGAGACGCACCAGTAACACTCTTATGGGAAACGAGTACCTGCATTTGCACTTATTTGCTCTTGCATTCTAAATTCTCTCCAACTAGTTTTACAATTAAGAACATTGGTTTAAAAGGAAAAGCATGTTGTAGGCAACATATTACAGAATAATAATTATTGAAAAAAACTAAACAGTTACCTTACAGTTACAACTGAGGTCCTTTTTTCCCAGTTTGTTGCAAACTCTGCCGCTTTGGACAGGACAAGGAGGATTAATAATACGTACATCTTTTTTAGCTATTGAGTGCGCAATATTTGAATGAATTAACAACGTGTTTCTCTCTTCTGGATTTTTTTAGTATTCATTCACGTTGAAATACAGTAGGTAGTTTGGCGCGTCAGACATGTCCCGCCTCTTCTTCTCTCCGCGCGCTCTGAGGCGGGGCTGGGGGCGGAGCTGGGGGCGGGCAACTCTGATTAACCTCAAACCAAGACATTTCCGGTATCAGTCAGTACTTTGGGAAATGTGGTACCGAGGTTAACACTCGACAGCGGTGTGTGTGCGTCCCTATAATTATATATATACCGTATTAACTCGTTCTTTAATTAATATTTAATCAAGTAACCCTGTTTGTTCATGTTGGTAATAATCTATTTAAGCTATTGGTAATTTATGTTTAAGTTTAATTTGTCATTGGTATGGTTGCATTATCATTTTAAAGATTTCTGGGAAAAGTGCCCTGGCCCTTTAAGAGAGTTCACCTGAGAATCGGACGGCTAACGCTAACTCTAAATGCCGCTTTCTGAAAGATGTATTTAGTTTGTGTCATAAATGTTCATTTAATTACCGCGCTTGTGTCTCTGCTGGTTATTTTTGTGAGAAAGGGTGAAATATCTGCGCACTGTTCTGAGTGAAATATCTTCTATGTCGGTAGACCGCGCGTATAAGTCGAGCCCCACACTTTCAGCCGGAATTTTTTAGGAAAAACCCTTGACTTCTAGTGGAGTAAATAGGGTAACTCACGGCGTGGGCCAGCAGACACTGCAGCAGAACCTGCACCGGGTCGCTCTTCCTCTGCAGAGCCAGGAACCGCACACGGAACTGCTTCATCCGCTGGTATATTGTCCTGAGGACTCCACTAACACACGTCTGAGTGGTGTACCACAACCAGTACCTACACACACACACACACACACACACACACACACTGAGTGAGACGGGAGACGCAGGCTCAGCTCTGTAATCACATCTCACCACGAGAAGTTTGTGATGGAGAAGACGGCGTAGATCTGTGAGATCTCCAGAGAAACCTGCGAGGTGATTTCGGTCCAGTTATCACCCGTGGCATCACTGTGCATCAGGTGAAGCCGAGACGCGTCCAGCAAGTGTCCTGAACACACACACACACACAACCCATGTGAGATATGAAAGTGTTTGGTAGTTAGTGTCAGATAAAGATGGCTAATGGGTTTCTAATGAGAAAGCGATACCAGCGACTCCTGGAGGCAGCGGGACCTGCACCCTGATTGGCTGAAGGAAGGGCATGCTGGGAGTCTGAGTGAGGCAGATCAGAGGACTGGCACTCGCTGCAGGATCCGGCATCAGCTCCCTCAGGTCCGGCAGGAACACCGGGAGAACCTGAAGAAAACACACACACGCAAGATAAGAACACCTTTAGAACCACGTGTGTGTGTTTTTAATCTATTGAGTGACGTTTGATAAGTCGTAACGAGACGGCCAATGAAGTAGGTTCACACTAGGGCTGCACGATAATGAAAAAATATGCAATATTGCGATAACGATATTGCTTGCGATATACTAAAATGACTAAAATGAAACTAAAATAAACAGGCATTATGTTTTTAATCAAATGTAGCTTAATTTGGGCTAAAAACGGTCTAGTAGGAGGCAAACACTAAAAACCTCAGCAGATATATTGATTTAGGATAATTACCAATAGACTTGCAAAGATAAAATGCATCGTTATCAAACATTACATTTTATTCACATACAGTATAAACATACAATCATCAAGATCAACATGAGCATCTTTTAAACACAATGTGTCCTTGCCTTTCCTGCTTTTAAATACTAATAAATAATGCAAAATATTCAACAAAGTGTTCAGGCCTTATAACCGTACAATCACCAAGACTGTCTTAAAATCAGCATCTTGTGAACGAAATGTGGTCTTGCCTTGCCTTTTTTTTTTTAAACTAAATAAATAACACAAAATAGTTTTATGTCGGATATTTTTTAAACATATCCAGTCATGTTTGTTTAATGCAAACAAACCACTTTTGCATTGATCTGCGAGGTCAGTTAACTTTGCGATGTTCCTAACTGTTTGCGATATGGATACATCGCGCATCCTATTTTTTCGATATATCGTGCAGCTCTAGTTCACACTCTGGCGGATCAAGCGTCACTTGGCCTGCTTCAGACGCTCTGACCTTCAGCGTGACGGTGCGTGTGTGTGCGGTGCAGCCGGGGGGAAACTTCAGCTTGATTCCAGCGTCACCCTGAGAGACCAGCAGCGCCCCGTGTGGTGGCACAGAGCAGGTGTCCAGGAAGGCTCCGCACACCACCACGAACCAGGAGAACTGCCTCACGCTGCAGCAGGCCAGCTACACACACACACAGGGAATGCTGGGATATTACGTCCAAATCAACTGTCTTTTTAAATAGTACCGTATGTTTCAGACTATAAGGCGCGAACGATAACAAACCGATATTTCCTTATCTTTTTACACATGTAGTGCCATTTCTAGTTGGTTAACATTTATTCATTGATTCTATTATTATTATTCGTTTGTTTTTTGGGATACCAATGCTTCTTTGTTTGCCATTTTGTTAAATTTATAATTTTCCATTATCAGACTTTTACTTTGAAATAGAAAAAGCGTGACCTAAGGAAAAAGGACAAAAGGATGTTGTTTGGAAGCCACATGGGCGTACGATTCTTTAAGAGCAAACTGAACAAAGCAGAGCAGAGCAAAGCAAAGGCAAAAGCATTTGAAAGATCTCTGTATCTCAGTTTGGATTTACTTGGACATTTTTTTAACCATTCACCACCCGCTAATATGCTACTTTCATCTGGAATTCATCTACTCACATGATTTGCAATAAAGATATAAACATTTAATTGTGGTAAGCTTTGTTGAAGAACACACGTGGCTAAACCATACGCAACAACAAATGCACACACATTTGAACAGATTACACAGCACACTGACAATAACCCTGATTTGTGTTTATTATTTACATTAGAGTCTGAAAATGAGACATTTCAACCGTAAAATGTTGATGTTTTCCCAAATAAAACCAGCAACACAAACAGGCGTCACAGAAAAATTCCAAGAAATGAAAAGAACAAGCGTAATTGAGACGCGACGCTCTCACCCGTGCGGGCCGCCCCCCCGCTCTGCAGCTCCCCCTTCTGGTCACCGTGAGAAGTGACGTCCAAGACTCTCCGTCAAACTTACGCACGACGGCTTGACGTCTGGATTTCTTCCTGTAGGTGATGCACACCTCCACCGGCTGAAGGAAGTTCAACAGATCAACATTTACGTTCCCTGTGCACACACATCTAAAATAAAACTGTGACGGACCTTCAGAAAGGTGAGTCCGTGTGGCCGCAGCTCCATCTGCTGACTCAGCAGCACCTCATGCTCCTCCAGCATCACGCGGCGTCTCTCCGGCCTCTGCTGGGACCAGTGGAGCTGTGTGAGGGAGCGGACGCATCCTCTGGGAAACAGCAGCTCGCCTCCGCCGGGCAGGAACACGTGACAGCCAGCAGGGGGCACTGAGAAGCTGAGCACGACATCACACACGCACCTCAGAACAGCAGCGCTCTAGTGATAATCACTGACAGCCAGAGAAGAAATAGTAACATTTCGGAAAATAATTGGTAAATAATTTTCTAAATTAAATAAAAAAGCAAATAAAAAAAAAACAAACAAAAAAAAAACAGGTAAATAAGAAAACAAGCTGTATTTTGGAATTCTGTAATAACTTAGTGGAATTCATGGAACAAAGACACTGAGAAACTGTTAAAATGAAACTCCACTGCACAACTTTTTCGAAAATTTTGGGAGAAAATGAAGGTTTTGTCTATCTATCTATCCATCCATCCATCCACCCATCCATCCATCCATCGCACACATCAAAACAGCAGCGCTATGAGAATTACTCTGATAATCACTGACAGCCAAAGAGGAAATAGTAACATTTTGGAAAATAATTCCCTGTATCAATCTGTATTTTGGAATTCTGTAATAAACTGGTGGAATTCATGGAACAAAGACAAACTGCACACATTTTTGATTGTGGGAAAAATAAATGTTTTGTCTATCAATCTATCTACAATTTATAAATAAAATGTTTTATCTATCTATCTATCTATCTATCTATCTATCTATCTATCTATCTATCTATCTATCTATCTATCTATCTATCTATCTATCTATCTATTATTCTATCTATCTTTCAATCTATATCCATCTCTCTATCCATGTCTTTATTTTTCTATCTATCTATCTATCTATCCATCCATCCATCCATCCATCCATCCATCCATCCATTTATCTATCTATCTATCTATCTATCTATCTATCTATCTATCTATCTATCTATCTATCTATCTATCTATCTATCTATCTATCTATCTATCTATCTATCTATCTGTCCATCCATCTATCTAACAAGAGCAGGTCACATGTCTCTAACACCAAAAAGCTGACATGATTCATTTTGTGAATGTTATATTTATCCATTACACACGGACTGATTGTATTCCATGTGATGTTGGCCCTTTTGATCAAAAACTTATATCTCAAATTAAATCCATACTTAAGACAAATACAAAGAAATTCTTTTTGGAAATCATTCAAACGATTGCTAAACGTTCTAATTGATCTTTGATCTTTAGGTTTGACTTTGCGTTTAAAAAGATATTTGACTGTTGACCTGTGTTGATTGGGTCCAATGTGCAGCTCCGGGATCTCAGAATCCTCCAGATCTACAAAAAAAACATGTAAAAATCCACATAAACTTCAAAAAACAAAGTACGTCGGCAGCAGAGTGGGTGTCTACAAACATGAGCAAGACGCTTGTGAGGTTTACCTGCGCTGGTGGAGGCCAGTGGTGCGGCTGGAGGTGACGGAGGTCGGTTCATCTGGTTCTTCATGTCCAGGTGTGGGAGAAGATGGAGGCGTTCAGGAACAGTGTGAGAAATCAGCTCATTACACTGAACCACTAACTGAATCAGAGACGGAAGAGAGCCTGAAGAGAGACACCGTGATTATCAGCCAAGAACAAATTTGTGATTATTGACGCATGAGATATTTACTAATCATACTGCATGATGTGACAATCTGCATTTGTTCTGCGAGACAAAGTGTCGCGGCTTCTGATAAGAGCCAGTACAGATGTTTAGTACAGGACTCAATCTTCAGTCCCAGTACAAATATATCGTATTTACGTGAATATCAGCACCTCGCAAAATTAAGCACACCCTGATTTTTCAGATACAGAATAAAAATGAAAAAATAAACATAATTTCTGGCTAAATTAGAGGAAATTTCTCTTTAAAATAATAATTTTTCATAATATATTAATTTAACTTGATGTGACAACATATCATTACAATGTCGTTTTACTTACAGTAATAGGTAAATAAAACCCATTATAGTGATATTACATTATAGTATAATACATTATAGTGAAGTATTGTTTTGCCCTGTGCAGCAAACTGAGCGTTTTGATTGTGTTTGTGCCCTGGATTTTTTACTCCCTGCCTCTGTTCTTCTTTTTCCACTGTTCTCTTTCTGCTCCTAAAGGGTGCTTTTATTCGCATAATACGGTATACATTTATATTAACTGTAAAACCTCTAATAGAACGCCACGGCAGTCGAATTTTAAACTTCCGTCACGGTTCAATTAGATGAGGCGTTCTACTAGAGTTTTTACGGTAAATAAATCAAATAGACTTTGACATATCTGTAGATAAAACACAGACAGATACAAAACTGAATCTATTTTTAGTTTTGCTGCCATATGTTTTCCTCACCGAGAGTCTCCGGCAGCTCTCGCAGTCGATTACTGGACAACTCCAGCTTCCTCAACTGGTGACACTGGCCCAGCTCATCCGGAAGCTTCTCCAGGAAGTTAAAGGACACGTCCAACTCCTCCAGCCTGCAGAGACGCCCCACGCCCGAGGGCAGATCCACCAGCCGGTTGCCCAGCAGACTCATGCGCCTGAGGGACACCAGCCGCTCCAGAGCCTCGGGCAGAGCCGTCAGACGGTTGTGACCCAGCAGCAGCTCAGACAGACGAGAGAGAGACAGAACACACGGAGGGAGAGAGGAGAGCTGGTTGAAGGAGAGGTCCAGATGAACAAGGGAGGAGAGAGCGGAGAAGGAGTCTGGGAGGGAGGAGAGGAGGCCGGGGAGAGGCTCGCCGTGGCAGTCGTGGAAGAGATTACCTGGAGGTCGAGAACCGAGTGATGACAAGACAAGATCAACTACGATTTAATTTCTGTGTGTCTAAACAAACACGACACAAAAGCAAATGCAATTCGAAAACCTTCGAATTTTCCCGAAACATCATATTATTGTGTACGTGAACACATTTTTTAGTATTAACTCAAACACGTTCGAAGTGTCTATTCATTTAATTTACAAGAAATATTATTCTATCTCACACACGGTTGTGAATTTTGCCGCCAATAGTCGTACTTGACATGTTCCGACGGAGACTTCTGTCTTTTGCCCTTTCCGCCTCTGAGGAAGACAAAAGTCTCCGTCAAAACCATGTCAGGTTCGTCTTTTGGCGGCAAAATTCATAATCGTGTCTGAAATAAAATAATCTTTCTTGTAAATTGTATAGTGTCGAAAAACTATTAAGGCATTTTGCACAACATATGCTAATGTGCTAACTCTGCTAACAACTGGTGAATATATCTGGTCTCAAACAAAATGTAATAATTGTAATCATTGTTAAACCATCCACCCAGGTTGCGTGTCCTGCCTTCAGGCCCAGAGCTGCTGGGATTGGCTCCAACTCCCCGTGACACAGAAATGAAAAAGTGGTACGGAAAACGTACCGACGACGAATAATAACAATGAATAAAATGTGAGTAGAATGTTTTGTTATCAGAATTATTATTCATTTATAATTAGTAATAATTGGATAATTACAATTAAGTACAACACAATTGTGTTTTAATTTTAGTACAGTAGCTTATCTGTCAATAATAATTCCTACTGTAGTGGTTTATAATACCGCGGTACCTCTGATGGTGAGGAAGCGCAGTGCTGTGAGTCGGGGCAGAACGCTCAGTGATGACGTCAGCGCTCTCTCGTCCTCAGAACCCAGTCTGAGATACTGCAGCTTCCTCATCCGCTCCTGGGAAAACTCACAGTATTCCGGAAGCAGCTCCGCTCCGGCCCGGTGCACGTCCAGAACCAGACGCCCCTCAGCCGGAGCCAGGCTCAGATCCAGCGGCGGAGAGCGAGGACGAGGAGGAGAGGAGCAGGAGGAGGATGAAGAGGAGGATGAAGAGGATAATGGGGCTTCATGAGATCTCGGAAGGCCCAAACATCCAATTGGCAACGTCTGTTCATCCTCCTGTCTCTCCTCCATCTTCCCTGTGACACACTCCTTCCCTTCCCAGTGTCAAACTACATTTGGAGACGGAGCCGCCTGGTCCAGACTAGTGAGGAGAATCCACCCTGACACACACACACACACGCACAGCTGTTAATGCAAAACCCTACAGTCGAGAAGATCAAGCATCTACTTTAAGAGGAGAAACAGTGAAAGCAAAAGACATTTCCCTTTTCTAATAACAATAACAATAATAATAATAATAATAATAATAATAATAATAATAAAAATAATTAAAACTTTGATTTAAATGTAATTTGTCTCTGTATTTGACCAATCCAAACATTGACACACACTCTCACTCTCATTCATCTACACTCACACTCTCTCATTCATCCACACACACACACACACACACACACACACACACACACACACTAGAAATGTGTTTAATGCTATATTTATTAACTTTCAATAAATTGTTATTACACGTTGCTATTAATTGTAACATGACATAATAAATACGTAATTACACCTTTTCTCAATGCAGAAATTTAAAATATTCAATTATGAAATTCAAAATTCCAATTTGATTTTTACCATTAT
Organism: Paedocypris micromegethes; assembly: GCA_028031935.1. Classification (NCBI taxonomy): domain Eukaryota; kingdom Metazoa; phylum Chordata; class Actinopteri; order Cypriniformes; genus Paedocypris; species Paedocypris micromegethes. The sequence goes on along the minus strand of CM051507.1, from coordinate 7,800,159 downwards.
TAACGTTAAATAAATGTAAACACAGTCCATCCAGTTCTGTATTACAACTGCGAAAATAAATAGATCATAGTATTGACGAAAGGCTCACAAAAAAGGCATTAAGGCGATGATTTTACTAGATGATTTTACTTCACGGAGGCACTAACCATGTTTCCGGTTCTCGACACGTCACGCCGCTGAAACTGATGTCACGGGTGACGCACGAGCGGACCTTCACAGAAATACAAAGACTTTGAGACGATGTGTTTCATACATATTACGTTTAATTGTCGACACGACCTCGTCCCAGAGTGAAACTGCCACTTCCGTATTTCAAACTCGACGCCAAAAGGCGGGCGGAAGTCTCTTAAAGAGACAGTGTTCGCAAAGCCTCAATGACGTCACACGTACAAAGTTCAGGCTTCGTCCAGTTTGTCCATTCATTTACTTTCTGGAGCACCTATCCATCTCTGGGTCACGGGGAGCTGGAGAAATAAGAGAGAGTAACATCCAAGCTAAAGATTGGAGGAGAACAACAATTTGTAAAGCGCCGTTCAAATAAAAACCCAAAGTATTTGTATTATTGTTGTTGTTATTATTATTGTTGTTATTATTATTATTATTATTATTATTCAACCTGTTTACAGTTTAAAAATATTTATGTGCGTGTAATTGCACACATTTTCAATAATATTACACATTGTACAAACGTATTGTACAAATGCTCGTACAAATTGTATGATTGTAAAAATGTACAAACATTTTCAATCCTATTATACGTACATTATTCAACGAGCAATACAACAGAGCAGCAATACACTAGTACAATGAGTTGTCTTGATGTCATTATTATAAATGGTTTTAAAAATCATCACCATTTGTATTAATTGTATTCATATTTTCCTTTTTATCGTCACTTTTGGATCACTCCAGGAGGTATTGTGTGTTTTTAAGGCACGTGTCTAATAACTCACCCCCGCCTAAATGTTCCAGAGAAAGTGTGGAATGTCCTTCAGATGTGGGGCAAAGGAGAGAATCCGGGTGGCTGTTATTTCACAACACGACATGTGCAAAAATATCTTGTAAAACGTGTCTCGTGACAGCCAGTATACGGCACATCTTTATTAGGAATTCTTTATTCATCCTCATGGGGAAATTCTCCTTAGTTTCAGAGTTCACAACCTTTGCTTATAATAAGAACAGCACACGTAAAGATGAAAAATAGCATAAATAGATACATAGTCAAAATACTAATTAAACTATATTTAAAGTCAATTATATAAAACTGTAAAGTCTAGACCATATACACATATTTGCAGTCACACACATAGTGGTGATTGGGATATGTGAAACCCGTATACTGTATGTCACAGGGTAGTGTTATACAGTTTGATGGCTGCAGGGAGGAAGGATTATCCGTGTTTTTCCGTTGTGGAAGTCTGCAACTAAACATTATCCAGCCACTTTTTTAACCAATCATTACTATACAAAAAAAATTCTAGAGATGAATGAATGAAAGGATGGATGAATTAAAATGTATATGCATTGATAAATGGATGGATGGGTATATAGATGGAGGGATGGATGGATGGATGGATGGAAGGTGAACAGACAGACCTAAAACGTGAAAAATATTTTGTTTGTTTTTTGCAGTTTGAACTTCATCTCAGTTGAGTGATATTTTTATCAACCCCCTACATGATTTAAAATATCACCAGACTGAAATCACCAGGGTTGTTCTAGCTGGACTCAGTGGAATTAAGAGCATCGATCAGGAGCTTCTCGGCACGGCTCCATGACACGAGGAGACATATTTTTACAGCAGTGTCATCAGGGAGGATCCCAGGAAAGATGCTGAAAACACTGTACAAAGGTGGACAGAAGCGCTCAGCCTGGACGAAAGCAGGAAAGCACCTGAGGAGCCCATGCAGGATCGATAAAAGAAATGAAGTACAGTATAGTACAGTAAAAATACAGTATAAAGTAAAAATATGGTAATTAAATCAGCATCTGTCATAAAGCCAAAAGCAAAATTTCGAAGAATCACATTGATGAGAAATTCAGCCACTATCAATGGATGTGTTATTGACCACGCCCACAGTGTACTACGCCCCTCCCCCATTTGAATGACCCGTTAACTATTTAAACAGAGAAGCAGAAGACAAGCGCTTCAATCGAGCGGAGTCGTTCAAGCTGCTTGAAAAAAATAAAAGCTGATGTCGAATTTGTGAGGATTGTGGGATCTTTTACATGACTTTAAAAACACAGCGAGGCGGTTACGGTGGCTTGGAACGTCAACTCTTTAACTTGTTAATGCAGGACTAAACATTAGCGACATCAGGCATGTTCCCCCTGGACTCTCCCTGGAACATTTCTTTCGCCGGATGTGGTTTTCTGGGGATTTATCACGTCGGGGTGGCCAGCGGTCTCCAGGCGCATGCGCCGTTCCTCCTCGAGAACGCGCAGCACGTTTACGGCGCATCAGCGGGCGCGCTCACGGCCACCGCGCTGGTCAGCGGAGCCTGTCTGGGTAAATATCTGTTTACTGTACATTACCACAGGTGTAAAGAGTACCAGACAACCATACTTGAGTAAAAGTACGGATACGTGCTGTATAAGTTACTCCAATACAAGTAAAAAGTTCACCACTATGAAAAAGACTTGAGTCCAAGTAGCAAAGTATCAAATTTTAAAAGAACTTAAGTGTTTTACTCATACTGAATTACTTTACTTTACTTTACTTTACAGTCATTTGGCAGACGCTTTCATCCAAAGCGACTTACAAAAAGAGGAGCAAGTGAAGCAATTTGTCTACAATAGGCTACAGTAGATGTCCACACAGGCTATATAAGGAAACTTACTAGACAGAACAGCATGACAGTTAACAAAAACAGTGAACACAAGACAAGAAACACAAGACAAAGTTGTTTTTTGTTTTTTTTTGTTAATCAGTGTTAAGGTGCTGGTGGAAGAGCTCAGTTTTTAGTGCAGTTTTTCAGTTTTTAAAACAAAGAAATGTGAAAAAGCGCCCGAGAAATGAACCGCGATACCGCGATTATGGTTTGTCGCGCACAATCAAGATGTAACAAGTAGCGATTAGTGTCAATTCAAATGCAGTGGAGTAGAGAGTAAAAGTTGCTCATATTTTTGATACTCAGTACAAGTACAAAGTAGCCAAAAACATACTTAAGTAAAGAAGTGAAGTACATTTACTCAAGTACTTTACTGTTCTCCTCCCGGTCCCGTGACAGCAGAAACAGCGTCCAGCATCATTGCCGTGGCGAGAGAAGCCCGGAGGCGCGTGCTGGGCCCTCTTCATCCCTCCTTCCAGCTGGTGAAGATCATGAGGAGCGTGTTGCACCGCAGTCTGCCCGCTGATGCCCACCTCAGAGCCACGGGCCGCCTGGGCATCTCCCTCACCCGCCTCACGGATGGAGAGAACGTGCTGCTCTCACAGTTCAACAGCAGGGACGAGCTGGTGCAGGTGTGTTCCTCTTCACACGGGTCACGTGACGCCTCGTCATCAAGCCTGTCTGTTGTTCACAGGCGTGTATATGCAGCGCTTTCATCCCCGTCTACTGCGGCCTGATCCCACCATCACTGCAGGGGGAAGTGAGTGTCTCTCTGATGGATGGATGGATGGATGGATAGAGAGAGAGGGGGAGAGAGAGAGAGAGAGAGAGAGAGAG
>CM051507.1:7778325-7795590 GCA_028031935.1 Paedocypris micromegethes | reverse complement strand
CTCTCTCTGTCTCTCTCTCTCACACTCTCTCTCTCTCTGTCTCTCTCTCTCACACACACTCAATTTCTCTCACACTCTCTCTCTCTCTCACTCTGTCTCTCTCTCTTTCTCTCTCTCTCTCAGGTGATGACCAGTGTGTGCAGGCAGGGCTATAGAGACGCTCTGTGCTTTCTGAGGAGAAACGGTGGGTGATTGTTTTACTCGCAGTATCAGACAAGCTGATAAATAATTACGTGATCAGGTTTATGTGGATATGAACAGATCGGATGTTGTTTGAGACGGAACAGTTTCTTCTTTTGATGGGCGTTATTTCAGTTATCAGATTTTATTTCCCAGGAAGAACTTGTTTATAGTACACCTAGCGTCCAGCGCGGACATTACACCGACTCATTACCGCGCGCGCGCACACACACACACACACACACACGATCTTAAGGTACATGTGTGAGACAGAGAGGGAGAGGAGGGAGAGAGAGCGAGATAAAGAAAGGGGAAACAAAAAAGGGACAGTTATAAAATCAGAGGAAATTAATGTGTGTGTGTAGTGTGTGTGAGAGAGAGAGAGGGAGAGAAAGAGAGAGAGAGACAGAGAAAGAGTGAGAGAGAGGGAAGAAAAACAACAAAAGAAAGATAATTAATTTTCAGCAGCATCATCTACAAAAAAATATTTTCTCTAAGAATAAAACTTTGAAACTCAATCTCCCAGAATCCTCACAGCCACAGAGGCTCATGGGAGATGGTGTTTTGCGTCACAGGTCTGCTGCAGTCTGGGGGTCCTCCGCGTCTGCTGGTGGGCGGGGCCTCTGAGGATGATGAAGGTCACAGTGAAGAAGAAGATCTTCCTCCTCAGCTTCACCACGGTAACACACTCGTCTCACACGGTCCTGATGAGAGCATCACAGACGTGTGTGTGCAGCTCTGCTGGAGGCGTGTGAGGAGAGGCGGAGTCTGGGGCGGTCCCTAGCCAACCTGCTTCCTGTCAGGGTGGCGTCTGCTGTCCTGATGCCGTACACACTTCCTGTCGAGTCCGCACTGTCCGTCAGTGTCCGGTGAAGACCACACACACACACACATACACACACACACACACACCTACACACACATACACACGCACACACTCACACACACACCTACACACACACACACACACACACATACACACACACATACACACGGCCACACTCACACACACACCTACACACACACACACACACTGTTTTTCTTCGGTTCTTTCGTCTCTCTCACACACTCATTCTCTTTCTTTGTCATTTTTTTTTCTCTTTCCGCCTGTTGTTCTTGTTCCTTTCTCTGTCTGTTTTCTCTGTTAAGAAAGTTCTTTCCCTCTCTCTCTCTCTGATTGATGCTCTTGTGTTCTCTTTTTTTACTTTTACATGCTATTTTTTCCTGTGTGGTTCGTTCTCTTTCTCCATTGTTCTTAAACTCTCTCTCTCTCTCTCTCTCTCTCTCTCTCTCTCTCTCTCTCTATTTCTTTCTTTTTTCCTCCTCTCTCTCTGTCTTTATTTCTCTCTCTTTTTATCTGATGCCTCCATCTTTCTTCCTTTTTTCCTCCTCTCCCTCTCTGTCTGTCTGTTTTCTGTCAGTCCGTGGTTCAGTATGTGTGTGTGTGTGTGTGTGTGTGTGTGTCAGGCTGCTGGAGTGGCTGCCTGATGTGCAGGAGGACGTGCGGTGGGTTCTTGAGGTTCTTCTCTCTGGTGTTTCTCAATCTCGGTGAGATCAGGTGATGCTCCGTGTCGACTCCTTCACTTCTGCACGGCTTCTCTCCTCCTCAGGGCGTGGCACTGGCTCTCCGGGAGCAGCTGAGGTCAGAGGGCGTGGCACTGGCTCTCTGGGATCAGAGGGCGTGGCACTGGGTCTCTGGGATCAGCTGAGGTCAGAGGGCGTGGCACTGGGTCTCCGGGATCAGCTGAGGTCAGAGGGCGTGGCACTGGGTCTCCGGGATCAGAGGGCGTGGCACTGGGTCTCGGATCAGCTGAGGTCAGAAGGCGTGGCACTGGGTCAGAGCAGCTGAGGTCAGAGGGCGTGGCTCTGGGTGTCCGGGATCAGAGGGTGTGGCACTGGGTCTCTGGGATCAGCTGAGGTCAGAGGTCAGCTCGGACCACCAGCCCAGAAGCGCTACTCCTGCTTTTCTGTAGCGCTTCTTCCACCTTTGAACAGATTGCTTCTGCAAAGTCTTAGTTTTATGAAGAATTACAAATTATATTGAAAAAATAAAAAAAAAAAAACAAAAAATATAAGAAACAATTTTTGGATGTGTCTCTTTTTTATCCTATTTCTTCCAGCTGCTCTTCTTGTCTAACTTTCATTCTCTTTACCTTTATTGTTCTCATCTTTTAATCGTTGTCTTCGTTGTTATTTTCTTGTATTATTTTTCTCTTTGTGATCGATTTCTTTCACTCTATTGTCCCTCCTGTTTTTCTTCTTCTCTTTCTCTCTCTCTCTCTCTCTCTCTCTCTCTCTCTCAATGCAGCATTACTGTTACATTTGAATTGTTTCTTATTTTTTTTAAACACACCTTGTTCTCTTATCTTTTTATTTTCTGTCGTGGGCTAGTCTTAATCCCGCATAATTGCTTTGTAATCTGGCATTTGTCTTTGATGATGTTGGTCCTGATGATCCTGGTTAGAGCATTTTAGTAATAGGTATTAGTTTTATTATTATTATTTTGTGTGTCACCGACAAAGTCTTATTTCATCATTTTATTTCAAACCTAATAAAGAGCAAGTGTGTGTAATGCTGGTGGAGTTCTAGATGTTTGTGTGTTCTACAGCAGGTGTGTGTTTGATTGTGTTCTCGCTGGCGAATCCTACAACACCGAAACGCACACAATAAGGAACAACACACACACCGTTTTATTTTCAAACGACAAAATACATCAGATAAGAGTGAAAGACATGCTAATAAATATTTAACAAAAGCTCAATATTAGGTACAACTCTGTAACTGTATGCAAACAACAAAAAAACAAATGAATGCAAATATTGTGAGGCGTTTTCCCTAAATCAGTGAGTTACAGGTACAACTGACTTTTCATAGCAAATTAGTTCAACCTCATAAAAGTTCCAAACACGCACAAACATACACACACACTCTTTCTCTCTCTCACACACACACACACACACACACTCCTCACACACAGACGGAAGGAGACGTGTCATCAGTGCATCCACACACACACACACACGTTCAGCACGCGTCACAGTCGCGCGGGTCACGTGACAGAATCTTCTGAAAACTGAGTCATTTTACAGACTTTTACCGTAGAAATCAGTGAACAAAAAACCTAAATCCTCCAAGAAAACCATCACAGTGTTCAGCGTTCCAGCTGTGTGTGTTCTTCACATCAGCTCAAATGCCGCTTAGAAATTAAATAAATAAATAAATAAATACATAACAATAATAAAAAAAATTAGAAAGGAAGTTATTGTCCAAAGTTGAGAATAGCAAATTACCAAAACGCTGTAAACCGTGCTTGTAGTGTAAGAGCAAGTCAAGAGATCAGCAACCAATCATTGCTTCGTTTAAGAAGCGCGACTGAAACGCTGAGATTTGAACGTCCGTTACGGCAGAAAAAAATGAATTCTCTGAGGAACCGACTTGCATCCCTGTGCGGAGAAAAGCTTCTCCTCTTTGGGAACGTACATCATGGCTTTGGCCACTTCATCCAGGGTGTGCTGGTCTGCTTGAAGATCTCCAGCTTCATACGCGTCTCGAGCGCAGAGCAGAACATGCCGGAACTCAAGAGGCAAGAACGGCACGAAGAAGTCGATCAGATGTCCAGACATCAGCTCACTCTGGGCAAAACCTCCTGCAGCAGAACAAGCCAGCAGAACATCATTCCAGCACCTCACGTTATGATCAGAAGTCCACTCATACCTTCAGCCTCCATGGTTTCAGTGCGCAGAAGATGTTCCAAGTCCTCCATCCCGATGTCTTCTCTGTTCTGCCCCGAGTGCCAGAAGTCCAGTGCCACCTCACTAATGGCTCCACCACCGATGTTGCTACAGCGTCCAATACAAGTTCACAAAGTTACTCAAAATCCACCGCTTTGACATTTACAAAGACGTGAAAATAGTGTATACGGCTGTCAAAGTTAACTAGTTAACGCACGCGATTAATTTTAAGTGCTGAATTGAGTTAATTTTTTTTAACGCCATTAATCACAGTTTTTTCACTTTGGTTTGGTGAAAATGCAATGAACAGACGCAGAGAGCGTGCTAGTGTCATCCAGGTGTGGCTCATTATGATCAGAAGCTCAGAGTGACAGGAATAGACCCAGAGAGCCGAGCTAGTGTCATCCAGGTGTGGCTCATTATGATCAGAACCTCAGAGTGACAGGAATAGACCCAGAGAGCCCAATACTGTATTTACTTACACTTATATTTAAAAACAGACATTCTAAGCTTCATGTCATTTCTTTATGTACATTCTAAGACATATGTTTCATGTTAGAGTGACAAGTATTTATTAAGTTATTTTGTTTTCAGCTGACAAAAAGAAGGCAAAACGTGCTTCAAGTTTGAGTTTTATTATTATTATTATTATTTATTTATTTTTACAAAAAGCACAATGTCCTGTTTTTATTAAGAGTGTAACCTAAAAAATGGGCACTTCAAACTTTCAATTGATGTATAACACTTATATTTAAGTCCAAAAATGACTTTTTTTGTGTGTTTTATTTTGAATAAAGAGTGACTCGACCTCGGAGGGATAAAAAATAAATAAAAAAATATATTGCCAATTGAACAAAAATTATACTAAACGATATTGCAGTATTTAATTAATAATATAATAATGAGTATTTGTAAGGCGCTTTTCACAGTTTTAACTGTCTCAAAGCGCACATGTAAATATGTAAAGGAAATGATGCTTTTATTCAATTTGTCGTCTGGATTGTTGGTGTTGACTAAGTGGTGGTGCGGTTATGACAAGACAAAGACAAGACCAGCGAGCAAGCCAATACGCAACAGTGGCCAGGTAAAAAAAACCTCTTTAACGAGGAAAAACCCTGGGGAGAACCCGGCTCACTGGTGCCAGTCTCCTCCGGCATTCTAACACTACACAATCAGTGCGTTGGTTGTTCCGCGTCATTTTTAATGATGATTCTGGAACGATGTTTCCCTTTCCCCACTATTTAAACTAGTGTATATTTATTGTTGAGTTTACATTAATGTACATATTACACCTTATTATCTATTATTTCAAGCATTAGTCATTTAATTGCGATTAATTTGGTCAGGGAAGTGCGATTAACTAGTAAAAAATTGTAATGGTATGACAGCACTAATAAAAACCCACAAGGGTCATGCTATCAGCCACCTTAAGAAGAGAAAGATGGCTCTCCTGTAGCTGACTCCATCCACGTTGTCGTAATGGTCCATGTAGGGCTTTATGGCATCGATGAGTCCAGGGTGGAGCTTCTCAGCTTCATCGAACATGAAGAGCGTCTGTGGGCAGCGCAGGACCGTGTCTCGTATGGCTTCTCTCAGCTGAGTCTGCAGGTCAAGACAGAACCAGTGCGCTTTCCTTTACCACCTCAAAAAAATTTTTCATCTCTCATTTTATTAACATCATTCATTCCAATAAATACATCCAAGCACAGGGGAACGTAGAGCAGAAACAAACCTTCCAGAACGTCCCTCAGAACAGCGGCTCCTACTGTTTATTCCTTGATTGTTCTATTTTTTGCCGTGTTTGGTTTTGTGTGGTGTTTTTAAAATTTCCATAAATGTGAAACCAAAGTCGTTTACCATCCACGGAAATGTCAAAACCAGAACAGTGAACAAAGAAACCAGTTTGTGACGTGTACCACAAGCAGAGGTGTCAAGTAACACAAGTAATATTACTTTGTTACCCTACTTAAGTAGAAATTTGGCTTACTTTTACTTTACTAGAGTATTTATTTTTCATCTTACTTTTTACTTCTACCTCTTATTTTACTTTTCCAGAAACAGCCGCGCTACTGCGATTTCATTTCGGTTAGTTTTATTTCCGTGTTGAATCAATCTAAAAAAAAACATCCAGACAAATCACGCCATCCGGTTACGGTAAATGATTGTGGTTGGATGAGACGTATAAACGCGTATCATTCCGACACTCTATTGGTTGGTGCATTTAGTATCTGTGTGAGACTTTGAGAGATGTGATTTATCTTATACTAGAGATAAAGGAGATAATGTAATGTTGAAGTTAGATTTTTGAACATAAGAGTTCATATTTAGGTCATTAATTCATAAAATGTATTTTATCTATTAAGAATCTATTTTGTTACAAGTTTTTACAGATTTATCAGCCTCTGAGAAGCCTGTGTGATTTAGTGTCTTGAGGCGGCGCAGATTGCACAGAAGCTTTGTAATAAAATGCATTAATTTTCACTGTAATTACAACAACATTTTAATAGAATAATATAGTTATTTAATGGCATTATTTTCTTGCATTACTTTTACTTTTATACTTAAAAGTAGTTTTATCAGTATTAGAAACACTACTTTAACTTTAGTAGAATATTGAGTATTTTACTTTTACTTTCACAAAAGTACTTTTTAACTCTAACAAAGTAACGGAGGTGACTACCTTTGACAGCACTGACAACAGTAAAGATCAGAACATCAGTTGGAATCAGACTGGTGTGAGATCCAGAAGAACACAAGCCTTCACCTTGTAGACGTCCAGCAGGCGAGCGTGAGGGAAGTGGAAGGGGGCGATGAACAGGCGCACACACTCGCTCTTCACACCGTCCCGGTACAGGTTCTCCGCAACCATCCGGGCCACAAAGTTCTTGCCTGTGCCGGACCAGCCGTGGAAGGACAGAGTCAGCGCTTTGTTGCTCTCGGGGTTCTTGATGAAACCCTGAACGGCTTTCAGAACCACAGACTGGGCCAGGTGCTGTCCGTGGAGCTTGACGTGGAGATCATGTTCCAGCCCTGGACACACACACACGGTCATAAGAAGAGGAGGAGGACCTGAGGGAGAACACTCTCATCAGCACCTGAGATGTTGTTGGTGATCCTACAGTCTCCAGACTCACAGCAGTGGAGCAGGCCGCAGTACCAATCTCTCACCATCACCCAGCTCACCTGAGGAAAGCCCGTCCAGATGTCTCCTGACGGAACTAACACACACACGCGCGCGCGCGCGATCACGTGATGGTGGTGATGATGATGAAGATGGAGAATTATGTGTGTGTGTGTGTGTGTTCTTCACCTCGGCGGGTGTCGTCCTCCTGGTGACAGGCGCCTTCCCAGATGTTGCAGTAGATGTAGTTGAAATAATAGGCAGAAACATTAGAAATGCTGTCGAATTGGAACAAGTCCGCTTTTACCGGAAGTGCGAACACTGACAGCGCGATGACGAGTGAAAACATCAGTGAAGGAGAAATAACAGCGTCCGGAATGTTAGAAACATCGGGTTGTTCAAACGATCTGTGCGTTTATTGACGGGTCGCTCGGTGTTGACGATCGGAATCTTGACGTCACGGGTCACGCGAGGCTTGAGCGTGATGGGGGAGGAGCTTGAGAAACAAGTTCGTCAGTAACATGGCAACCCGCGTTTACGTACGTGCGGATATTTTGGTTAGTAAAATGCAGTGCTGTCAAAAGTAATCGTTACTTCGTTAGAAGTATAGATGCTAGAGTTAAAAAGTACTTCTGTGGAAGTACAATGCCCAACATTTTACTAAAGTTAAAGTAGCGTTACTAATACGGATAAAACTACTTTTACGTGTAAAAGTAAAAATAATGCGAAGGAAAAAATGCCACTATAGAATTGTATTGTTCTATTAAAATGTTGTTGTAATTACATTGAAAATGCATTTTATTACAAGCTTCTGAGCAATCTGCGTGGTTGATAAATCTGTAAAAACTTGTAACAAAATAGATTAATTTTATATACATATGAAATAATGACCTAAATATGAACTCTTATGTTCGAAAATCTGGCTTCAACATAACATCATCACCTTCATCTCTAGTATAAGTTAAATAATATCCCTCAAAGTCTCACAAAGATACTAAATTAAATGTTCTTTCAATGTTCTCGGGGAAATTTATTAGACAGTGAAAACCAACCAAGTGTCGGAATGATGCGCATTTATATGCCTCATCCAACCACAATCATTTACCGTAACCGGAAAAAAAAAAATACTCTAGTAAAGTACTAAGGGTAATGGTAAAGTAGGGTAACAAAGTAGTATTACTTTGTAACTTGACATCTCTGGTAATATGTAGTAGCTTAACAGAACAATTAACCAAAAGGAAATGTGTCAATTTAATACAAGACTTTATTTGAAATTAATAAAAAAAATAAATAAATCCCAGTGATTTATTTAATGCTTTCAGAGTTACACACAATGCACATTTATCCCTCAAGCAAGTCCAAGTGTGTATCTTCCTGAAGAACCTGAAAAGGGAGTGGAAGAAAAAAAAAAAAAAAAAAAAAAGAAAACATTTTAAACGCAAGCCAAAACTGTACAGACTGTAGCCAAATGGGCAAACCTCAGAATAAAATGGAACGGTATGGGATATAATCATTGAAAATCATCTGGCAGAATCATGTCATCACAGGTCAAGTTAAGAAAACCCAATCAACTTGAGGAGCCTCACATTGTTCTGGAGCCCGAGACGGTTACGTTTCACATCAGACCTGCAGAGAAACACAGCACCATTAAAACTGACCAACCAGAGGAGACCGACTCCTTCACAAGCAGGACCAGATCAGCCAGAGCTAATATCCATTCTTCAGGTATGTAGTCAGTGGATAGTTTCTTCATCATGATGATCTAGTGATGGCCACGTAAGCAGGATTACACTCACCAGTGGCGCTGGAGAAGAGCCTGGAATCAGAGAAAGAGGAAATTAAGAGCAGCTCCTCAAAATAAAACCCACTGCAGTTATCACCTTCATCAGTTATTAAACAAGGTCCTCAACTAGAGGACTATCAAAATCATCATCTTCACACTCAAGAGGGCAGATTTAAACGAACCATCACCTGGAGCGTCACACTGGACACGAGGCATCAGGTCTCACACACTGAGGAGAGACACACACACACACACACACGTGAGGGAGAGACAGACAGACGCAGACAGACCGTGTGAAGAACACCGATGCGTCAGATAGGAGCGAAAGACTTTGCTCTGTGTTCCACATGGAGATTCAGCTGAACTATGTTTGCATCATCCGCAGTTAAAACCACACAAGTTACTCAAGTACAAAAAACTCACCAGGAAAAGCTCTTCATCACAGCTTCATCCTGTCAGACGGAAAGATCACGATAAGCCACAAAAGAACCAAACATTGTGTTATTAACAGTTTATAATGCGTCAGATAGGAGCGAAAGACTTTGCTCTGTGTTCCACATGGAGATTCAGCTGAACTATGTGTGCATCATGTGCAGGACAGGAAGGAGCTGTGAAGAGCGTGATGATGATGATGATGATGATTACCGTGATCAGCTCACACCGTCTCTGGGGAAGCTGGAACACAGAAGCTCAAATCAGCAGCAGAACACAAGACAAAAGACAAACGGTGCATTTCAATGCCGGAACCGTTTCAGCAAACGTGCGTCTTTCAGTCCAATTCAGAGAGATTCCCATTGTTTTACACAAATCATCACCAACAGTAGATTCATGGTTCAAATACAGAGAAACACAAGCTCACCTTCTGTTCATAGAAACCTTCACGGAACCGACTCCTATATAAAACCAGAAATGCGTCAGTCAACTGAACACTAAATGAACATTCAAGTTTGTGTTTTATGTGCGTCAGGTTTGTAATTTGTGGTCGAGTTGTCATCAGTCTGAATCAAGAGTAGCAAATAGAGTCATCACACGCACAGAAGACGGAAGATGAAGTTCTAGAAGAGTCAGGATACCTTTCCAGCGGCACGAGCAGAGGAAAGTCCTTCCTGTGAGAGCAAACAACCTCATTAAGACACGGAATATACAATAAACGCCCGGTTTAAGTCACGCAGGCCTCAGGAATCACACGTTTTCTCAGAAACCTCTTCTGTCCACTACTCTTAACTCCTGGATCATCACAGGCTGAAGGTAAAGAACCGTACACCAGGATGGAGCCACACACCTTATTTAACCGCCCCCCTCCTGTAGATCAGCAAACGCCACATCTGAAAACGGAAAAGTAGTTTAGAGAGTTTATGGTGTAAAAGCTCTGCACTGAGAAGCTAACGGGTCAGAATAGTTGGTGTTCAAGTTCTCAGATGTCCAGACTCACGCAAGCCATTCAAAGTTAAATGTGAAATATAAGAGGACAATACGACGGAGCAAATCTTGCTCGCTGCTTCGTGTTAATGAAGAAAGACTTTCCGTTTAAGGCCTTGGTTCCTAAATGCCAAGTTGGAGAACAAAAGCTTCTGTCTTTTTAGTTAAGAAACTTCCACTGTACTGAAAATACTACCAGTATTAATGAGTCAAATAAGTTTAGACTGTTAGTTTAATAGTGAAGTGTGGCTGTGTAGCGGAGCTGGCGGTAATTCACGGTGAAATGACAAGGTCGCAAATAAATCGCGGGTTTCGCTGGATTTGCGTGAATTGGCGCAATCGCGAAATCCTGGAGGGACGGAATTATCGCAATAGAATTAGAATCTCTATCGTAGGTATTTTGCATCGTTTATATCGTCCATTCCTACGCAACAACTTTGCTTATTCTTTTATAGATCACCTGGATCGCTCTGTAGATTGTCCTGCAATTTGCCAGGATGATTCCCACAACAAAGTCCAGGCGAATCTCTGTACACAGCGTGTCCTGCTCCTGAAGCCGATGACATCAGCGATGACATCACACCACCTTAGTCATCTTCCTTCCCTGCAGATATTCAAATAAAAAAAGTATTAAGCGAAATGTTCCTAATTGTTTTGTTGCATTTATGTGAGTGTATGTATAAGTATGTTTGTGTAGGCATATATGCGTATGCGTGTGTGTGTGTGTGTGTGTGTGTGTGTGTGTGTGAGAAAGGTTTCACTTTTTTTCAATTTGATGTTTTTTTTTCCCCCCAAAAATGGTCTGAAACAGACAAATACGTAATGGTTTTAATTTCATTTCTAAACTAAATTTCTAAACAATTGATTTGCTGGTGCATTCAATTGCATCAAGTGCCACAACCTAAATAAACCTCGTGTAAAACTGGCTGAATATCAATATTTGTTTCATGGATGTGTAACCGGTTGTTTTGTGTGTTGCGCATTTTGTGAATAAAGAGACGCTAAACAGCATCCACACAAAAGACAATGACAATAAAACAAAAAACAATAAATACCCTTGAAAACCAAGAAAATATTACAGACAACCAACATGAATCAACTTAAAAAAAAAACACATTTAAGACATTGATGGACGAGCGATTATAAAACGCCACATACATACCGCCTTCAAGCTAACGCCGGAGTTGTGAGGGCGGAAGAGGAAATACGCAATCGCGAGAACTTTGGCGGCAAAACCTTAAAGGGACAGCACACATTAGGCGCACACGTTTTAATTGCAAATGGAGGTCGATGAGACTTGACTTTTAAAGTGGCATTTTGAAAACACTTTTTGAATATTGCTTTAACAGTAAAATGCCGAAGCGGCAGCGCTTATTGGAGCTTTTTAAAAATATTGGTAAAGTCGTACTTCAATTTACCGCATTACTGTGTGAAAGGAACTAATGAGACTCTACCGGTGAAATGACTCTTGATCAAAAACGCAAAACACATGGACTTTGTTTTAAAAAAGTAAAATAAACCCGAAGTAACGAAATGGCCTCTTACCTTCCTCAGCATCGCTCCATATTGCTCTTCATGCTAAACCTTCCCACCTTCTTATTCTTCTTCTTCTTCCTCTTTTGGTGTTTAACGGCAGTTTGCGTCCATTTCTGTCGCTTTACCGCCCTCTCGTGTTCATTATATGTCTACTCAATTACATATTATTACAAAATACTCATAAACACTCATATTATTACTTCTTTTTCCTTCTCATGTCTTATTTATGTCCTATATTCTTGTTATTAGTCCAGTATTTGCTTGATGTTTCAAAATTATTCCCTGGCCTCGTTTGCTCTCTATTATATTGATTCTATTTCCAATCATCCCACCCTTCCTTAGTTCTTCCATCGTTTCCATTCTTTGTCTCTCTGCAGTTTAACATGGCGCGCTCTATTGTTTTTGCTGTTTTAATTTACATAATCCACTTGGGCGTGTTCCACAATGTTTAATGTGCTGTACAGGTTGTCTTATTCTAGTAATTACGATCACTTCTCTTCTCCTCCCCATTTCCTCTGTATCTTATATAAATGTCTAATTTCGTTACTATGAGTCCCTATCAGGCGACGAACAGATAACATTACAACATAAAAAATACAAAAGGCTCAAAACGTTTAGTACAAAAAAGTACTAAAAGTAATGTGTCATTATGATAATAAAGTGACATTTGCGTTGCATTTCCAAACCAGTTCACTGGATTCTTTGAACCGTCTGTAAAGATCTGATAGTAGTTTTTATATTTATTTATCACAATTGCGCCACTCTCAGACGCTTTCTTATTGGTCAATAGATTGTTGTTTTTTCCACCGTTCTTCAGTTTCTCCACCAGAGGGCGGAGTTTGTTCCTCCTGTTGCACGTCCCCGCCTTTGCACAAATACAGAGACCTGATGCTTCTGAACGAGTCGGTTCATTTGAACGAGTCACTTCGCATTCCGCCCTTTGACTGTTCTTCAAAAGGTGATTGCTGTTTTAATTACGATTATTTAGATTCGTTTTCGAGTGTTTAGCAACCACTAAAATGTTTTGTTCTGTGAATCACGTTGATTAATTCTCAATTCATTCCAAGCGTTCATTCGACTCGTTCCTTTTTGTACAACTTTGCCACGTTGTAATCTATAAAAAAAGTCAAACAAAAAACGTACAACTGACTTTTCATCTTCAAGTGTTCTCTCCTTGCTTCAGACGGAATCCTTTTTTCCCCCAAACCGGATCAGTCTGCGATTCGGTTCGTTCGAATCATCGCGCGCGAGAGGAAAAAAAAACGACTCGTTTGGCAAAAACAACCCGCTCGTGAATCTGACATCGACCGCTCGGGCGCCGGAGAGAAACTCCCCGGGAGAGACGGAGGGCGGAAGATGGCGGCCACTGACCGATCCCGCTCCGAGGCGGCGAAGCAGCGGCGGCAGGACCAGCTGCAGCGGTGGACGGGCTCGGAGACGGACCGGACCGGGGCGGAGGCGAGGAGTCCCGGGACCCGCCGCCGCTCCAGGGTGCGCTTCGCCCAGGGCGCCGTGTTCATGGCCGCCTGCTCGGCCGGAGACCAGGAGGAGGTGGCGGAGCTGCTGCGACAAGGAGCCGATATCAACCACGCCAACGTGGACGGCCTGACCGCGCTGCACCAGGTACCGACCCGCCCGCCTCCCTCACGCGGAAGTCCGGCCCGCTGTGGTGCCCAAACCCGCGTGAGAGTTTGCGAAGTTCCCGCGGGCCTGTTGAACGCGTCGGCCGGTGTTTGAGGGGAGAGAAGCGCATCTACACGAGCTTTACTCTCCGTGAGGAGAAGGCGATAGTTCAGTGTTGGATCGTGTGTGAGTTTGAAGCGAGAAAACTCTTTGTGTTGTTGAGTCAAAGTCGAAGGAAAAAGCCCAAATCTATTGATGTCTTCACCTCTTCTGACCTTTCGTCCAGGGGTCAGAAGAGGTGAAGACGTCAATAGATTTGGCCTTTTTCCTTCAACTTTTTACACCACAAGCAAAATGGCTTCCCGCTTGTCAAACCAGAGCCACTTTGGTGTGTTCGACCAATCAAACAAACACACATTTAGCGTTTTGTCAAAGCGTCAGCGTATCACACGTCCTTTAGGTCAGACCTGCTCACCGTCACTGTCACAACTCTCCTTGATCTTTGACCTGGTGTGACCTGCTATTAGCACAGATTGTTAACACGTGGCCCGTGGGCCGACTCCGTCCCATCGTTGTAAAAAGCCTTCGTGAAGCCTTCGCCTGCGTGACTTTCAAAAGCGAGCGTGATGCACAGTGTTGTGTTTTAAGCTTTACTCCTGTGACGGGGTTGGACTTTGTATTTCAAAGTATTTCAACATCAAAAAACAGATTGAGAAACCGGCAAAATCAATGATCATGATGCGTGATGCATGTTGTACAAATTGTTATTTGGGAGGAATCAAAACGCTTTGTGAGTTGTTTTGTTTGTGAAACTAGCAGAAGTGTGTGTTTGAATTGGCGACACGTGTTTAAACCATGAAAGTTAAACATTCTAACATTAAAACATTCTATTCGAATGTGAAATCGATGACTGACTTTGGCACTTGTTTGACTTTAAAACAACATTTATGATTATACGTAGATGTGGAACAAATTGTGGTTAATCGTGTAAGTGCAGAGTTGAACGTGGAACGGTTTTGTCACAATATTAATATTTAAATTGCGGCCTCGATAAATGATGTAGATTAAGTTTCATTTGATTTGGATTCCAGTGGTTCTCACATCTTGAAGAGAATTGCAGAAAGCTGATTGGCCAATAGCAGCGAGCTCTGTGATTGGCTGAATGCTTTGCTGTGTAGTAGAGGTGCACAATTAATCGTTAAAATGACGTTAATCCAGCATTTGTGTGATTCAGCCAAACTCGTCTAATCTGGAGATAACACACGCACTCCAAAGCTTCTATTGGATCAAACTAGGGCCAAAAAAAGTGTGTGTGTGTGTGTGTGTGTGTGTGTCTGCACGCGTGTGCACAGCTCATGTATCTTCAGGCTCTTGTGCAAATCTCTTCTGCTCGAGTACAAATCGTTTTGGGACTTTTTTTGACTGCTTGCTCTGATTGGTCAAAGCAAACCCCGCCCTCGCCGTCTCCGCCCACCACCACGCCTCTTAGAACTGAAGAATTTGCAGATAAATAATTTTTTTTTCTTTACATTTAGATTACTTAATTTTTTCAAATAAAAAGCAAAGAGTAATACAGGATATTCTATTGCTATTTGACAACCTGATGTTCAGGGTTAAAACTGTAAACTAAAAATAAAATCCAGAATGGTGATCTTTATTCTACGCGCGCACACACACACACACACACACACACTTCTGGTGAGGGCGTGTCTGAGCGTCGGGGCTGAACAGGAGCAGCCAGACTTTCCTCATGTCTACAGTCTGCGTGACGTCTCCTCAGGCTTTGTGTTTGGCTTGTTTTCTTCTCGGCCGAGTGTTTCGCAGGTTTGTGTTTTGTCGCAGGAAGTTAGCGAGGACGTTTCCGTTCCGAGAGCGAGAGCTGCTGATGCGGAGGCGGGGAGCGCTGTGATTGGCCCGAAGCCTCTGCTGATGTCATGACTCTTGACTCTGATTGATCAAACACCGGAGTTTTTGTTTAGGTCCTTAAAATACAAAATGTACTTTTATTGATGACAGCGCTAAATCATTACGCTAAATCATTCATGTAATCGATGGTTAAATGGTTTGACTTCAAAGAAAACACATTTGTTTTTAATATATTGTATTTATGTTTTTGATGTGTGTCTGTGTGTGTATTTTGTCGTATTTTTGTGTTGTTGTGGGTGTTTCCTTGTATTTGAGTCTGTGTGTGTGTGTGTGTGTGTGTGTGTGTGTGTGTGTGTGTGTGTTATAGGCTGTGTTTTCAGGACAAACACAGATTTACGAGCAGAAGACTGGCGTGAGTGTGTAGTGTTGAGGTCACACACTCATGCACACACACACACACACACACACACACACACTCACCTTCATCACTCGTCTGCTGCTCCTCTTCATTGGAATGTTTACTTTCATTTAGTAAACGAGACTGACTGGATAAACATCTACATTCACCCACCTATCCACCATTCATCCTTTCATTCTTCCATCCCTCTTTTCCTTCTTGTGCAGTGGGAATGTGATGATGCTCCGCTCTTGTTTGTTTCCTGTTGTTGCTTGGCAACGGAGATTAAATATAGTTGCTGCTCTTGAAAACTTTCCTTCCCTACAGTCGTGTTCCTCTTCACTTCTTCCCCTCTGTTTTCTCTGCTCCATCTTTCTCTCTTTTTCTTCCCCCACTCCCTCTCTCCTCTTGCTTCTCTCTCTCTCTCTCTCTCTCTCTCTCTATCCACTGAGCGCATGGAAAACATGTTTCATGCAGGACAAGCGTCTGTTGTCAGTCTCACACACACACACACACACACACACATTCAGTGACCGGGTCAAGATCTTCACACCTTAGCCACACACAGAAGGTTCCCACTGTTCTTTTCACACACTCACTCACTCACTCACACACACACACACACTCTAACACACACACACACACACACACACACACACACTGGTGAACACAGCGCTTCTGTTCTTTTGCGTGTCGTGTGGAGTTCTAGAGGCTGATTGGCTCGGACTCTAGCAGTGATTATTAATTTTGAATGCTGTTTTATGAAACACTTTTTTTTTTTACACTAAGAAAATGTCTGCTGTAAACACGCCATTTTCTGTTTTTATTTTCAAATATTGAAATTGAAAATATATTAAAAGAACACATAAAAATGTGTAATAAGTGTAAAAATAAAACGTACGTACGTATATGCGCGTGTGTGTGTGTGTGAGAGATGATTGTTTGGCCCGCAGATTGTTTCTCAGGGTTTCCCATGATGCAGTGCGGTGATCTCACCCTGTCGTTAACCGTGATGTCACTCTCTCTGACAATCACAGGCGATTATTTGTCCATCATGATGTCGCTCAGATTAGTGAACAGAGACGGGACAGTGTTCACACGCGTGCACAGTGTGAAGCTAGGGTCAAAGGTCAAAAGTGTGTAAAAAAAAAAAAAAAAAAAACATGATGAAACCGTAATGATCTGAAAATATTTTTTTAATCTGAGTTTGTAACAGGCAAAATCATAGTTGGTGTAATTTTTTTTTTCGCAATGTTGTTGTATAATTTGAATTTTCTCTTATATATTTACTCACGCGTATGTAGCTCATGTATTTTCACATTGTGTTTGTTTTTATTTTTCATTTGTTTTATTAGCAGACCATGTGTTTGATGCAAAAACTAGAGTGTGTGTTTAATATAAATGAATCTGTGTTGGCGTATATGATGGAGTGTGTTAAGTGTGTCCATGTTTACAGTGTGTGTGGCGTATATGATGTGTGTGTGTGTTAAATGTGTCCATGTTTACAGTGTGTGTGGCGTATATGATGTGTGTGTGTGTGTGTGTTAAATGTGTGTGTAGCGTATGTGATGTGTGTGTGTGTGGTGTATATGATGTGTGTGTGTGTTAA
>CM051507.1:7763805-7778303 GCA_028031935.1 Paedocypris micromegethes | reverse complement strand
TATGTGATGTGTGTGTGTGTGTGTTAAATGTGTGTGTAGCGTATGTGATGTGTGTGTGTGTGGCGTATATGATGTGTGTGTGTGTGTGTTAAATGTGTGTGTGGCGTATGTGATGTGCGCAGGCCTGTATTGACGAGAACGCTGAGATGGTGGAGTTCCTGGTGGAGAGCGGCAGCGACGTGAACCGAGGAGATAACGAGGGCTGGACGCCTCTTCACGCCGCCGCGTCCTGCGGCTTCATCACCATCGCCAGGTCAGTGCGGGCGTGTCCGGCCACGCCTCCTCACCTCTGACCCCCGCGCTCTCCTCCACGCCCTCAGGTACCTGATCCAGCACGGCGCCAGCGTGGGCGCGGTCAACAGCGAGGGCGAGCTTCCTCTGGACGTGTCCACCGAAGACGCCATGAGCCGCGTGCTGAAGGCCGAGATCAAGAAACAGGGTAAAAACACCAGACTGACCTGATCCAGCTTACAGCTCCATCTGTGTGATCTCACCTGTTGTCATCCTATTAGCATCACACTGACACACACTGACACACACTAAACACACTACACACACACCACCACACCACACACACACACGCACCACACACACACACGCACTACACACACCACTACACACACACACACACACACACACACACACACACTAAAAACCAGAAGTGTTTAATGACGTCACGTAAAGAACCGTCTTAATATTTGAAAACACTGGAGTGGACATGATCAATATAATACTACAATAAAAAAATGTATTTGTCTTGTGTTCACTGTTATTGTTGTTGACTGTCATGCTGTTCTGTCTAGGAAGTGTCTTTATATAGTCTGTGTAGACATCTACTGTAGCCTATTGTAGACAAATTGCTTCACTTGCTCCTCTTTTTGTAAGTAGCTTTGGATAAAAGCATCTGCCAAATGACTGTAAAGTACATGTTACATACCTCATTGTTCCACGTGTAATTAATTGACACGTAATTAGTGTCTTTTCATTATCGCATTTGATCAGACTGATGTAGTTCTAAATCTTTACTTTACTTTATAGTCATTCAGCAGACGCCACTTATAAAAGAGGAGTAAGTGAAGCAATGTGTCTAAAGTAGGCTCCAGTAGATGTCTACACAAGGCTATATAAAGAAAGAACCCTACTAGTTTAGACAAAGACACTTACTAAGTGGCTGCGTGTGGTGGTGCAGGGGTGGATGTGGAGCAGGCGCGCAGAGAAGAGGAGAAGCTGATGCTTCAGGACGCCACGGCGGCGCTGGAGGGAAACGGCTCCCTGAGGCCACACCCCAACACACAGGCCACCGCCCTGCACGTCGCCGCCGCTAAAGGATACATCGAGGTGTTAAAGTACGTATACCTCCTCTGAGAGACGAGCGGGAAAGAACATGACATGCGAGGACATGACATGACAATTACGTACGTTGGGAAGTAGTTACTCTTCTGGATTACAGTAGTGAGTTAAGTTATGAGCGTGGACGGTTTATACGTACTTTAGGAAGTAGTTACTCTTCTGGATTACAGTAGTGAGTAAAGTAATTAGCGTGGACTGTTTATACGTACTTTAGGAAGTAGTTACTCTTCTGGATTACAGTAGTGAGTAAAGTAATGAGCGTGGACTGTTTATACGTACGTTGGGAAGTAGTTACTCTTCTGGATTACAGTAGTGAGTAAAGTAATGAGCGTGGACTGTTTATACGTACGTTGAGAAGTAGTTACTCTTCTGGATTACAGTAGTGAGTAAAGTAATGAGCGTGGACTGTTTATACGTACATTAAGAAGTAGTTACTCTTCTGGATTACAGTAGTGAGTAAAGTAATGAGCGTGGATGGTTTATACGTACATTAAGAAGTAGTTACTCTTCTGGATTACAGTAATGAGTAAAGTAATGAGCGTGGATGGTTTATACTCTTCTGGATTACAGTAGTGAGTAAAGTAATGAGCGTGGATGGTTTATACTCTTCTGGATTACAGTAGTGAGTAAAGTAGTGAGCGTGGTCTGTGACGCGCAGGGTGCTGCTGCAGTGTCCGGCAGACGTGGACGGTCGGGACAGTGACGGCTGGACGCCTCTACACGCCGCGGCGCACTGGGGACAGGAAGAGGCCTGCGCCCTGCTGGCCGAGCACATGTGTGACATGAGAGCCGTCAATAACGCGGTGAGGGAACAGTTCAGTGCCGCGTGTGTGTGTGTGTATTTACCATTATTTGTCTGTGCCACTGCCTATATAAAAAAAAATACAATTTCATACGGTGGTATAGAATAGTGTAACAAACTTGTAATTTTTGTAAATACTTGTGTTATACATTTGTTATAATGTTAAGTATGAAATAGTTTCAGTAATCAGAAATTCTTGATTCATCCCCTTGGGAAAATGTATAAATACACGACTCAAGAAATACATATATTATTCAAATTGATCTTTTAAGTAGCAGGAATGTGTCATACGTGTGTAATGTTTGAGCTGCTTTGACCTGCTTTTGTGTAAATGACTTTACATTTTATTAAAAGGTTGATATCCTCCACATGACGAGAGTTTTCCTTTAGTGTGTGATTAGGCAATAGCACGAGATACCGGGAGGTGACGTGTGATTGGCTGAGAGAGTTTGGTCTGTGTGTCGCAGGGTCAGACTCCGCTGGACGTGGCGGATGAGAACATCGTTGATAACCTGGAGGAGCTGCAGAAGAAGCAGAACGCCGTGAGTGTGTGTGTGTGTGTGTGTGTGTGTGTGCGGATCCAGATCAATAATAATAAGAAGAGATATGATAAAAAAAGTAGAAAGGTAAAAATTGAGGTGGAAAAAGGAAGAGGTAGGAAGGAGAAGAATGGAAAGAGAAGAATAGACTCCAAAACCCAGTCATGAATTAATTAATTCAGTGTAATTAATGTTTGATTTCTTGACGTCCTTCAGATGCGTTCAGAGAAGCAGAAGATCCAGAGCCCCGTCATCGAGACCACTTCCCCCGTCTCCTCCGCCCCCGCTCGGCCTCGCAGG
Source organism: Paedocypris micromegethes (assembly GCA_028031935.1). NCBI lineage: Eukaryota > Metazoa > Chordata > Actinopteri > Cypriniformes > Paedocypris > Paedocypris micromegethes. Next base: position 7,775,312 of record CM051507.1, on the reverse strand, counting down.
TACCACGCCCACATTAACGCCTCCAGCCGTCCCAGCTCACTGATTGGCTGCGTGTCACCTGACCCTCCCCACGCAGGACGTCCATCTCTCGCATGAGCAGCCGAGAGAAAATCACTCTTCACGAAAGGGAGAAGCATGCCCCGCCCACTCTCCAGACCCCGCCCACAGAGGAGGACGAAGAGGAGCAGACGCGCGCGGCGGTCCAGGCCAAAGCCTCCAGCAGCTCCAGCTCAGAGGACGACAGCGAATCAGAGAGCGACGCCGAGTCAGGTGACCCGCGTGGTGGCAGAGCTCCGCCCACTCGTGTGCATACACGCGTCCTGACGTGAGTGTGGATGTCTGTGCGTTTCAGAAAAGGCCAAAACCAGGGAAATGATCAACAATCTGAACAACAAGCGCAACGTGTCGAGCGCCAACGCCAACCAGATTAGGAAGGTGATTAGGAAAGTTAATACCTGTTTCTTCCTGACGTAAATCTGATCATTCATTGTAAAGCCATTTACAGCCTCTTTCAGTTTTAGTTTTGTCATTTTTTTTCTAAAAAAGCTAAAATTTTACTAACACTAACACAAAAGTCACTAAACTCGACTTAAACATGTTAGTAGTTTTGCTTAAAATCGCCAGTAACATTAACCATGAAAATAAAAATAATCTTAATTGATGTAAGATATTAATTTATTCTTATTTATATATTTTTATTTATATGCTTAATCTATTATTTACTTATTTTAGATTTTTTCAACACCTAATCCTTACTGTGTTTTTCAGATTTTAATCAGGATAAGTATAATGCAAAAAAATCTCTCATTCTAATTATGTACCTTTAATACTTACAAATTCAGGTCAACTTCAAGGTCAACTTTTAATTACTGTGTGTGTGTGTGTGTGTGNNNTTTTTTTTTTTTTTTTTATCCGCCTATCTATTACTTTTTAGTGTTTCATCTTTTTGTGTGCGTGCTTATTTTAAAATGACACTTTTCACAATCTCGGTTAACTTTTTTACATTTCAGACTGAATCGGGTGTGTCGGCTGTGACGGAGGCTCCTGGCTCCTGGAGGACGTCTCTGCGTAAAGCCGGAAGCTCGGTGGCGCTCGGGGTGTGTGACGTGACCAGCGAGACCCTCAGAGACCCCGAGACTAAAGGTGGAATGACACGCTCCGCGTCCAGTCCCCGGCTCAGCTCCGAAGCCGACAGCAAGGTAGTCAACCAGCATCCGACGTTATAGTGCGTTATATTCACACGGTGTTTCTCCACGAGACAACATCAGAAGTTCAAGTTCTGAGCATTTGTAAGACGCTTTTCACAGTTTTAACGTGAAAGCGCACGTGTGAAAATGATAGCGGATCGTTGCTTTTTATTCATTATTAGTCAGTGTCTCCTCCGGCATTCTAACACTACACAATCAGTGCGTTGGTTGTTCCGCGCCATTGTAATGATGGTTCCGGAAGGTGTTTCCCTCCTCAGTGGAGAAAGAGGCGGCTCCACTTCTCCACGTGAACAGCATCATCAGGTCTACAGAGCTTCAGGAGGCATCATAGAGAAGATCAACCCCAAGCTCCTAGGAGAATCCGCTCGTACGACACTCGGCGCTCAGGAGAGGAGTGAAACACAGAGAAAACACAGCAAATAGAAAAACACGAAGTACCATAATTAAAGATTTGGACAGTTTTAGGAGGTGCAGGTGTGATTAGGTTCCGAGCACTAGACTAGGCAGCCTTTCTATACAGTTATATTTACATATTATAACAGCTCAATATATGCTTTGTTGAAGAGACGCGTCTTCAGTCTAGACCAGGGGTGGGCAAACTACGGCCCTTTCAATGTGTTGATCCGGCCCGCCGAACTTGTAAAATTTAAATGAAAGTCAGATATTTTTTGATGTCAATCCGGTTCATCTCTTTTGAAGGTTTTATTTTAATCTTGTATGTGACACATTTTAAAAAGCGGAACACAAAATGTACATAAAATAATAGTACTATTATATATTTTTTACATTTATTTTTACATTGTCAGTCTATGGAATCAGATGGCAAAAATATCATAGATACATTTTTAAGAAACAAACGAAAATCTTCACGTTTTTTCTTCCAGGTTTTTCCGTCCGTTTCATTTTTTTTTTTTTCGTTTGGACTTCTGGCACTAGCTTCATGTGGGGGCGGCTCTTGATTGGCCGGTGAAATTTAGATTGACAGCAGCTGGACCAGGAAGCCCGGTCCCGCCCCTTTGTCAAATGTTAGAACCCAATGTGGCCCGCCAATCAAAAAGTTTGCCCCGCCCCTGATCTAGACTTAAACTGGCTCACTGATTCTGAGTCTGGAATTGGACTAGGCAGAGCGTTCCATAGCTTGGGTGTTAAAACACAAAGGCTTCTTTACTCTCTAGCGCCACAGTGGCCAGAGGGGGACATTACATCACTCGTGACCTGTGGAAGCGCAAATATGTGTCGTCCACTTTACTGGCCGCTCACTTAAGCTCTTTCACTCTTCATCACTGCTATTGGTGATGTCACTTCCTGCCGCAGGAGCCCCGTCTGGCCCGTGTGCAGCCCACGCCCTCGCGGCGTCTGTTCAGCGTCAGCGACACCGGCCCCGACAGCAGCAGGTGACACACACACACACACACACGCGCCGCTGTTCCGCGCTGAAGTGTGTGTGTGTGTGCGCAGCTGGTTGAGCCGCAGCTCCTCGTACACGCGCCGCATCAGCAGCTCCACCGCAGACGCTTTACCTCGCAGCGCCTCGTACGGACGCAAGCTGGACGAGCCCTCAGTGACCTCCGTGACCTCGGCGACCTCCGGACTCAGTCGCCTCACCAGCCTGATGGCTCAGAGGTGAGCGTGTGGCGGGCGTGGCAGGGCGTGGCGTGACGTGTCTGTGTGTGTGTGTGTGGCAGGCTCGCTCAGGAAGAGGCGGAGAAGGAGTCCGCCACCGTCACAGCGGGCGACACCGAGGGCAAACAGAGGCGCAAGTGAGTGACGCTCCTCGTCTTCCTCAAACACTCTTCTGATGATCGTTCACTCACCGCGGGAACTTTGCGTTTGCTTGTGGGAATTCGCTTGACGAGTCTTTTCGTAAACCGATGGAGATCATAAATGCACTGGACAATTAGATTTGAAAACTCGTTGACGTCGTGTCCGAAATAAATCCCCCAAATTTTTGCTTCGTGCGGTTGTTTACGATTTTTTTTCCCGATAATGTTTTGTGTGTGCAGGTCGTACCTGACGCCGGTGCGTGATGAGGAGGCGGAAGCCCAGAGAAAGGCGCGGTCCAGACACGCCCGTCAGTCCAGACGCTCCACACAGGTGAGAGGACACGCCCCTTGTCCTCACTATATTAACCACTGTGGTTTAGTTTGACAAAATGGCGTAAAACTAAGCGCTGTTGCTCGCTGTTACTGTGTAGTGATGCAAAAGCTGGTCAAATAAAATAGCAAATTGTTTTTTTGCAGCAGATCAATTTCAATAAAATATTCAATTTTAAACTCACTATTTAAAATGAAAATACTATTTATATAAATGAATATATATATCTATATTTAAATGTCTTTCGGATCATAATTTTGCTGCAGATGAATTTAGTTTAGTTTGTTTTTATTTAGAAATTTCAAATGTAGCTTTACAAAATGTAACTTAAAGCTACTTAAGCGCACAGATCATGAGCAGCAGTGAGAAGGTCGGGTGTTTTGGCATCAGACTTGACCTTTGACCCCGGCCCTTGTGTTTGGTGTTCAGGGTGTCACGCTCACAGACCTGCAGGAAGCCGAGAAAACAATGAAGACGGAAAACCAGACCAGTGAGAAGAAGGAGGTGGAGGAGGAGAAGGAAGAAGGGAAGCCCAAGAAGCCAGAGGAAGGGGTGAGAACGCTCCGGCTTCTCTTTCTCCTGATTAAGTCAAGTCAAGTCATCTTTATTTATACAGCACTTTTAAAAACAGATGAACTGACCAAAGTGCTTTACACTTTAGAACAACAACAGAAAATACAAAAGGGCAATCACACTAAAATGTATAAAAGTCGGATTACCATAAAATTATAATAAGAATTAATAACACATATAAAACAATACCAGAGACTAAAAAGCCAAATGCTCATGCAGGGTTGAAAGCTCCCACTAGTTCACTTTTTGCTTGATTGGTTATTATATTTCTTAATACTGTATAGTTTGTACTTTTCACTTATAGTGCCTTGTTTCTGGATAAAATGTTATATATCCAAAGTACATTTTGTGTGTGTGTGTGTGTGTGTGTGTGTGTGTCAGGAGGTCAGCTGGCGCTCTCGTATCGCTAACCTGCAGAAGTCTGACCTGCTGGGCCTCACACACCCGCCCGGAGCTCCACGTCCAGACCGACAAGGTTTGACCTTTGACCCTCGGCCCTAGTCTTGCGTTATTTGACGGTGTTTTTCCCCCGGTCCAGACGAGGAGCGCAGCATCGCGGAGATGGAGGAGCGAGCGCGGGAGCGGCGGAGAGCGCGAGCGCGGAGGAGAGGGAAGCTGGAGGTGACGACACACGCGTGTGATCACATGACAGCAGATTAGTGCGCCACTCTCAACTCCGCCTCCTTTCAGAGCGACGACAACGATCCCAGCGGAGAGGAGGAGAGCGGCGGTGGGCGGGACCCACAGGTTTGACCAATCAGCAGTTAGATTGACATCACACCAGCTGACGCTTCTCTCTCTCTCTCTCTCTCTCTCTCTCTCTCTCTCACAGACGGACCGATACTCCAGCAGCAGGTACGAGTCTGACCTTTGACCTTTCGCGTTTGCTTCCCCATCCGTCTCCTTCTCCGCAGATCCGACCCGCTGCTGAACGACTGTCTGCGGACGAGAGGCTCGGAGGCCAGAGACTTCAGAAAGGTCCGGAGGGTCTCTGTGTGTGTGTGTGTGTGTGTGTGTGTGTGTGTGTGTATTGACGTGTGTGTTGACGTGTGTGTGTGTAGCTGTTTGAGGAGGTGTCCCGGGAGAACCGGCGTCTGCAGTCTCAGTTGTCAGACACTCAGAGGAGCATCACCATGACCCGGGTGGAGCTGGACAAGGCCACGCAGGTCACTAGCTCAGCCTCACCTTTTCTGCTAATTCTTTTATTTTTTTTTTACACATTTGTTGAAGCTCTGATTTATTTTTCATTGCTTTCATTGGTGATGTGACAATAAAAGTGATTTGATTTGATTAACCTGGTTGTGATTGGTTGGTGTTACAGCGGCAGGAGCGATTCACAGACTGCACGGCTCTTCTGGAAATGGAGAAGAAAGTAAGTTCACCAGAAGATGTGAATAATGTGTGTCCCGTCTAGATCGTTCTCTCTCGTTTTTTTCCATTCCAACACTTTCCCCTTTCTTGTGTTTCAGGAGAAAAAGATGCTAGAGAGACGAGCGGCCGAATTAGAAGATGAATTAAAGGTAAGAGACCATGCTTTTCTTTCTGATGTAATGAGGCATGTCTCTGTTGATTGGCCCTTTGAAAGAGCTCTTGTTGCTGATTGGCTCTATTAAAGGGTACGAAATGCTGCTTTTCCCCTCAAAACGAACGCTAGAAGCCGATTGGGCATTTAAGAGAGCTCCTGATGCTAATCGCCACCTCATTAGTCACCTGTGATTCGCCACTGGCTGATAGGTTCTTTTAGAGAACTGGTTGCTGATTGGCTCTCTGAGAGAACTGTATGCTGTTTGGCTTTTAAAGAGAGCACTTGAAGCTGATTGGCTCCATGAGACAACTCTGGATGCTGATTGGCTCTCTGAGAGGACTCTGGATGCTGATTGGCTCTCTGAGAGGACTCTGGATGCTGATTGGCTCTCTGAGAGATCTAGATGCTGACTGGCTCTTTCTTGACTCCTGTGATCAAACTAGATGACCTCTGACCTCTGAGGCGTTCTTGTCTCCTAAAACATCTTTTCTTCTCGCGCTCTATCAGCAGTAAAGCCTGATTTCCAGTGCGAGCTCAGACCTGTCGGACTATGTGTGTGTGTGTGTGTGTGTGTGTGTGTGTGTGTGTGTGTGTGTGTGTGTGCTGCAGGTTTTGGGGGATCTGAGAGCAGATAACCAGCGTCTGAAGGACGAGAACGGAGCGCTCATCAGAGTCATCAGCAAACTCTCCAAATAGGAATGTGAAGACGGAGAGAAGAAGTCTGGCCCCTTCCCCGCCAAAGAAGGGAACGAGGAGGAGGAGAAGAGGGACGACACCGTTTCACCGCCGGCATTTGAAACTTCCTGGATGTTCTCAGGAGAGACTCTTCCAGCTTGTTTCTCTCTTTCACTCTTCTGTCCTTCTCTATTTTGGGTTCTTTCCATTTTCTCTCCTACTTTTCCGTGTCTCCTTTTGCTCCGCTTGGCTTTTTTTTTTCTTTTCATTTTCTTTTCATTTTCATTCTTTCTTTTAGTTAGCTCTTTCCTGTCGTTCTCTTTTTCACTTTTCGCTCTCTGCTTTCTTTTTTCCTCATTCTTTTACTTCTCTCTCTCTCTCTCTCTCTCTCCTTCTCTCACACACACACACACACACACACTCACAGTGCACATTCCCATAAGCGTGACAGCACACACACATTCCACGAGTCTCAGGCAGCTAAAGTCTGCAGTATTCTTCAGTTTTTTTTTATTTTTGCATCTTTGCACAGACACACAAACACGATTGAGAGATTCCACCGTCACGAGCAGAGCGAGAGCTTTCACAAACGCTGACAATCACGGACGAGCCGGGACATCGCAGTGATGTCACTCACGGAGACGCATTGTTTTTGTTTTTAGAGGGAAAAAAACGGATGAGAAAAGTGGGAATTTTGTCTCTCTGATTTTTATTCGAGCATTTTTTGAGACGTTTTTTTTTGCCTCGAGGAAACGTTTTGTTTATTGTGTAAATGTGCAAATATTATTTCTATCGAAACTGTAACGTTACGAACTAAAACTTAATATCACCTTCTTTTTCTCCACGTGTTGTTTTTCTAATATATTCAGTGAATGTCGGCACTTAATAAACGTTTGTTTGTAGTTTGTGTCCGTTTGGTTTTTCTATCACTTAATTATTGATATTAAAACACACTTACGATCAACAACAAATCAATTCTGCTTTTTCACTACATTTCTTTAATTGACCTTTTATTTCTTTTATTTGATGTTCTTAAAGATTATTTCATTTAATTTTTTTATTGCTTACACTTGTGTTTTGAACATTAATACTCTGTATTTTAAATTTCCTTTTATATCTTTATAATTATATAAAATTATCATACATATATATATATATATATATAATACAATCATCTTTTCAATTGTGTGCTTTGCGCCTTACAAATACTCATACTATTATTATTATTATTATTATAATTTGTTGTATTTTTTTTTATCCTAACTTAAACCATTTCATACAAATTGACACTTTTCACCATCTGTATACTTCAATATACTGGTAATTTCCATTTTTCAGTATTTTTTTCTTATGAATGTGACTTGACTTTGGCTTCATTGGAGTCGAGTCTGTTGCTTTGTTCCGTCTCTCATCATTCATCGGTTTCCCTGAAGCCCGTGTCTGTCCACCAGATGTTTCTCATCTTCGGGGTCTTGAAGCAACAGCTGGAATAACGGCCCCAACATTCCCACCGACGGGAAGACAGGAAGTCACAGTGCGAGTGGAAAGATCCCATGTTCTCCGCACTTCTCCTCTGACAACTTGTTTAGAAGGATGAAGAAGGGAACGTGCGGACGAGTGGAGGAAAGATGTGAGGCTGAAGAACCCAGAAGATCTTGTGGGATGGATTTCCACATCTGTTCCTCTGCCTCTGGAAAGCCAAACAAGCCTGGGACTGAATGCCATCTCATCTGTTTGTCTCATCCGCTCTCCACTACAAGGACAGTCCTAATAAGGTACGCAGAGCCGCTCCTGCTGTAAATATCCTTCTGTCCTGAGAGAGAGAGAGAGAAAGAGACAGACAGAGAGAAAGAGAGATCGCGGCCTTATAAGGGTAAAGCTGCTGTTTTCCCAGGGTTTGTGGGGCCCGACTGACTGACTGGTGTCCAACATTGCCCCCTAGTGTCTGACCCCCGACTCGACACAACCCAGGCGTTAGTTACCTCAAGTGAAAAGATGAAACTTGATTTAGAAAGTAAGTACACTTGATTTATATAGCACTTTTCACAGATAAAATCACAGTGAGAAAAGTGACAACCGTGACACAGAAAACAAAGCCTAAAATCACGAAAAACTACATTTTATTTGTTTTAGTATCTGTATATTGATGTAGTATCTCAGCAAAGTAGTATCTCAAAACATTGACTTAGTGTCTCAAAATATTGATTTAGTATCTCATAATAGCAAATTAGTATCTCAAAATATTGACTTAGTATCTCATAATAGCAAATTAGTATCTCATAATAACGACTGTGTCTCAAAATAATGACTTATCTCATAATAGCAAATTAGTATCTCAAAATAACGATTTAGTGTCAAATATTGTCTTATTATATCATAGTAGCATAAAAACACAAAAAACCACAGTTAAAGATGAAAAACATTTCACGGATTAAAATAAACACATTTAAAAACACACAGACAGACATTCAGACAGATAGACGATGACAAAAAGAATTTAGAAAACTCGTTCCGTTCTGACCAATCTGGCATAGGATTTCAGCGTTCAACCCCGCCCCTTCGTGTCGTCTCGCCGCTATGGCCCCGCCTCTTAAAAGCGTGAGAGGAAGTTTGTGTTTTTCGCACTTCACGCGGATTCTGCGTTAAACTTTATCTGTAAGTACTGAAAATGCAACGTTTGCCAATTACTTGAGTAGAAAAAATGCAAGTAGTGGCTTTTCGTGCTTCCGGTTAAACAAATCTACTAATATAAGTGCGTCTGCAGCATTTGCGTGTTGTGACTTTCAGTCACGGGTTTACACGTCAAACACACAACGACCGTTCACTCATTCTCACAAGTAGGAGCGCGAATACACTGTTGTTTTTTTTTATTTTTCTGTACTATAAATTCTGTGTTCTTCTTTTTTATACCTTTGGTTATGATTTGCAAACGTGAACACCGTTGCATCATTGCAAAAACGACAGTACTGTTCTTCAATATTTAGCATATTTATTAAATGTTTAACATCACTTTGTATGTTGGTAATTTTGGTATCAACAGTTGTTTTGAATGTGACGTGAGATGTAATCAATGTTCCTCGTCTTGTTTTTTTTTTTTAACAGGCAAAAATCTCCTAGAATGACCTCTGACCTCATCGATCCATATGTCTTCATCTCTGAAGCTCCGCCTTCAGACCCCCGCTTCTTCCCGCCACTCGCCAATGGCCTTCTGGGATGGAGAGTGTTTGATTCGCGTATGCACATGGGCGGGGTTTATAACGGAGTGGGCGGAGACTGTCACAGGGCGGATGTTCCGTGTCCTCTGTCCGTTCAGATGAAGATGACGGACGCTGGTCAGAACACGTACAAACTCGACATGCATTCAGGTGAGAGCGCGCGACTTCATTGGTCCATTATTTTAAATGCACAATTCTGTGTGTGTGTCCGTCAGGTGTTTTCTCTCACACCATAGTCACCGGCCTCGTGGAAGCCTCTCAGGTCTTCTACGCTCACCGTCTGCATCCGAACCTCCTGGTGATGGAGATTCTCCTCAAGCGTGTGGTGACCACAGCAGAGCCAGTCACGGTTCAGCTGGAAAGCTCCTTCAGACCTCAAAGTGACGACATCGCTTTCCAGTCCAGACCCGACTACAAGGAAGCCAGGTACGGCGTCTCCACTCGTCCAGCAGCCCTCACCAGGCTCGAGGTGTTCTTCTCAGGTGTATTTCTGGCTGGGCCGGGTCTTCAGAGGTTCCTGGAGGAGCTCGTGCGGAGGTCCACCTGATATGGACCCCCATCCCATCAGCTCTCACGCTGCCACCAGACCAGAGCGGCTCCTCGTGGCTCTTCCTGGCTGCTGTGGGTGGAAGCCGTGAGAAGGTCGAGTGGTGTTTTGACGTGGCCTTGGAGCTGGTCCACACCGATGAGCTGCGTTCCTCTCACGTCACACGCTGGGCTGAGATTTGGATGGACAGTGGGGTGGAGGTGGTGGGAGACGACGCCCTGAACCGTGCCGTGATCGGCTGCGTGTTTTATCTGCTCAGTTCCTTCTTGTTTTCAAGCGACCCGGACCAAACCTTCGGAGGGGTTAGTCCGGGTGGTCTGTCCAACGGCTCCAGAGACGAGGACTATCACGGACATGTCTTCTGGGATCAGGTACTTTGGGATGCTGTTTTTCTTGAGCTGGTCGAGCATTGAGCACCTCTGGTTTCCTCAACAGGACGTGTGGATGTTTCCCAGTGTTGCCCTGTTTTACCCCAAACTGGCCAAATCTGTACTGGAGTATCGTGTACGAACAGTTGAGGGGGCACGAGCTAATGCCCAGAAGATGGGCTTCAAGGTAAAACACATAAACAAAGCCCCGGTCTGCCACACAAAAAAAGAGAAACAAGATCGAAATCCCAAAGTATTGACTTAGTGTCTCAAAATATCATTGTATTGTATCATCATTATAAAAAATGTCTCAAAATATTGACTTGGTATCTCATAATCACAGCTTAGTATATCTAAACATCAACTTAGTATCTCATAAGTATCTCGAAATATTGACTTAGTATCTCATAATCAAAGCTCAGTATATCTAAATATCAACTTGGTATCTCACAATAAGCATCTCAAAATATCAACTTAGTATCTCATAATAATAAGTCAAAATATTGACATGGTGTCTCATATCAAATTAGCATCTCAAAATATCAATGCATTGACTCATAATAATAATAAAAAACTGTCTCAAAAGATTGACTTAGCATCTCATAATCACAGCTTAGTACATCAAAATATCAACTTAGTATCTTATGATAAGCATTTCAAAATATTGACTTATTATCTCATAATAGCAAATTAGTATCTCAAAATAACGACCGAGTGTCTCAAAATATGGGCTTAGTATCTCATAATAGCAAATTAGTATCTCAAAATAACGATTTAGTGTCTCAAAATATTGACTTAGTATCTCATAATAGCAAATGAGTATCTCAAACTACTGACTTTAGTGTGTCAGCACGTTTGAATACTGAGTAGTGTCCACAGTGGCGGTTCTACACTGTATGGCACCCTGGGCGAGACTCCTCCTTTGCGCCCGCCGCCCCCCCGCCCCCACGGCGCACCTCCCCATTAAAAAAAATAAAATAATATATATATAATGTTTTTTAAATATTATATTTTATGAAGCTATATAAAACTATACATTTTAACTATAAAGTATACACAAATTAAATATAGAATAAATATGTTAAATATCTTGAATCAAACAGAACCTTAAAATAAAAAAAACAAACTAAAAACTGAAATCTGACTTTTCTGGACTTCCTTGATTAAGTTCTCGTACTAAATATGTTACATGAATACTGTAAAATTTAGAGAGATTGCATAACTTTATCTTTTGCTCGTTTTTCCTCATCTTCTTTTAACTTTTTCCCATGTTGTGAACCTGACAGCTTTTTTTTTTTTTTT
>CM051507.1:7741164-7763783 GCA_028031935.1 Paedocypris micromegethes | reverse complement strand
AGCTTTTTTTTTTTTTTCCTCCATCTCTCACGAATCCCAATCGTTTGTTTTGCAAATTGGGGATCAAGTCATCGGATTTATCCCACATCCCTTCTACCAACACCGTTACTCAAAACCTGAAGTCAAAACCTGAAGAGTGTAAACAAATACACCTGGATTGTTTTGTATTACCTATGTTTTTATGCATTTGACACAATTTAGATAAAAAAAAAACATGTTTGCTTATTAGGAGCGTGACAATTAATCCTGTAATTGACGTGTACATCCTTAATAAATGAGTGATGCGTTGAAGCCCCTCCCAGACTTACGGTAGTTTAGCCCGGGCGGGGGCGGGGCTGCTCTTTTCTCGAGAGAGACACACTCACACACTGACACAAGTGCGTTGCCTTTTGCGCTCATCCTCTCCCTCCTTTTCACTTTTTTCGTTATCTGCCACGACACACAAACGGGTCGCCGTCAGCCCATCACAAACGTATGATACTTTACAGAAAAACGCATTGCGGCCGCGCATATTTTTTTTTTCCGAGCGGCCGTGGCGCCCCCCACGTGACTTAAAAAAAATGCCGCCCTGGGCGACTGCCCCGTTCGCCCATGCCTAGAACCGCCACTGAGTGTCCACCTGTGATTACGGCAGGGGTTGAAGTTTGCGTGGGAGAGCGCGGTGAGCGGGCAGGAGGTGTGTCCGGAGGAGGTGTACGCCCAACAGGAAGTCCACATTAACGGTGCCGTGGTGCTGGCGTTCCAGCAGTACTTCTACCTCACGCGGGTGAGAGTCACACACACACACACACACACCTGACAGGCTCCACCTCACGGTTTAACTCCTCCCTCAGGACCTAGAGATGTTCCGCGGTGGGCGGGGCAGTGAGGTGGTGGGGGGCGTGGCTGATTACTGGGTGTCACGGGTGACGTGGGACGCGGTGGAGCAGCAGTACCATCTGAAGGGTAAAGGCGGTGAATATAACACAGGGTAGATGCCCTCGCTTCACTCAGCGTGTGTGTGTGTGTGTGCGTGCACTAGGCGTGATGCCGCCGGACGAGTACCACTCTGATGTCCACGACTCCGCCTTCACTAACGCGGCGGCGCGGCGCAGGTGTGGCGAGGTGGAGGCGTGTGTGACCATCGTGACCACGCCCTCTGTGTTTGTCAGTCTTCAGTTTGCCGTGGAGCTGGCGGCGCTGCTGGCACAGGCTCCGCCCCCTGAGTGGCAGGAAGTGGCTGATAAGCTGGTGATGCCGTTCGACTCCGCCCTCCACTATCACCCGGAGTTTGACGGCTACACACGAGGTCGGGCGTGGCGCTGGCCGCTGATGTGGTACGGATCTGCTTTATGATCCACAGGAAGTGATGTCAAGCAGGCGGACGTGGTGCTGCTGGGATTCCCTCTCGACCTGCCCATGACCCCAGAGGTCAGACGCAATGACCTGGAGGCGTACGAGCCCGTCACCGATCCACTCGGACCAGCCATGACCTGGGTGTGTGCGTGTGTGTGTGTAGTATGTATTGTGTAGTGTGTGTGTGTGTGTGTGTGTGAGAAAGAGTGTGTGTGTGTGTGTAATTATCACGCGTGTGCAGGGCATGTTTGCTGTGGGCTGGCTGGAGCTGGGCGAGGCTGAGAAGGCCCAGGAGCTGCTTCACAGATGCTTCCAGAACATCCAGGAGCCGTTCCAGGTGCTCCAGTGGGCCTGTGGTCAGTGTGAGCAGGTGTTGACCTCTGGCTCGTGCAGGTGTGGAGCGAGTCGTCGGACGGCTTCGGCTGCGTCAACTTCCTGACGGGGATGGGCGGCTTCCTGCAGGCGGCGCTGTTCGGCTACACAGGCTTCAGGTGAGTGTGACCTGTGGGAGTGACCTCTGGGAGTGACCTCTGGGCGTGGTCAGAGTGCACAGACACGCCCTGGGCTTCTCGCCCGCGCTGCCCCGTGAGGTCCGGGAGCTCCGGCTCAGAGGCGTTAGTTACCTGGGGAACAAGATGGAGGTGCTGGTGACTCATCAGGACGTGAGTGTGAGCGTGAGAGAGGCGGCCGGAGACGCGGAGGCGTGGCCTCTGGAGGCGGTGCTGAGCCGCGGGGACGTGGTTCCTCTGACTCCAGGTGATGCTCCGCGTGCTGGTGAACGCTCACACTCGCCTCCGCTCACACTCACCTCGCGTGTGTTTACAGGCCACACCCACACCTTCCCACGCCAGCCCGGTCAGATTCGCCCGCAGAGTTCCGGATCTTTCTGTTCTGCTCTGTGATTTGAGAATCGACCTTCAGTCTGACGTGTGAACGATGCTCCTTCACAAATGTTGAACTCTCAGTGAAAGCAAAGTTCAAATCTTGGATGACACAGTAAAATACAAAATTCAGTTTTCGTTTACAACTTTTTTTTTGTACGAATGGAAAATAATTGTGTATTGATTACTTAACAAAAGTGATGCGATTATCTGCGTATTTTTATATGTTTTTTTTTTTTGCCTTCTTTTGTGGTGCACTCACTATATAATCTCAAATTAAACGCCTAATGATAAAAGCTCAATGAAATGGGAAAATGCTTTATTGTATTGTTTATTAATACAGTAAGTAATCAGGAAACTAAAGCCATTATTACTCGTAACACTAATTACGTGTAATAATGGCTTTATAATACTAATAGTCATGCAGTTTCGTAATACTAATAATCATACAATAACAAAATGTATTAGTATATAATATATAAATATAAATATAATAAGTAAAATATATAACTTGTGGCTGCCCACTGCTCCGAGATGGATGGGTTAAATGCAGAGATGCAAAAGTTCCCCCCTGAGGAACTTTCAGTGGTTCAGTTATTATGAAATAAATTAAACATGTGTGTAATAATCAATAACAACTATAATAAACCGTATTATTAGTGGTGGTAACAATAAATAATTGCACATAATTGAATCAATGAAGAAAATCCCGCTTTGTCGTGATGAAACCGTTCATCTTTGTCGGCCACGCCCCCCTTCGTGTTACGTCGTTTTCTTTCGGCAATTTCCGCCTCGTCTCCTTCCTGTGTCGCTCCGTGCTCAGTAAAGGCGCTCGGAAGCCATTATCCGCGCCGCGTCTCTGTTCTCGACAGCCGCGCGCCGCTGATACGCGCTTATCTCGTGATATTATCTCGTGCGCGTCTTGAACCGGGAGCGGGGAGGAGCCCGAGTCTCTTCGACGGGCCTTCGGATAATTTCGGATCGGTTCGTGCGCCGCTGTTTTGAAATGGACGCCGGCGAGTGTGAGGCGAAGGCGCTGAGGCTGGTGGGAGACGCGGCCGGAGGAGACGCGGTCAGCTCGGACACTGAGTCTGAGGCCGAAGTCGCCACCATGACCGTGATGGGAGACGCGGGAAACCTGGACATCACCGAATCTCTGCCGAACCCCGAGGATGCCGAGACGCCGTTCGCGGGTCAGTGCCGGCGCGCATGCGCACTCGCTTCACGCCGACCGAAGCCGAATTATGCGCCTCAACTCGAAATACTTTCAAGCGGGCTGCAGTTCGAATATATTATGCACATATTGTACATTTATACCATACAAGTATTTTAAAATGT
Source organism: Paedocypris micromegethes (assembly GCA_028031935.1). Classification (NCBI taxonomy): domain Eukaryota; kingdom Metazoa; phylum Chordata; class Actinopteri; order Cypriniformes; genus Paedocypris; species Paedocypris micromegethes. Next base: position 7,760,229 of record CM051507.1, on the reverse strand, counting down.
TTTTTGAATTTATTTTCACAATACTTACAAGGCACGAATACATGAAATTTCTCCCTTTCTGTCTCTCTCTTGCTCGCTCTCTGTCTCTCTGTCTCTCTCTCTCTCTCTCTCTCTCTCTTTGTCTGTATGTTTCTCTGTGTCTCTCTCTCTGAGTGTCTCTTTCTCTCTCTCTCTCAGAAGTGACGGCCGTGACTGTTGGTGATGTTCAGGGTGCGGGCGAGTCGGTGTTCTCCTCCTCTGTGGCCTCAGCATCATCTCTCCCAGAGCACGTGCTGGTGAGTAGACACGCCCCTCATCACTACATCACTTCCTGTCCCGGCTCAGAGCGGGTCGTGTCTGCGCAGACGGGCCGGACGACCCTGCAGATCGCAGACGGCCTGAGCTCCCAGAAGGCCACGCTGATCGTGGTGCACACGGACGGGAGCATCGTCGACGCCTCTGGCCTGAAGGGTGGGGCCACGCCCGGTAAGGTCACGCCTCAGGTGTGTGGGTGTGGCGGGTGGATCACGTGATCTCTCAGGCCCTCAGACGCCGACCCCGCTGACCTCTGGACACAGTAAAGACGTCTCCAAGTATAACTGGGACCCGTCGGTCTATGATAACGAGCTTCCTGTGCGCTGCCGGAACACCAGCGGAATCCTCTACAAGAACCGCCTGGGCTCAGGTCATTACTGCACTCAACACTAGAGGGCGCCACAAGCTTTCACGTCTTTACACGCAAAGATGAAAACAAAGCAAAAGTTCAACAAAGTGTGAAAAAAAAAAAGTTAAAAAAAGACAGAAATAGTTCAAGTTCAACAGACCAACGCAAAGTCGTTTTTTTTTTTTCACTTTTTTTTTTTCAAAGATGAAAAGAAAGCTCAAGTTCAAGTTTATTTATACAGCGCTTTTCTTAGTTCCAGACCAACGCAAAGTCGCTATGCAAATTAGGTTATTAATTAGAATAGAATAGATTAGAATGCCTTTATTGTCATTGCGACACAAGGTTACAACAAAATTAGGAACACTACTCCGTTTGGTGCAACATAGGAAAAACACAAAATAAAAATGTAAAAAATGTATATTGTGTAAGATAAAATATAAATAATATATCTCGTATAAAGTACTGTATATAAAATATAAAATAAGAGCAAACGTTTGCAAAATATATTTCAAATAGACATATTAACAGTAAACAATAAACAGAGTAAACAGTATTATAGAACAGCAAAATTATTAGCCTTTAAAAAAGAAAAATGTCCAGTATTTATCGGTGTTCAAAAATTAGGTGAAAAAGTCAGTTAAAAGAAGAAAAAAAGTGACTTAAGGATTGTGAAAACACCAAAACAAAAGTGAAGCTGCAATAAAAACAAACATTGAAACACGGGCAAACACAACGAACAGAGAATTAAAATGCAACAATCTTCTGTTTTTTTTTTTACATTTTCACACACGCGATTTGAGAAAGTGATTCTGAGCAAAACTGAACAGAAAAGCCGTGGCTACTCAGTGTATTTAAAAATAAAGTTTTTACATTTTAATTGCATATTAAAATCTGATACGTTTAAATTTCACTGTACGTTTAAATCTGATTTTTGGTTTAGCACTTCACTGTCACTTGTCACTCTGAAAGGTGACCAGACAGCCGTGATGACCTTTTGACCTTTGACCTCAGGGGGTAAAGGTCGCTGCATCAAGCACAGCAGCTGCTGGTACACGCCCACAGAGTTTGAGGGCATGTCGGGTCGCGCCAGCAGCAAAGACTGGAAGAGAAGCATCCGCTACGCAGGGCGACCGCTGCAGTGTCTCATCCAGGTGAGCCCCGCCCCGCCCCGCCTTGACCACGCCCTGAAGACCCCGTGTGTGTGTGTGACAGGAGCGCATCCTGAACCCTCACGCCGCCTCCTGCACCTGCGCCGCCTGCTGCGACGATCTGTCCTTAGTCAGTGACATGGTGAGTATCTCATTCTCTCTCACTTTCACACTCTCTCTCACTCTCTCTCTCTCACACTCTCTCTCTCTCTCACACTCTCTCACTCTCACACTCTCTCTCACACTCTCCCTCACTCTCTCAAACTCTCTCTCTCTCACTCTCTCTCTCACAATCTCTCTCTCAAACTCTCTCTCACACTCTCACACTTTCTCTCACTCTCACACTCTCTCACTCTCACACTCTCTCTCACTCTCTCTCTCTCACACTCTCTCTTTCTCTCTCACTCTCACACTCTCTCTTTCTCTCTCACTCTCACACTCTTTCTCTCTCTCACACTCTCTCTCTCACTCTGTCTCTCTCTCGCTCTCTCTGTCTCTCTTTCTCTCTCTCCTCAGCACACACTCTACTAGAAGACAGGTGTGTGTGTGTGTGTGTGTGTGTGTGAGAGAGAGAGAGTGTGTGTGTGTGTGCGCGCGTCTGTTTGTGAGTGTATGATACATACACTCTTTGTCTGTGAGTATTTCTCCTCCACCTGACTCGTGTGTGTGTGTGTGTGTGTGTGTTCTCAGTGCACTAAGGAGGGTGCGTTCGGGGGCGAGAGCATCACTATGGTGAGCAGTACAGCTGTGGTGCTGGTGCTGGTGCTGAGCTCTGGTTGTTTCAGACGGGCCCCGTCAGACTCTTCGTCCCCTACAAGAGGAGGAAGAAGGATAGCGAGCGCTCGTCCTCACCGGAGAAGAAAGATCTGCCCGCCAGCAAGAACATCACCCTGACCCCGGGAGCCACGTGTAAGAGCCCTGACCTCTGACCTCTGACCTCTGCCGCTCACACGCCCCTCTGCCCTCAGTCACAGTGACCCCATCAGGACAGATCACCACCGCGGGGACGCTGACCTTTGACCGGACCCCGTCAGGTGACGCCACGCCCATCATCTCAGACAGTCCGGGGCCCGCAGACGTCTTCGCCAACGCCACCGGTGCGTGTGTGTGAGAGAGTGTGTGTGTGTGTGTGCGTGCGTGTGAGAGAGAGTGTGTGTGTGTGTGTGTGTTCATAAATACACACTGTATAGTGTATAAACGTGTAGTGAAATAATTCGAGAGACACTGGTCCAGCTCACAGTTACAAAATAATTTGACCAATTCTGAAAATTCGTTATTTTTGTCTAGACACACACACACTCACAGAGAAATACACACACTCTGTGTGTTGATGCTCACAGTGATTTGTCAGTGACTTCACACACTCGCTGCTCGGCTCCACCCAGGCGAGGCAAGTAGGTCAGGGGTAAAGGGAGAACCAACCAGGACACACCATAGACACGCCTCTCAAGGGCGTCCTGACTCCGCCTGTCCCGCGGGAGCGCTTATATTTACATGTCTTTCATCTCGAGCTCTCGGCAGTGGCTTCCATCCAATCAGTGTCAGTGGGAGGGGCTACTCAGAGGTGTAAAGAGTACCTGAAAGCCATACTTATTGTAAAAATGACTCCATGACAAGTTACAGACTTGATTACAGACTACAGATTAAAAGACTTGAGTAAAAGACGTAAAGTGTCCAATTTAAGAAGAACTTGAGTATTTTACTACTTCTGAATATAGGCTCAAAAGCACTAAGAAAGGTGAAAAACGAGAAACTGACGTTCTGATTAATATTGTCCACTAACTTCAGCGTCCTGCCGATGGTGATATCACCTCAGTCACAATGTAGCAAGTCACATAAGTGTTCATTCAAATGTAGCGGAGTAAAGAAACAAATACTCAATCACAAGTGTAGTCAAGTAAAAGTTGCTTCGATTTGTGTACAAAGTAGCAAAAAGTAAAGTGACGACAGTACAGGGGCTACTAGACAATATCTTAGGACTAGACTCGTTTGTGAAATTAAATGTGGTTTTTTTTCCACACGGAGGCGACCGTGCCAACAGATTCGTTTAATTCGCGTTTGCCTTCGAATTGAGTTTAAAATGCAATTGCAGTTTGCTTTTTTTTGCTTTTCCGCTTTGCTGATTGTCTGGCTATCTCTCCGACATTCCGGCTCTTTCTCTCGGTCAGTGCTGAGCGCGCTCCCTGCTCTGGCGCTGGTCCCTCAGCAGGCCGTGGTGCAGTCTAAACCCCCTCCAGCGGGGGCGCTGATGAACGGAGGCCTGGAGGCGGCAGAGCAGCGCACCTGGATCTTCCTGGAGGACATGGCCAACACGCTGCTGGGAAACGTCCAGCAGCTCAAGGTCCTCATCGCTCAAGCCAGACAGGCCAGTCAGGGCGAGAAAAACCGCCACGCCAGTAAAGAGGTGCCTGCCTTTAAACCACATGTGTCAAACTCAAGGCCCGGGGGCCAGGTGTGGCCCGCGAGAGCTTAAAAGTTTTGAGTGTCTAAAAATAAAGAAATAATGAATTAAGAGCAAGCCTTGACCAAAAACTACACTTCCCACAATGCCGTTCGACTGTGTTTCCACAATTTTATGTTATTTTTCTTTATTCACTTGGACAGTTTGATCCTTCAAAATTGGAGTTATGTGGGTTTTCATCATCTGACAACATTTAAAAATTATGTTTTAAACTTAGGTTTTCTACAAAACTGCAATTGTCACTTTTAATAGGTTATAATAAAAAATGAGTTGTTTAACACTGAGTAGTTACATTTATTTTAAATTAGATTTAATTACATTTAGTTACATTTATAAGTTACGTCCGGCCCTTTGCGGACAGACATTATGCTGATGTGGCCCTCGGTGAAAATGAGTTTGACACTGCTGCTTTAAACCCTTCGTTTGCCGCGATATGAGGCTTTTACTCGGCAGCTGTGTGTGTGTGTGTGTGTGTAGTAACTCCTCCTCTGTGCAGTCTTCCCACAGTCCGTTATCACTCTGTGATGAACACGACGTCAAAATCACTCAGATCATCATTAAAGTGAGTGTCACTTCAGGATGTGTCGTGCTTGTCCTGGTTTCGCGTCGGAGACTGAATTGACCAATCGCGCGCCAGGTTTTTAATTGGTTGGCGGGTCTTTGCTTCAAGAATCTGAAAATTAAACGAGCCAAAACTTTTACTTTTTATCTCTTAAAAACCATAAAAACTGAAAACCAACTGCAGCGAGTGTTTATACGCTTTCCATCCATTTACGAAATATTTTTCTATTTTGTGTCACAGCCAATCAGAGACTGCGAAACGTTCCTGTGTCCAGCCAATCACGACATCATTTATATTTATTCTGTATATATAATAATACTGACAAAGAATGACCTGAATGCAACAAATTTGTTTCTAATGTCCATGTTACAAATCCGAGATGAAATTAAACGTGCAAAATTACATATCTGTAAGAACATGATGGTCCACAATGAATGCTCGTTTTTTTTTTTTCATCAGCAGTTGTAATTTGGCAAAGTGGCGAATATTTTCCACACATTTTTTTAAGCATTTTCAAGGCCTTGAAAACACATTATTGAAATTCAAGATATTTTCAAGGCCTTCAAGCACCTGTAGGAACCCTGAATAATAATAAAAATATATAATATTATAATAAAAAGAACATTTGTGTTAAAATATATTTACATATAGTGAAGACGCGCACCGGCTCATCTCTCTTTCTTCATCCAGAACACGTGTGTGAACTGCGGGCGCGAGGCCTTCAGCGAGTGTACGGGCTGCCACAAGGTCCATTACTGCTCTGGCTTCTGTCAGAGGAAGGTGAGCGTCTCATCACGTCTGGTCTGGTCTGGGCTGGTCTTCTCTGGTCTGGTCTGGTCTGGTCTGGTCTCCTCTGGTCTGGTCTCACACGCGTGTCTGTCTCCTCAGGACTGGAAAGAACATCAGCTGAGCTGCTGCCAGCCGAGCGGAACCGACGCCCTTCAGGAGGAGATGCCCCTCGCCGGCCTGGAGGTGGAGAAGGTCAAGGTCTAGCGGGTCTAGCGGGTCAAGCCTCCTCACAAACACTGCACGGCAGGAAACCAATGTCATTTACCCACTTTCGAAAACCAGTACAACTGGGTCTGTGTGGTTCCGTAGCGACCTTTCTGTGGATTGTTTAATGACAAATACTAATGATATTCAATTCAATTAAAATTCTGAATTTTTAAATATTGTGTTCCGCGTTTTGTTCATAAAGTTCTCACCAAGCTCGACGTCACAAAAGGTGGGGTGAAGTAAGAAGTGCTCTTGTGCAATTTAATGATACAAAAATATTAAATATATTTATATTCATTAAATATATATATATTTTCACAATAATAATTTATTAATTAAATCACATATTAAATTTTTCAGTGTTAATGGGGAAAAAAGCTAATTTTCTATTAGCTAATAACAATTATGAACAAGTATTTCTTTAGGTAAAAAAGTGATAAGTATTAGTTTAAAGAAAAGCGTGATAAATGATCCAGACTGATGAAGGATTGGAGCGTTTGGGGAGAATTGGGTTTGGGAGGCTGTTTGTTCACAGGCTTTGGGATTTAAGGCCACACACGTACGTAAAGCGCATTATGATGAAACCCGCTCTTAATGACACATTGCGGAGATTAGCTGAGCGTTTAGCGTGCGCAGTGACCCGTCCCAAACCAAACTGACCCAAACCTCAACTCAACGGAGCGAGACGGAAAAACCACTACAACGCTGTTCGCAACTAGTTTGGTTGGTAAACTGAATAATTTGCAAAAATATCACTCGAAAAATTGGTGAAACATTGGAGTTACTGACCAGACAGTTTCAGCCCGTCTTGACTCCTCAAGTGGTCGTCTTTGTCGTACAAAATAACGAAAACAGAAACTTGTTTTTGGTCAAAATGTCTCGACTGAATGTTTGTGAACCAATTTTCATCGTTAACCGGAACGCAAATGATTCCTGATCGGTCACGTTTTTTCCCCTCTTCCGTTGTAGTAGCTTTACCGATTTGTGTTGTATTTGTGTCAGAGTGGAGCGATGGCGTCTCTTTGAAGCTAAACGTTCTGAGGAAGGTTCCGGCACGTTCTCCCCTCAGGCCGCGGTTTGTGTTCATTAGTAACGGCGCCTAATCGTCCGGTGAGAGGACGTGTGGAGGTTCCCGCCAAAATAGCTGCCAAAGTCACCTGAAGGTCATCAGCATCTAAACTCTTCATCTTCCAGCTCCATCCGTTCCAATATCACAACCGTTTTCTTGATGTGATGTGAAGCATCACAACATAATACATTTTAAACACTGACACTCAATCAAAGGCAACAGATCTGAGGATGGAATCAAAACATGTTCACGATATCGACCCAAAAAGGGATGTAATTGTCTCAAAAAAATAATTAGGTTGTAATTACAAAATTAACAGAATCATGTTGTAATTTTGACAGTGTTGTAAAATAAGCATAATTTCTAGACTCATTTATCAGATTCCGGGTGGAATCTTGTCATTAAACAGATTCAAGGAAGCATGATCCACGCGACAAAAGCAGAATCTATGTCGTACAGTCGAGTTTAAACCCGTCCCTTGTTTATTTTCCACTCCACCTCTTCACGGTTTGAAGATCCGGAAATCACGAGCGCTTTTTCCCTCATTAAAAGCCCGTCGGGTCACTGCCGAAGCCGTTCCTGCCAGAACCTGTTGAGAAGTGACATTTACTGTAAAAGCAGCTCTTTATTTTTGGCCTTTCTAAAAGCCGACGTGTTGATAATGTAGCGCAGAAGATTCCAGGATCCGTGAGGGGCTTGAGGTTCCGGAGTGTTCCGAGTCTAGACGCGTCTGGTTCTGAAGGCTCCGGGACACGAGCTGGATTCGCTTCTGATGCTTTAGAGGAGCTCGTGCGATCATTTACATCGATTAGCACAACTATTAGTACAATGATAATAAACCCAATCAACGCAAAACATCAACCCAATGAAAAAACCCTCAAAATATTCGCGTGAATGATTCATGCTGTGTGGCTTCGATCTGCTCCAGAGATCAGGTTCAAGTTCATTTATATAGCGCTTTTCTTAGTCCGAGACCAACGCAAAGACGCTATGTGAAAAAACGTCTTTAAAAAGAGAAATGTCGATTCTTCAGCGATCAACGACTTTACAACACCAGTGCACACGGGACCAACTGAAGATGAAAGTGTTTTTCTGGCCGAGAAGTTTGACGCAGTTTAATCAACGACGCAGCGTCACTCGTCATCTACTGGTCCGTTTACATTCAGATCGACATGATCGGAACAGTACAGATGACGTGAAAGGCATTGAGAGAGTCCGAGAGCGGCGTGAGAACTAACACACTAGTTCAGTTTGGCTCAGTCTGGTGAAAGCGCTAACGGAGCCGACACGTGCTCCGTCTCCAGGCCCTCGGGGTGTAAACATACACAACAAGTAGAAAGGTGTAGGCAGCAAACGATCTTCTCCACCTCAGCATCAGCAGCAGCGTGGGACACTGGGCAGGAACTTGCGGAAGAACTTGCGGAACTCTGTGTTGAAGACGGTGTAGATGACGGGGTTGATGGCGCTGTTGACGTAGCCCAGCCAGGTGACGATGCTGGTGACGGCGCTGGGGATGTAGCAGTCCTCGCACAGCGCTCGCAGGGTGTGCACTACGAAGAACGGCGTCCAGCAGAAGAGGAAGGCACCTGCGGGCCAGAAGAACACGTCTTGAGATTAGGAAATCGTTGTGGTCAGGAATGTCGTCGTCTGGACTCGGGCTGATTCAAACTTTGAGGGGTTTACGGCAGATTACTGTAACCTCCGCCTCAACCCGTTTATGAAAGATCTGCAGACGTATCAGGAGCAGAACCGTGGGAGAAAGTTAGCTTCTGGATTAGCCTGACCCGCGAGTTAACCTGCGCGTTAAATGACACAAACAACCACCAACCATGTACGTATGAATGTGACGCATACACAAACACGTTGTGAATATCTTCTCGACGTCTTAAGAAGTCCTCAGCTGTAGCGTGTTAGCATTAGCGTCGACCCATTTTACTCATTTTTACACTGCTGCTGAATGTAGAACCTTATAATGATCATCTGAATCTTAAACCGGGTTTGATCACACAGCAGTAAGTTGGTCTGCAGTAGAAGGAACTCCTGGTCTTCTGCTTCCTCCTCTGAGACGTCAGCTGAGGAACTGAGGGAAGATTTTCCTGACGGTGAGAGGTTGTTTTATTCACTTGAGGTTCCGGACACGGGCCCGAGCCTCGGAATATGAATAATGAAGCATCCGTCTATCTGACTCGCTCCCTTCAGGTTTCCCAGAAGCTTCAGCTGTCAGGAGGAGACGGAAGAACAGGTACGGCTGCTGAATGTCACCGGGAAGGACGTTTATTTCTGGAGTCGGTGTGATATTAAGATCTAGTCACCATCTACAGCGGCTACCGCAGGAATGATGTCACAGGAATGATGTCATGAATGAATAATGTGTCAGGAATGATGTCATCAGGAGTGAAGTGTAAATGATGTCGCCAGGAGTGAAGTGAGTCTGGAATATCATTAGGAGGGAAGTGTGTCAGGAATGATGTCATTAAAAGTTATGTGTGTCAGGAATTATGTCATCAGGAGTGAAGTGTGTCTGATGTCATCAGGAGTGAAGCATGTGTGTCAGGATTGATGTCATCACGTGTGAAGTGTGTCAGGAATGATGTCATCACGTGTGAAGTGTGTCCGGAATGATGTCATTAGGAGGGAAGTGTGTCAGGAATGATGTCATCAAAAGTTATGTGTGTCAGGAATTATGTCATCAGGAGTGAAGTGTGTCTGATGTCATCAGGAGTGAAGCATGTGTGTCAGGAATGATGTCATCACGTGTGAAGTGTGTCAGGAATGATGTCTTTAGGAGGGAAGTGTGTCAGGAATGATGTCATCAGAAATGAAGTGTGTCAGGAATGGTGTCATCAGGAGTGAAGTGTGTCAGGAATTATGTCATCGGGAGTGAAGTGTGTTTTTGAATGATGTCATCACAAATAAAGTGTGTCAGGAATGATATCATAGGGAGTGAAGCTTGTCAGGAATGATGTCATCAGGAGGCAAGTATGTCAGGAATGAAATCGCCAGGAGTGAAGTGTGTCAGAAATGATGTCATCGGGAGAGAAGTGTGTCAGGAATGATGTCATCACAAGTGAAGAGTGTCAGGAATTATGTCATCTTTCTGATGACATCTGAGACAGTTAAAATTGTGAAAAGCGGCGTACAAATACTCATTATTATTATTATTATTATTATTATTATTATTATTATTATCATGTGTGAAGAGAGTCAGGATTTATGTCCTCACGTGTGAAGAGTGTCAGGAATGATGTCATCACCAGTGTAGTGTGTCAGGAATTATGTCGTCAGGAGTGATGAAGTGTGTCAGGAATGATGTCATCACAAATAGTGTGTTAATGATGTCATCACCAGTGAAGTGTGTCAGAAATGATGTCATCAGGAGTGAAGTGTGTCAGGAATGATGTCATTACAAGCAGTGTGTCTTGAATGAGGTCGACATGATTGACATATGTAATGAACGATGCTAAGCTTCAGCTTTTCACAATTGTAGTCACATTGAGTTTTTTCTAAAGGTAAGAAGAATTACAAAAAACATCTCCCCTGAAAATAAGAGCTATTATCTCTCAGCACAACCAGCCCATCTGTGTTCTTTACAGAGCAGCGGTGAGTGACTTACACTGACGTGCAGTGACCTTCTTAAAGCAGAATGCCTGTGAGGTTCTTCTGAGCTTGATGTGGTGTGTTGATTAGAAGAACTGCTGAGTGACGCTGTTCTCACGCCCACGGCATTCCCAGGACGCGTGACCCCGCCCCCACGCTGCCCGCTGGACTCCGACTTACATCATAATCCGATTGTGGGATTGGTGAGGAATGATTAGCCAATAACGGCCAAACCAGCGGCTCGCTTCCGAACGCACACAGTGTTTGTAATCACTCTAGTCTGAACGCAGAGGACGGGACTGTTCACAGAGAAATAGAGAGAGTGTTGTGTTCTAGTGTCACGCTGAGCACACACACACACACACACACACACACACACACACACACAGTAAAATACACTAGTGGCATAAACAATAAATACATGAGTGAGTGTGTGTGTGTGTTCCAATATTAGATTTTATACTAAAGTGGGGACTCATGGTCACTTGTGGGGACTTCTTTGTCTGAGCCTCATAACTTTGAAGCCTATTTAAGGGTCAAGATGGTGTTTTCCCGGCTGGTTAGGTGAGGTTAGGTTAAGGTTAGGGGGGGTGTATTCTGATGGTGGGGTAAGGGTTAAGGTCAGGGGGTCAGAATGTATCAATTTGCATGTGGGACAACGACAGGACCCCACTATGACATTAATGAAAACTAATGCATTAATGCAAACAGAAATGTGAGAGTGCGCTAATGACAAGTGTGATTATTTCAAATGCCTGATGCTGTTCCTTGTCCAGTGGAGTGACTGGTGTAGTGACTGGTGGTGGAGTGACTGGTGTAGTGACTGGTAGAGTGACTGTGTAGGACTGGTGTCTGGTGAGTGACTGGTGTAGTGTCTGGTGAGTGCTTGGTGTAGTGACTGGTGTAGTGACTGGTGTAGTGACTGGTGTAGTGACTGGTGTAGTGTCTGGTGTCTGGTGAGAGTGACTGATGGAGTGACGTGGTGTAGTACTGGTGGAGTGACTGGTGTAGTGACTGGTGTCTGGTGGAGTGACTGGTGGAGTGACTGGTGTAGTGACTGGTGTAGTGACTGGTGTCTGGTGAAGAGTGACTGATGGAGTGACTGGTGGAGTGACTGGTGTAGTGACTGGTGTCTGGTGGAGTGACTGGTGTAGTGACTGGTTAGTGACTGGTGTAGTGACTGGTGTAGTGTCTGGTGGAGTGACTGGTGTAGTGTCTGGTGGAGTGACTGGTGTAGTGACTGGTGTAGTGTCTGGTGTGTGACGGTGTAGTGTCTGGTGTAGTGACTGGTGTAGTGACTGGTGTAGTGACTGGTGTAGTGTCTGTTGTAGTGTCTGGTGTAGTGTCTGGTGGAGTGACGGTGAGGACTGGTGTAGTGTCTGGTGGAGTGACTGGTGTAGTGACTGGTGTAGTGACTGGTGTAGTGTCTGGTGTAGTGTCTGGTGTAGTGTCTGGTGGAGTGTCTGGTGGAGTGACTGGTGGAGTGACTGGTGGAGTGACTGGTGTAGTGTCTGGTGTAGTGCTGGTGTAGTGACTGGTGGAGTGACTGGTGGAGTGACTGGTGTAGTGTCTGGTGTGAGTGACTGGTGTAGTGACTGGTGGTAGTGACTGGTAGTGACGGTGTAGTGACTGTGGAGTGACGGTGGAGTGCTGGTGGAGTGATGGTGGATGATGGTTAGTGACTGGTGTAGTGTCTGGTGGAGTGACTGGTGTGTCTGGTGTAGTGCTGGTGGAGTGACTGGTGAGTGACGGTGTAGTGTCTGGTGTAGTGACTGGGTAGTGACTGGTGAGTGACTGGTGTAGTGACGGTGTAGTGACTGGGTAGTGACTGGTGTAGTGTCTGGTGAGTGACTGGTGTAGTGACTGGTGTAGTGACTGGTGTAGTGTCGGGTGTAGTGTCTGGTGTAGTGTCTGGTGGAGTGACTGGTGGAGTGACTGGTGTAGTGTCTGGTGTAGTGACTGGTGGAGTGACTGGTGGAGTGACTGGTGTAGTGACTGGTGAGTGACTGGTGGAGTGACTGGTGTAGTGACTGGTGTCTGGTGAAGAGTGACTGGTGTAGTGTCTGGTGGAGTGACTGATGAGGTGCTGGTGGAGTGACTGGTGTAGTGACTGGTGTAGTGACTGGTGTAGTGACTGGTGTAGTGTCTGGTGTAGTGTCTGGTGTAGTGTCTGGTGGAGTGTCTGGTGGAGTGACTGGTGGAGTGAGGTGGAGTGACTGGTGGAGTGTCTGGTGTATGACGGTGGAGTGACTGGTGGAGTGACTGGTGGAGTGACTGGTGGAGTGTCTGGTGTAGTGACTGGTGTAGTGACGGTGGAGTGACTGGTGGAGTGACTGGTGTAGTGTCTGGTGTAGTGACTGGTGTGTAGTGACTGGTGGAGTGACTGTGTTAGTGACTGGTGTAGTGACTGGTGTAGTGACTGGTGGAGTGACTGGTGGAGTGACTGGTGGAGTGAGTGGTTTAGTGACTGGTGTAGTGTCTGGTGGAGTGACTGGTGTAGTGTCTGGTGTAGTGTCTGGTGGAGTGACTGGTGGAGTGACTGGTGTAGTGTCTGGTGTAGTGACTGGTGTATGACTGGTGGAGTGACTGGTGTAGTGACTGGTGTAGTGACTGGTGTAGTGACTGGTGTAGTGTCGGTGGAGTGACTGGTGTAGTGACTGGTGTAGTGACTGGTGGTAGTGTCTGGTGTAGTGCTGGTGTAGTGTCTGGTGGAGTGACTGGTGGAGTGACTGGTGTAGTGTCTGGTGTAGTGACTGGTGTAGTGACTGGTGGTAGTGACTGGTGTAGTGACTGGAGAGTGACTGGTGGAGTGACTGGTGTAGTGACTGGTGTCGGGTGAAGAGTGACTGGTGTAGTGTCTGGTGGAGTGACTGATGAAGAGTGTCTGGTGGAGTGACTGGTGTAGTGACTGGTGTAGTGACTGGTGTAGTGACTGGTGTAGTGTCTGGTGAAGTGACTGGTGTAGTGACTGATGAAGTGTTGGGTGGAGTGACTGGTGGAGTGACTGGTGTAGTGACTGGTGTCGGTGAAGAGTGACTGGTGAGTGTCTGGTGGAGTGACTGGATGAAGAGTGTCTGGTGGAGTGCTGGTGGAGTGACTGGTGTAGTGACTGGTGTAGTGACTGGTGTAGTGACTGGTGTCTGGTGAAGAGTGACTGGTGTAGTGTCTGGTGGAGTGACTGATGAAGAGTGTCTGGTGGAGTGACTGGTGGAGTGTCTGGTGGAGTGACTGGTGTAGTGACTGGTGTCTGTGAAGAGTGCTGGGTAGTGTTGGTGGAGTGACTGATGAAGAGTGTCTGGTGGAGTGACTGGTGTAGTGTCTGGTGAGTGACTGGTGTAGTGTCTGGTGGAGTGACTGGTGGATGACTGGTGTAGTGTCGGGTGGAGTGACTGGTGTAGTGACTGGTGTAGTGACTGGTGTAGTGTCTGGTGTAGTGTCTGGTGTAGTGTCTGGTGTAGTGTCTGGTGGAGTGCTGGTGGAGTGACTGGTGTAGTGTCTGGTGTAGTGACTGGTGTAGTGTCTGGTGGAGTGACTGGTGGAGTGACTGGTGTAGTGTCTGGTGGAGTGACTGGTGTAGTGACTGGTGTAGGACTGGTGTAGTGTCTGGTGTAGTGTCTGGTGTAGTGTCTGGTGTAGTGTCTGGTGGAGGGACTGGTGGAGTGACTGGTGGAGTGACTGGTGGAGTGTCTGGTGTAGTGACTGGTGTAGTGACTGGTGGAGTGACTGGTGGAGTGACTGGTGTAGTGTCTGGTGTAGTGATGGTGTAGTGACTGGTGGAGTGACTGGTGTGTGACTGGTGTAGTGACTGGTGTAGTGACTGGTGTAGTGACTGGTGGAGTGACTGGTGGAGTGACGGGTGGGTGAGGTTAGTGACTGGTGTAGTGTCGGGTGGAGTGACTGGTGTAGTGACTGGTGTAGTGTCTGGTGTAGTGTCTGGTGTAGTGTCTGGTGGAGTGACTGGTGGAGTGACTGGTGTAGTGTCTGGTGTAGTGACTGGTGTAGTGACTGGTGGAGTGACTGGTGTAGTGACTGGTGTAGTGACTGGTGTAGTGACTGGTGTAGTGTCTGGTGGAGTGACTGGTGTAGTGACTGGTGTAGTGACTGGTGTAGTGTCTGGTGTAGTGCTGGTGTAGTGTCTGGGGAGTGTCGGTGGAGTGACTGGTGGAGTGACTGGTGTAGTGTCTGGTGTAGTGACTGGTGGAGTGACTGGTGAGTGACTGGTAGAGTGACTGGTGGAGTGACTGGTGTAGTGACTGGTGTCTGGTGAAGAGTGACTGGTGTAGTGTCTGGTGGAGTGACTGATGAAGAGTGTCTGGTGGAGTGACTGGTGGAGTGACTGGTGTAGTGACTGGTGTAGTGACTGGTGTAGTGTCTGGTGAAGTGACTGTGGTAGTGACTGATGAAGAGTGTCTGGTGGAGTGACTGGTGGAGTGACTGGTGTAGTGACTGGTGTCTGGTGAAGAGTGACTGGTGTAGTGTCTGGTGGAGGACTGATGAAGAGTGTCTGGTGGAGTGACTGGTGGAGTGACTGGTGGTAGTGACTGGTGTAGTGACTGGTGTAGTGACTGGTGTCTGGTGAAGAGTGACTGGTGTAGTGTCTGGTGGAGTGACTGATGAAGAGTGTCTGGTGGAGTGACTGGTGGAGTGTCTGGTGGAGTGACTGGTGTAGTGACTGGTGTCTGGTGAAGAGTGACTGGTGTAGTGACTGGTGTAGTGACTGGTGTAGTGACTGGTGTAGTGACTGGGGTAGTGTCTGGTGGAGTGACTGGTGGTAGTGACTGGTGTAGTGTCTGGTGTAGTGACTGGTGGAGTGACTGGTGTAGTGACTGGTGGAGTGACTGGTGGAGTGACTGGTGGAGTGACTGGTGGAGTGACTGGTGGAGTGAGAGGGTGGAGTGACTGGTGAAGAGTGACTGGTGTAGTGTCTTGTGGAGTGACTGGTGTAGTGATGGTGTAGTGGTCTTGTGGTGTAGTGACTGGTGGAGTGACTGGTGTAGTGTCTGGTGTAGTGACTGGTGGAGTGACTGGTGTAGTGACTGGTGGAGTGACTGGTGGAGTGACTGGTGGAGTGACTGGTGGAGTGACTGGTGGAGTGAGAGGTGGAGTGACTGGTGAAGAGTGACTGGTGTAGTGTCTTGTGGAGTGACTGGTGTAGTGACTGGTGTAGTGTCTTGTGGAGTGACTGGTGGAGTGACTGGTTTAGTGACTGGTGGAGTGACTGGTGGAGTGACTGGTTTAGTGACTGGTGGAGTGAGTGGTGGAGTGACTGGTGGAGTGACTTGTGTAGTGACTGGTGTAGTGACTGGTGTACTGGTGGAGTGACTGGTGTAGTGACTGGTGAAGAGCAGAGGTCTTACCCACTACTACAGGCAGCACCCTCATGGCCTTCCTCTCTCGCCCGTTGATCTTGGCGCTCTTCCTCTCCTGGTTGCGGTTCTGGTCCTCGTTGTAGGCTCCGCCCGGGTAGGCCAGCACGGCCACGCCCCCGTCCCCACAGTAGGGGCCGTCAGGGTCCTGGTCCTGGTCCAGCTCCTCCAGGTGGGTGTGGATGACGGGTGGGAGGGGCGGCGGGAGGCCGGACAGCGGCTGCAGGGAGGCGGCGGCCTCCTGGAGTTTCCTGCAGGTCTGCATGTTGCTCTTCAGCTTGGCCTTGCGCGCCTCCTCCCAGTTCCTCAGGCCCCGGAACATCCCGCAGTACAGCAGGAGCATGATGGGGCAGGGCACGAAGAAGGAGCAGACGGAGGAGTAGATCACGTAGTTGTTGTCCTCCAGCTTGCACTCGCGCTGGTCCCGGTGGGGCACATCATTGATGCCGAAGATCACGGGCGAGGCCACGGCCAGCGCCAGCACCCAGGTGGCCGACAGCAGGACGATCTGACGCTGGTCCACGTGCTTGCGGTTGTAATTGAGGGGCACGGACACGGCGATGAACCTGCGGTGAAGAACACGGACACCTCACAGGTGGAACCCTCCTTCACACTTGCCAGTCGAGTTAAGCCAGTCGTCGACCTGATATTTTCTCAGCTTTCTAATCAGATCATGTCCGTCACTCGGCTGATGTATATTTTATGGCGCGAGACCAATTAAATGAAATCTATGGGGGAGTCTCACGACAGCACCGTATCAGTTTTACACATCGTCAAGACCGAGAAAGACTTATACGGGGTATATTTCACTATAGAATTTGTTTGCTATTCCTTTCAAATTGAAAATGTTACAATTTCACTTTTATAGTGGATAACTTTAATACTGTGACATTTCTAATTCTGTTTGATACTTGGGAATCTCTTCCCAAAGTGTTCTTTCTTCCTTCTTGAAGTCTTCTCTCTCACTCTCTCTCTTTCTCTCTATCCCTCTTTCTCTCTCTCCCTCCCTCTCTCTCTCTCTTTCTCTCTCTCTGCCCCCCCCCTCACTCTCTTTCTCTCTCTCTATCCCTCTTTCTCTCTCTTCCTTCTCTCTCTCTCTCTCTCTACTTCTCTCTCTCTCTCTCTCTCTGCTCTCCTCTCCCTCTCCTCTCTGTCTCTCTGCTCTCTCTCCCTCTGTCCTCTCTCCTCTCTCTCTCTCCTCTCTCTCTCTCCTCTCTCTGCCTCTCCTCGTCTCTCTCCCTCTCTCTCTCCTCTGCCCCCCCCCCTCCCTCTCTCTCTCTATTCTCTCTCTCCTTCTCTCTCTTCTCTCTCTCTCTCTCTCTCTTTCTCTCTCTCCTGTCTCTCTCTCTCTCTCTCTCTCCTCTGTCCTCTCTCCCTCTCTGTCTCTCTCTGCCCCCCCCTCCACCCCTTCTCTTGAGCCAGAATGACAGGGAGAGTCTCATCTCCACATTTGTGAGATTGAGAAGAGGTGCGGGCCAAGTACTGAGCCCTGGGGCGTCTCCCAGCACCTCTCTCCTCCCGTGTCAGAGTGTTGTGGCCGTGTGGAATGGAGCTCAGCGGTGTGTGTGTGTGCTGATCCTGAGCCGAGTCCTGCCGAGCGTTCCTTCCTTGCATAACAAGTTTCACGCCGGTGAGCCTCCAGAGAGTGCCGTCCTAAGCATATACCTCATTAATCTCTCGAAATACCTTCTGCTGAGCCTCACAGAACGGCAGGAGGGGATTTAATGCCGGACACCACTACACACTGAAAGAGCCTCCACATCACCAGTCCAGACCTGGTTTTAGCGGCTCTCTTTAGAGTCTGTAGGATCTCCCCACACGTCACGGATGTCTCCCTCACACCGTGTAGATCTGAGTGTGTGTGGTTCGAGGATGCTGGGATGTTGTGTGTGTGCGTGTCACTGCATGAAGATGTTGTATCTGCAGGCGCTTCTCATCACCGCGCTGGAGACGCCGCAGAGCTTCTCATTTATTTATCTCACCACTTTTTTCAACTTCATTCACTAGGTTGGCTATGAAATACGAAATCTTCTATGCTTTTATGCTCATAAATACGTATATTTCACGTAATTCATACAATTGATGTAGATTAATGCATTTATGTATAATTACATATATTTATACATCATATTTACAAATATAATATTGCATGTTTAAAAAATACATACTGACTAGATATATACATACGTATATAATTTTCATGTTATACTTATATAACTACTTTGTATTTAAATTTGTGTATAAATTGTATTTACAGTTACAGTTAACACATTTTATACTTTATTGGGATTATTGATTATGCTAATTATCATCGTTAACAATTCCTATAATGACTAGCCATTGGCATTTTTTTAAAAGCAATAATATTTCCACAGACCTTGTACTGTTTGTGTTTAGTTGGCTGATTATTACACGCATGTTGCTTTTTATTTTTACATTCTTCACTTTTAAAATTATTTTAGTATGTGTCTCTAGTTTCATAAACGATACATTTCAATGACCTGTATGCTACGTTTGAATTTCTCTTTAAAGTTCTTGAACTAAAACATTTGACCATATGTCTTTGCTTGTGTGTGTAACGTATAAAATAGGAGACGAAGTTCTATGTTTTTGTCATATGTTTCTCTCGCATATTGACACATTTATGAAGTTTTTCAGCAGATCTTTTTCAGAATGTGTGTGTGTGTTTGTGTGTCAGACTCACCGGTCAATGCTGATGGCGCAGAGGTTAAATATGGAGGCAGTGCAGAGCATCACGTCCATGGTCATCAGTCCATCACAGATGGTCATGTTGAGCGACCACACCCCGTCCTGAAACTGAGAGAGTGAGAGAATCATCCCTTCATGTCTCACTCTTTCATCACTCCAGGCCCGTGGCTCTTCACACTCTCTCCATCCCTCCGTCGTTGTATTATATAGCGTCTTTACACCAGTGAGGAATCCTCCGGCCTCACACCTCGCTCACATCTACTATTTATTCACTCCAGATTGATGGTTGTTGGAGGGTTTTGGTCTGTAGTTTTGGTCAAGAAACCTGTAGGAACATGGAGACTAGAAAGAGATCCAACTTACTGAGCTTCACCTAGCCACACTGTTTATCTCATTCACTGTTCTCTTCTCTCCCTCTGTCACATTCTCTCTCTCTGTTTCTCTCTTTCCCCTCTGTCTCTCTCTCTCTCTCTCTCTCTCTCACACGAGAGAGAGGAGAGAGGCGAGAGAGAGT
>CM051507.1:7716136-7733902 GCA_028031935.1 Paedocypris micromegethes | reverse complement strand
TTTTTTTTTTTTTTTTAATCTTGCTTTCGGTGTATTTTTCAATTATTGTGAATTATATGAGGCAAATCTTTCCAGAGATGTAGATGATGTAGATAAATGCCTCCTGGTTATCACCCGAGATATTGAGTCATATTTTACCTCATAAGCTTGATTTAAAGAAGCCCATTATCTTTTCATGCCGCTTATTAAAGGCAGATTAACGCGCGGCGAATACTGTAATAAAACACTTACTGTCACCACGGAACGTCAGGAAATCGTATTTGCTCTTAAGCCTCTCGCTGTAATTGACTTGAACGCGCCCGGTTTGGTCAAAGGAAGGATACGGTGACATTAAATCTAATCGCCACTGAATATATGAAGCAGTTGGAGTGATACTGGTCTTTGACGCAACACACAGCAAAAGAAATGCACACGTGTCTTCAAATGGAAAGAGAGTGAGAGAAAAGAGAGAAAGAATGGAAAAGAAAGGTTAAAGAATAAGGATAAAAAGAGAAAGAGGGAAAGGATAGGAAATAGGATGGATGGATAGAGAGAGAGTGAACTGAAGAGAGACGGAAAAATAAAGTGAGAGTGAAAAAGGGAGAAAGACAGAATAGAGCGAAACGAAGAAAGGGGAGAGCATGAGAGAAAAGAAGAAAAAAGATATAGAGAGAAAGGAATTAGAGAAAGCGTCTGTGAAGAGTGAGACGGGCTTTGAGAATAAGAAAACGTCAGAAAAAGAGAGGAAAGAGAGACAGGGAGAAATGAAAGAAACACAAAAAGTGTTGAAATGAAAAAGAAAAAACCTTGAGAATATTTTTATTCTGTCCTTTATTCCAGACGTGGTGGTGGTGGTCGGGCCCCGGGGCCACTGGGAAGGACCTCGAAACTTCTGAAGGACAAAGCCGCACATTAAGGTTTGTTAACTTTTTAACTAATCAGTTAACTTTTTAAACTAATGTTCATGTTGTATACCACATGCAGAACTGTACCTTCTCTGCTGCTTATTAGCTCAGAATGGTGTTGAGACTCCAGGAAGTAAAGGGCCGCTGGACTGTGTGTGAGTGATGCTCAGTGTGATGGTTTATTTCGGACATCAGAGTCACACGGTTCACAGTGATAAATCATCCTGCAGACTAGAAGAAGCCTTGTTCACACACCAGACGTGGCCTTGAAGTTTCTCCGGCTGAACCTTCCTTCACCGCTGCCGTACAGTAGATGCTCCTCTGGCGTGATCGTCATGTGAGATCATCTTCAGGCCGCGATTCATTAAAAGACAAGTGTGTGTGAAACACGGGAAAAATCAGCCAGAGAACTTCCTCATCGGGAACACATCTTCTTACTGTTTCAGTTATTAGGGACAAAACTCTGTTTAAATGGGAAGAGAAGTCGCCAAAGTCAAAGTCTTTCATCAGAACAACTGTTACCAGCTCTTCACATCTATCTATCTATCTATCTATCTATCTATCTATCTATCTATCTATCTATCTATCTATCTATCTATCTATCTATCCATCCATCTACCTACATATCAATCTTTCTCTTTCTTTCTCTTTCTCTTTCTCTGTCTCTCTGTCCGTCCATCCATCCATCCATCCATCCATCCATCCATCCATCCATCCATCCATCTATCTATCTATCTATCTATCTATCTATCTATCTATCTATCTATCTATCTATCTATCTGTCACATACCTACTTATCAATCTCTCTCTCCTGTGTCTGTGTCTCTCTCTCTCTCTCTGTGTGTGTGTGTGTGTCCTGTCTTCTTTATGCTGTGTGTGTCCATCAATTCATCTGTGTCTCCATTCCATGTGTGTGTGTGTGTGGTGTGTGTGGGGGTGTGTGTGTGTGTGTTGTGTGTGTGTGTGTGTGTGTGTGTGTGGTAGGTGTGTGTGTGTGTGTGGTGTGTGTGTGTGTGTGTGTGTGTGTGGACGTGTGGTCACAGATGGTGTGCAGGTGTCGCTTGTGTGTGTGCTGATTGGTGGTGTGTGTGTGGGGGCAGCAGTGAGGCAGGATGCCAGGATGTGTGTGTGTGTGTGTGTGTGTGTGTGTGTGTGTGTCTTTCATCACAGGCTGACGATCACATCCACCACTAAAAGCCTGATGATTTACATGATGGACGAGCTCAGGGTCTCCCACCTTTAAAAGGACATGAAAGATGAAAGTCATTGTGATTTGTCACCTGCTTTAATTGCACTGTTTCTTTGTTTGCTTGCTTGTTTGTTTATTTGTCTTTCTGCCTGTCAGTCTGTCTCTCTGCCTGTTTGTTTTTTTGTTTGTTTGTTTCTCTGGCCGTCTGTTTTTTGTCTGTCTGACTGTCTGTTTGTCTTCTTGTCCATCTGTACATACACTTTCGTCCACCCATCAATCAATCTGTCTGTCTGTCTGTATATATGTATGTCTAGCTATCAATCTGTCTGTCTGTCTGCCTGTATATATGTATGTCTAGCTATCAATCTGTCTGTCTGTCTGTCTGCCTGTATATATGTATGTCTAGCTATCAATCTGTCTGTCTGTCTGCCTGCCTGTATATATGTATGTCTAGCTATCAATCTGTCTGTCTGTCTGTCTGTCTGCCTGTATATATGTATGTCTAGCTATCAATCTGTCTATCTGTTTATCTATTTGTCTGTCTTTTTGTATCTGTCTGTCTGTCAGTTTGCTTTTCTGTTTGTTTGTTTGTTCATCCATCCATCCGTCTGTCTGTGTGTGTGTCACTATACTGTACGTCAAATACAATTCCTATTGTGATATAAATGTTCAATCAACATTGCTCAAACTGTCGTGCTGTAACGCAGGTGCGCTCATCCTTCTGTCTATTAATGAACGTTTAATCCGATTCTTCCACACAGTTCTAGTCACATCACTGTCAACAGCCCCAGAGTCTCTAAGAAAGATGAGGCGATTGCCGTCGGCCATTATTTTCCAATTAAAATGTAATGGACTTCATGAGTTTGTCTATATGTTTCATCATAGTAGTCGAATTTAAGGAAGATTTAGGGCTTGATGTCCTTTTTGTCATTTTTAATAATAATGCTGAACTATACTGTAACAAATGTTGTCCCTTTAGATTAAAACAAACATCCTTACATGTTACAATTACAATTACATGTTATCAATTAACAATAAGCAATTCTACTTATATGACGCAAAATAATTATATTTTGTTGATTAAAACCTAATACAGTATTGGCTTTTTCTGTCAATAGGGCGACATCTAGTGGCAGAAAATGATCTACCACTGACCGTTAAAGGGCGTGTCGTACGTAAACTCGCTGGTCACGTGTCGACGCCTGCGGCTATAACTAGTTTGGCCACGGTGAGGCGCCGTCACTGCAATTCATCTTACTAGAATAAATGAAAAACATTTAAAACACTACTTAAAATGCTTTTTTAAAAGTCACACACACACATTGATATATATATATATATATATATATATATATATATATATATATATATATATATATATATATATATATATATTTATAGTAAAATTATTCAATGATTCAAAAACATTTCAATGTTGTTAATGCTACAAATCCATGCACATGATTTAATAAAGTGAGGCACATTTCATACATTTTACAAGTTAAATGCAGACATTTTGTGCCTTTAAAACGATAATACATAGTTTTGATCTTTAACCTGTGGTGAGAGGGAAATCCACAGAAACATAAGGGCTAATGAACACATTCTGTAACTATAACAACAAAAACAAATGAATCTACATCAAAAGGTTTCTGGTTATAATTTCAGTAAAATTATTTCTTTACTGTTATCTGCATTTAACTACGCTCCTGCACACACAGGAATTAAAGTTAACGCAACACATAATTAAAGAATAATAAGTACAGACGCTTGTTTATTCAGCTTTCAGGTCCACAGTAAACACAAACGAAAATGTGTCGATCTGCACTTCCTGACTTGAGCTTCGCAAGAGTCGATTCTTTTGAATCTTTACTAACGATTCTTTTCGCCGTGACTCGCATGGCGACACGATCCACGCCTCCCGAGTCGACTCCAAGCTTCAAACGAAGATCCGCTCCGAGTCTCTCGTATCGTCGGTACATTTCACGCCCGGTTTAGTTTAGAGTAGAGCGGCCGAGTCGCCGGTCATCGTGCGCAGTGTCCGCCTCTCCTTCCGCACTTCCTCACACACACACACACACACACACACGCACACACACACATAGACACACACACACAGAGCGGGAGAGAAAGGGGCGGTGAATCGCTTCTCTTCCTTCACGTCTCTCTCCTCTCTCTCTCTCTCTCATCGAACATGGCTGCTGCGCTCTCAGCCTGGTTCTGGAACGAGCGCTTCTGGCTTCCGCACAATGTGACCTGGGCGGACCTGGCGGACCCTGCGCCCGGGGTGGAGTACCCGAGGGCCGGACACTTGCTCTCCGCGCTGCCGCTGGCTCTGGGGATCTTCGCGGTGCGGATGGTGTTCGAGAGGTGAGAAGCGCATCTCCACAGCAGCTCGTGATCGTGTGAGTGTGTGGAGGAACCGCGAGAAACCTCCAGACTTACCGCCCGAGCGTCTGTCAGCTGACCAGCTTAAGGCCTCCACTCAGAAAAGAGGATTGTAGTGGTGGCCCTGAGGTCTCGGTGTGTGTGTGTGTGTGTGTGTGTGTGTGTGTGTGTGAGGATGTTGAGCAGAAGTGCATGACTAGAAGGCTTCTCGGCACCTGAGACACCTGCAGGCCGTGGTGTGGCCCATCTGCTCCTGGAGGAACTTCAGAGGAACTTCGCAGAGCTGTGGTGTTTTCAAACCGTGAGGTTGTTCGTCTGAGAGCAGATGGTTTGGAGCTTCTCATGCCATAACCTGATGGGGTCTATGTAGATGTCTAGATCAGTTGAGTTGAAAGTAGATGAGTTTTAGATCAGTTGAGTTGAAAGTAGATGAGTTTTAGATCAGTTGAGTTGAACGTAGATGAGTTTTAGATCAGTTGAGTTGAACCTTGTAGATGAGTTGAAACCAGAAGGTTCCAGGTGTTAGTCGGCACAGGCGATATGGTGAGAGGATAATGTGTGTATGTTCACATTTACGCTCCACATCACATCACTTCATCTGGCACCTCCAGGTTCTTCTCAGATGGGATGTGATGGTGGACCAGAATGGAACTCGGATGTTTCAAATAGTTTTTTTCCCTTCCATTTTTGTTTCCACTGGCTGACAAGTTCTCTGGTTTTGCTGTGCTCTCGACACTGTTTCTTTTATCTTCTCTTCCTCTTTTACTTTTCATTTGATCTCTCGTCTTTTTGTGGCACAAACGTTTTTCAACTCGAGAAAATGGCTGATGGAAAGTTCTGTAACCATAGCAACAAAACGTCGCCTCGGTTCTGTATTCGGGTCCAAGGACGGATCCACAATACAAATATCCATCTCATGATTTTTTTCACGTATGAACCGATCAGCACTTTATGTTGATACGTACATTGTGTCATTTGTAGTTTAGTTGTAAGTATTTGCAGTTTAGTGTACGTTTAGCTTGGGCTAAATAACGTATTTGCGTTGGTCTCGGACTAAGAAAAGCATTATACAAATAAACTTAAACTTGAACTTAAGTACTGTGGGAGTTGCACCACAGCCAAGAGCTTCTGTCATAACACGGTTTGGTTGCGTAAGGTCCATCGAATCTCTGCTGTTGAGTTTCTGCAGAAAACGCCATTAGTGTCTGGAACTAGTATTTCTGATGTCGGAGTACGAATGGAAGCGTTCCAGAACGTTCTCAGCAGCGAGTTTGATGTGTGGGATGAGGAAACCACTCACCATCTGACATCGAAAACCGTGTTTACCGTGCGATTGGGTTTCTGATGGCTGTTTTGGAAGTTCAGCGTGACTGAGAGGAACGTCTTGAGGAACCTGTTGGGAGAAACTTCTTTAGAAGCAGAACCAGAAGTATGTGGAGTCTGTGGGGCTGGTTGCACCAGTTTCATTCAAACGCGGCAAACGCAGCGTTAAACTTGTTTTCTCTCATTTATTGAAAACTGCCGCTTAAAATAACACGTGGAAGCAGTCAAAACCAGCCGACTGAGCCGCGTGACCAAATATCTTCACGACCTTGTATGATGTTGCCCATATCACGATATTTTGCGAATATCTCCAAGTTGAAAAAAAATTAAGAGTTGCTTTTGCGAATTGTTCAAAAATGTTCAAAGTGGGCAGGACAATTTTGACAGGCCGCGAAGAAATTTCCAAAAAGCAGGAAATTTACATTACACATTCATTACACCATCGGCTGATGACATTCGTCGGCACGGTGACCTCACCATACGCACAACGCTTTTAAAATTGTGTTTATGAATTGTTTGTTATTTTTG
Source organism: Paedocypris micromegethes (assembly GCA_028031935.1). Classification (NCBI taxonomy): domain Eukaryota; kingdom Metazoa; phylum Chordata; class Actinopteri; order Cypriniformes; genus Paedocypris; species Paedocypris micromegethes. The sequence goes on along the minus strand of CM051507.1, from coordinate 7,727,590 downwards.
CGTCGGTAACGTTGTGCATCTTTCACCGTGGCGATGGTCACGACTCCACTTTCCTCGAATTTTCCGTTCCGTCTATCGCGTCGACCCTGAACTGGGAATCTTCTGTTGTGGTGTTGCCTTGTCGTCCTACACAAACCCCCCAAAGAGACCAATTAGGTGAGAGTCTAGAGATGCTCCTCTGTTCTGCTGTAGGTCAGGATGACATCAGCGTCTCGCTCCTCTTTTATTCATCACGCTGTGTGTGTTCTTGACACGTGCTGCTCGCAGGAACCTTGGGAGGATTTTAGAAGAAAACATATTAGAAGCTTCAATCTCACAAGCTCCCGATCCAGGATTCTCCACTCGCCTCATCGCAATTAAAACCCGTCTGTCTCTTTCTCTCTCTCTCTCTCTCAGTCAGTGTGTCTCTCCGTCTCTGTCCACACATCTCGAGCTCAGTCTCTACAGCCACAGCTTCTGATGGACAGAGAGGAACTTCTGGAGGAACCCGTCAGAAGAAACTTCTCTCGAAGTCTGAGGGGCTGGTTGCACCAGTTTCATTCAAACGTTAAACTTGCTTTCACAGATCTGTCTTTCTATCCATATCTCTATCTCATTCACTCTGTCTGTCTGTCTGTCTGTCTGTCTCTCTCTCTCTCACTCTCACTCTCACTCTCTCTCTCTCTCACTCTCTCTCTCTCACTCACTCACTCACTCACTCACTCACTCACTCAATCTTTATCTATCTCACTCACTCACTCAATCTTTATATGTCTGTCTGTCTGTCTTCCAGTCTTATCTAGTTCTCTATCAGTCTATCTATCCTCCATCAATTTGTCCATCTATCTCTCTATCTGTCTGTCTGTCTGTCTCTCTTCGTCTCCTGTCTATCCATCTCTTTCTCTCTATCAATTTCTATCTACTTGTCTGTCTATGAGTCCATTTCTATCGGCCTATCTTTATCAGTCTATCTTCTTGTTTACTCTATACGTTTGTTGTCATTTAATTTGATTTTTCAATAATCTGTTTTCTATGGTCTCCATCGTCCATTTTTCCGTTTGTGGGTGTTTTTCCTCGATCCATCTACCCATCATCATTCATCCATTCTTGTGTCTCACTGTCTTTCTGTCTAATAATCCATCCTCTTGTTACTTGTATTTGTACATCTTTCTATCAATCCATCATCATTCATTTATTCTTTTGTCTTTGTCAGTTTACCAATCCATCACTGTTTGTCTGTCTCTCTCTCTCTCTCTCTCTCTCTCTCTCTCTCTCTCTCTCTCTCTCTCTCTCTCTCTCTCTCTCTCTCTCTCTCTCTCTCTCTCTCTCTCTCTGTCTCTGTCTCTCTCTGTCTCTCTCTCTGTCTGTCTGTCTGTCTCTCTCTCTCTCTCTCTCTCTCTCTGTCTGTCTCTCTGTCTCTCTCTATCTCTCTGTCTCTGTCTGTCTGTCTGTCCTCTTCCATCCTTGACAAACACACGTCCGCTCATGTTTACCCTCCTCCGTGCTTCCGCTCTCCGTAATTCCTCGAGGCCTGAAAACATTGTCTTTCTTCGGCTTCAGAGCGATTGCTCACACACTGGCGCTTGTTTGGGCTCATTCCCTCGCTGGAATGTGTTTCACCGCGGTGCTGGAGGTGATAAGAGCGCTGATAATGACAGGCCGCGGCGTATGAGACGCTTGCTCAAGAGCTGAAGATCAGCCGAGTCCAGCTCCTGGGTCTCTGAATAGTTAATGCACACACACACACACACACACGCACGCCAGCGTAACCCAAGCTTCATCCTCCCGGCTCATATTCACTCGTTCATTTCATAATTCAGATTTATTTCTTGATTCTGGACGTTTCCCACTGCTCCGTTTCCTTAGACCTTGATCAAGACAAGTTCAAGTCAGATTATTGTCCTCGTAGTTGCAGATATGAAATTGTTGAATTTTTACAGCATTTTTTTTTTAAGTTTGTTTTTTTTTTATTTTTGTTTCAATTTTAACTTGATTTTTTTCTCCAAAAAGATGCACTGGGTCTTATTTTTAGACTCAGGTTGTAAATTAGTTTTTTTTTCCAATAAATCAAGTCCACCTAGATAATGCTGCAGTTTTGGTGTATTTACCGGAAAGCGACCTCGTCTGTGACAATAGAGACAAGATAAAAACCAACAAGTGAAAATAAAGCCATTAAAAGGCGATTCACGCGACAAACTAGAGCTAAAACAGAAAAACAGCCGTGTTTTATTTTTTCACCGTTTCTTGGCTCGACTAAAATACTTCCAGGCATTTGTTCTGCTGCCGCCTCAAGTTGTGGAATCTAGTTTCACTAGTCACTAACTAGTACTGGGGAACACAAACTAGAGCCCTGGAACATTTCAATACCTGTTCACCGACACTCCTGCAATTAGATCATATGTAACAATTTAAAATCATAGTTGACAGTTGATAGTTAGCTTAGTTAGCTCTAGTTAGCTTGGTTAGCTCTAGTTAGCTTGGTTAGCACTGGTTAGCTCGTGTTAGTTCTAGTTAGCTTGGTTAGCACTGGTTATCTCAGGTTAGCTCCAGTTAGCTTGGTCAGCTCAAGTTAGCGCGGGTTAGCGCAGGTTAGCTCTGGTTAGCTCCGGTTAGCTCACACACTCACACTACAGCAGGACATTGTCAGGTCACGTTTCCCTCATCAGACCCTCCAATCGAATTAGGGGGAAAATGCGGAGCGTGTTTGTCCAGCCGGTCAAAAAAGTATGCGTGACAAAACAGCTATGGGTGTGAATCCCTTTCTGACCTTTTGACCCTGGGAGTTTGAACGGACGCAACATTGTTTCACGGCAGCGGGCATCATTAGAGCCGCGTGCGCCAACACTTCCCCATTCAGAAGAATGACTGACCACGCCCATCATCATGTCCAGACGCATCACATGACCAGCGTGACAAGAGCCATACTGTCTGTGAGAGTGTGTGTGTGTGTGCGTGAGTGTGTGTGTGTGTGTGTGCGTGTGTGTGAGAGAGTGTGTGTGTGTGTGAGAGAGAGAGTGTGTGTGTGTGTGAGAGAGAGAGTGTGTGTGTGTGTGTGTGTTTACGACACACGGCTCTGTTTTCCACCAGCTTTACCTTCAACAAGCTGATATTTAGTCTCCTGCAGTAGATTAATATATATTTTAGAGCATTTGTATTTATAAACATTAATATTAAGTCTCCTGATATCGATTGTTATATATTGAACTAATCGGCGATAGACAAAATATGTCTATATCAATCCATGTACTATATCAATCTATCTTAATATATTATTGAATGCGTACCGTTTTAGACATACACACACACACACACATTTAAATTTTGTGTACAGTTCATATTGAACAACTTTTAAAACTTTTTGCAAAATCTATGTATGCGTTGTGTATTCACGGCCTTTCCCTGATGTGTCTCTAAAACCATGGAAAAAAAAATAAAGAATATGAAATGTCAGATAAAAAGTGAAGTCAACCAGGGCTGTCAAAGTTAACTAGTTAACGCACACGATTAATTTCAAGTCCTTAATCAAGTTGATTTTTTTAACGCCATTAATCACAGTTTCAGTTTTTTCACTTTCGGTTTGGTGAAAATGCAACGAATAGACCCAGAGAGCCGTGCTAGTGTCACCCAGGTGTGGCTCATTATGATCAGAAGCTCAGTGTGACAGGAATAGACCCAGAGAGCCGCGCTGGTGTAATCCGGGTGTGGCTCATTATGATCAGAAACTCAGAGTGACAGGATTAGACTCAGAGAGCCGTGCTAGTGTCACCAAGGTGTGGCTCATTATGATCAGAAGCTCAGAGTGACAGGAATAGACCCAGAGAGCCGTGCTAGTGTCACCCAGGTGTGGCTCATTATGATCAGAAGCTCAGAGTGACAGGAATAGCCCCAAAAAGTTGAACCCGCCCAGTGTCACCCAGGTGTGGCTCATTATGATCAGAAGCTTAGAGTGATTATTTTCCGCCTAAATAGCAGCAGGTGAAAGTGTTTAATGACAGACACTTGCTTGTGTTTTGAATGTTCTTGTTCAAACTGAGACTCGACCTTATTTAGACGCTTCAACTGCAAATACGTGACTTGTTCGTCAAATCTCTGTTCAACAAGCCGTCACTGTAGATTCATAGGGATTAGATAAAGACAATACTGTATTTACTTACACTTATATTTAACAACAGACATTCTAAGCTTTATGTCATTTCTTTATGTACATTCTAAGAATTATGTTTCATGTTAGAGTGATAAGTATTTGTTAGGTTATTTTGTTTTCAGCTGACAAAATGAAGGCAAAACGTGCTTCAAGTTTTTGTTTTATTATTATTATTTATTTATTTTTACAAAAAGCATGTCCTGTTTTTATTAATAGTGTAACCCAAAAATGGGCACTTCAAACTTTCAATTAAGTCCAAAATTGACTTTTTTTGTGTGTTTTATTTTGAATAGTCACTCGACCTCAGAGGGTTAAAAAACTAAGAGAATATATTGCAAATTGAACAAAAAATATACTAAACGATATTTCAGTATTCAAACAGTGTTGAGTTTACATTAATTTACATATTACATTTTATTATCCATTATTTCAAGCTTTAGACATTTAATCGCCATTGGTCGCAATTAATTTGTTCAGGGAAGTGCGATTAACTAGTTAAAATGTTTAATCGTTTGACAGCACTAAAGTCAACACAAAACAGTAGATTTTACTTGTGATCAACATGAGTCGTCAAAAATACAAACATGTGTCTGTTGATCTTCACTAGTGTGTGTGTGTGTGTGTGTGTGTGTCAGGCGCGGGGTTAATTAAACAGGTGAAGTGATGTGTGTTTTCTCCGCTCGGTGTCAGATTCCACAGTGTGTTGTGGTGGGACGCGTCTGACCCGCGCGCGGTTAATGACCTGATGCTAACGCCGTCCGGCCAGCGCCATTAAGAGCGCTCATTACCAGCGCGTGTGTGTGTGTGTGTGTGAGTGTGAGGCGTGACTGCCTCGTGTTCTGAACTTTGACTGCTGTTGTCATGTGATTATGGCCTCAGAGTGTGTGGCGTGTCGAGGGTTAATGATCAGACGCCAAACACTTTTCCTCACATACGTGTGTGTGTGTGTGTGTTTATTAATGTGTTATTAATATCTTGTTTACATTATTTGAAGTCTTTCTTAGCATTATTCCTATGCACTTATACTGTACACATGTATAATATGTTTTATAAATTGTGGTTTTATATTTCTAATCATACAAAATATTTTTTTTGTAAATCTAATCACTCTATCTAATATATTTTTCATCTACGCTATATATACTATCTAATATTTCATATATTTTGTATGTATTTACTTGTTATGTACAGTGTGTGTGTCATTTTAAGTGCATGAGTATCTGCATGTGTGTGTTTGTGTGTGTGTGTGTTTTTCTGGAGTTTTTTTTTTTGTTTAACGTTCCCCTTGTTCTCTCCTTCATCTCCACACTGCACATCACTTCATTCTCTTCCGCTGATCTGATCTGATCTTTATTTGAGTAAGACGTATTTGAATTGAGTGTTGAATCTGACCATGCAAATGTGTGTGTTTAATCTGAAACCTGCCCAGATCTTCCTCAGGCTTCCACCAATCACAGGTGACAGGTCAGCTGACTGTGTGTGTGTGTGTGTGTGTGTGTGTGTGTGTGTGGCAGGTGTGTGGCGAGTCCCTGCACCGCGGCGCTGCGGATCCAGACCGAGCAGAGTCGCAGAGCTCCGCCCAACGCCGTCCTGGAGAAGGTCTTCAGCTCCATCACGAAGGTGTGTGCGCGCACATGCTCCTCAGCTGATCCTCCTCACCTCACACACACACAACAGTCACTTTTGTTAGACGCTCAAAACCTTGGGCGGTGCTTATTTATATGCGCATATTTCAAACATACGCGGATATGTTAGCGCGCGTTTTTCCCTATATCAGAAGTCTAAAGCGAAGTCCTAAAGCGTCAGAGCAGGAAGAGAAGAACACACACACACACACACACACACACACTGTTAAAGCGCTGTAGCTGCTGCACAGGGCAACACAACACTGCACAGCATCACACGGCTCAGAGCAAAGGCTCATGGGAGGTTTCTGGGAGGCGGAGTTTCCATCGCTAGAATACGAGCATTTAGCCAGAAATCTAAGGCTTGTTTTGCGTTTCATTTTTGTATAATAATGGCGAACAAAGTCAGTCGTGATGACATCGGCAGTATTTAGCTTTTGCTGGAACATTTGAGTCTATTTTTTCTGCCATCGAAAGCAGCTGATCTACGTCTCTCTGGTATTTCCTTTCCGGAAATATCTTTATCTTACAGTATTTTCATGGAGGTAGTCTTTCTTCACAACTATACTAGTGTTTTTAGTTTATTTCAATCCTTTTAACTATTAAAATCCCCTAAATGCTGAAAAACGAGTTTTTTTACTCTAATCTATTTGATTTTTTTCTGTGTTGTGTGTTGTGTGTGTGTGTGTGTGTGTGTATGTAGTGTCCAGACTCGCGGCATCTGGAAGGCCTGTCGAAGCAGCTGGACTGGGAGGTGCGGAAGGTCCAGAGATGGTTCCGCCAGCGGAGGAACCAGGACAAACCCAGTACGAGAACCAAGTTCTGCGAGAGCATGTGAGTGTGTGTGTGTGTGTGTGTGTGAGTGTGTGTGTGTGTGACGCACGTGTGGTTCCTCTCCGTGTTGTGGAAATTCAGCCGGCGGATTAACGGATGTTTTTATTGTTAATTACACGTGCATAACACATCCATAACTGTTTTTATTCGTGTTAATATTGTGTGTGTGTGTGTGTGTGTGTGCAGGTGGAGGTTTACGTTCTATCTGTGTATATTTTTCTACGGGTTCCGGTTCTTGTGGCAGGTGAGTGTGGGCGTGGCTCCGCGTCAGGTGACTGAGGTGTTAATGCGTGTGTGTGTTTTCAGTCTCCGTGGATGTGGGACACCAGACAGTGCTGGTACAACTATCCTTATCAGGTGACCTTTGACCCCCTGCTTTTATGATCTTGGTTTATGATTTATCGAAGCCGAGGTAATGATCGCGACCCTGGTTCACCTCAGGAAAAGAAATGGCATATTCTTCTAGTATATATGTAGTTGTTGAATATATTCAGCGTAAAGTGGTATTTTTGTAATTAAAGCTAATTGACATCAACAATCAAAGTTATATTGTTTTACACTAAAATATTTAAAATGCGGAGAAAAATACCATTAATTTAATATCTTTCCACATAATCAAGTAGCATTCAATTAAGTGTATAATAATATCACTGTGATATGTTTTTGTAATATATTTTTTTTTACAAATAATTTATTCACTAAAATGTAGGCACAAACAAATAACTATTTACAGTTAAAGTTCTACAAAACACATTGCAAAGTATAATAAAAAATAAATCGTGAGGTTTGAGGCAGTTTGACACTAAAATAAGTCTAGTTTAGGACGTTGTGTAACATTTCAAGCCTTTAAAGGTGTAATGAGTCTATACACATTCTGTATGTACACAACACATTGCCGTCACTCTCTTTGCTTAGCAAACTCACTGTGTGTGTGTGTGCGTGTGTGTGTGTGCGCAGGTGCTGAGCTCAGGCCTGTATTATTATTACATCACAGAACTGGCCTTCTATTGGTCGCTGATGTTCTCTCAGTTCACAGACATCAAGAGGAAGGTGAGTGTGTGTGTGAGTGTGTGAGTGAGTGTGTGTGAGTGTGTGTGTGTAGGTGTTTGACTGGTGTTTTCCCGCAGGACTTCCTCATCATGTTTGTGCATCATCTGGCCACCATCAGTCTGATCAGTTTCTCCTACGTGAACAACATGCTGCGGGTGGGAAGTCTGGTGATGTGTGTGCACGACGCCTCCGACTTCCTGTTAGAGGTGGAAACCGCACCCACTCACGCTCTTGAAAGCCAGTCACATGTGATGGGCGTGTTTATTTTGTGTGATTTTAGGCGGCAAAATTGGCAAACTACGCCAAGTACCAGCGTCTGTGCGACGTCTTGTTTGTGGTGTTCGGGATCATCTTTTTTGGGACGAGATTGATCATTTTCCCCTTCTGGTCAGTATCAAGTGTGTGTGTGTGTGTGTGTGTGTGTGTGAAACTGGAGCGTGTGTATTCAGTGTCCTGGTGAAAGGTGGGCACGAGTGAAACCTAGACGCCGCTTCAGGGGGGGCGACAGGTCACATGACCCCTCGCCAGTCACAAACACGTCCTGAGCTTCAAATCACTCACGTGTTTACACCAAAATACTGCTTGAACGAACGTGAGAGAAAGAGGAAGAGTCTGTGAATATGAAGGCGAACACGTCTGATTAGAACAGAGGTGTGAAGAGAACCTGAAGTTAAAATAATATATATATACCGTATTTTCTGGACTATAAGCAGCTACTTTTCTCATAGGTTTTGAACCATGCGGCTTATACAAAGATGCGGCTATTCTGCAGATTTTTTTATATTGAAGATAAATACGGTAGATACCGTTTATTTTCTCTTTTTTTCTGTCCCGTTTAAATCAGCAAAGTTGCTGCCGTGTTAAAATGCAGGTTAGGAAAGGATCTATTTAGTCACACACATGTACATTTACAATTCAAAATCCTTCATAGAGCGGATGCGGCTTATATACAGGTGCGCCTTATAGTCCAGGAAATACGGTACATGAAGAGTACTCTTTAAGTAAAAGTACGGGTAGCTTATTGTAAAAATGACTCCATTACAAATCACAGATTCCAAAGAGACTTGAGTAAAAGTCGTAAAGCATCCAATTTTAAAAGAACTAGTTGTTTTTTAGTCTGAATTCAGTTGGAGTAAAATACTCGAGAAATGTAAAAAACAAGAAACGGAGGTTTTCTTTCCTAATGGTAGTTTCAAAATGGCAGATCGAAATAGATTAAAAAAAAAACAAAAAGTCAGTCCGAGTCAAACTCAAGTACCTTCAGCATCCTGCAGATGGCGCTATCGTCTCGTGTCCAAGAAATGAACCACGGTAGAAACAGACGGCGACTTGTCACGCACAGTCACAGCGAGTAAGTGCACGTGTCCATTCAAATGTAGTGGAGTAAAGATACAGATAACCAATCACTAATCTAAGTATTTAGTATTTTTTGAAACTCAGTACAAGTACAAAGTAGCCAGAAAATACTTGAGTAAATGGACTTTGTTTCATTACTAGAGTACTTTACTCCACTGGATTGGAAGCGAAAAGGGCGACGAAAACATGCAACTTTATGATGTTGGAAATGACGTTGGTCATACGTGTGTTTCCTGTTGCGGAGTGTGTCACGTGACTGACACACACACACACACACACACTGGTGCCTGTGTGTTCTCCTGCAGGATCCTGAACACCACGCTGTTTGAGAGCTGGGACATCATCGGGCCGTACCCGTCCTGGTGGCTCTTCAACATCCTGCTGCTGGTGCTTCAGGTGCTGCACATCATCTGGTCCTACCTCATCGCCCGCATCGCCTTCAAAGCCGTCCTGAGAGGAAAGGTCCGGTCCTCACCTCACGCTCCTCACCCAGCCATGTTCTCCTCTCACTCTCTCTCTCTCACTCACTCTCTCTCTCTCTCTCTCTCTCTCTGTGTCTCTCTCACTCTCTCTCTGTGTCTCTCTCACTCTCTCTCTCTCTCTCGCCCGCAGAACCGGCTTCTCTCGCTGGGAGACTGTCGCCATCTCTCAGCTTCTCTCCCGATAGAATCTTTCCCTCTTTCTGCCCAGCTCCCTCGCTTCTGTCAGTCTTTCTCTCTGTCACTCTTCAGCTGTAAGTCACTTCCTGTTTCCTCTTCCGTACTCGAGCATCCCTGACTGGGCTGAGAAGCTCTTAACAAACGTGTTGTTTTGTAGTATTAGCATTTAGCACAGGCGTCGGACCAAGTTTGATGTGACGCTTCTATATTCTCGAGATATATTTCTATACTCTATGTTCTTCAACGCCTTGAGTCGTGCCATCCTTGTGAAGGAGTTAGCGTTAGCACGTTAGCCACAGCGTTTGACTGAGTTTGGCTTAAGTACAAGACACGTTCTCGTGATGAGATACCAAGTCCGAATTCAGTCATATAAAAGCTACTTCGTAACTTTTCATGTTGTTGTAAGATACATTTTTTTGTTTAGAACGATACAAAGTTATAACCACCCTATTGTTTATTCTGAAAGTGATAGTGCTGAACACATGTTTAGAGCAGGATTTCGTCAAGTCAAAAACTCCATTTGATATTCTGATTAAACAGGAACTTGACGTGTGATTTTCGCCAAATAGTCGTCAGTGATCATCTCCAGATGTTGAGATAACACACTGACATTTACACTTTGCTTTTCAATTTTGTAACTATTGTAAGAAACGTTTTCATAAGGATGTCTTTATAACGGTGTGTACTGATAGTGTGTGTGTCGCCCCCTGGTGGACGAGATCTTCCACTCTTCTGACGCTGGTGCCGTGTCCTCAGGTGTCTAAAGACGAGCGCAGCGACATCGAGAGCAGCTCTGAGGAGGAGAGCGAGTCGAGAGCGAGAGCCGGACTGAAGCGAGAGAACGGCACCAACGGCCATTACGGAGCCAAGGCCTGGAGCCACGACTGCTGACTGTGTGTGTGTGTGTGTGTGTGCGCGCGTCTCTCCGCTTCCACGTGTCCGGAAGCTGAGGGGAACTTTCACGTTTTTTCTCCGCGCTTCGCTTTTTACTGAAGTCGGGGAAGAACATTTTCCTTCGGATTTTAGTGGTCAGACATACTTGACTTTCCACGTTGTGTTTTTTTTTACTGTTCCTGATGTGTTTGTACTGATGTTCCTATTCTGCTTTATTTTTATTTTGCAAAGAGAACGCAGTCGGGATTCCGGCCGTCGAGAACGATTCCTGCAAAACAATCCAGGGTTTCCGCACAATCACGACAATCGTAGAAATGAATGTCACGGTTTGATTTGTCTGTTTCTTTCCAGACCTGGAAGTCGGAAAGAAGTGAAATGTCTTTAAAAGTGATGAACTGAAGTCACAGGCGTGTCTGTAGCTCCGCGGAGGCTTGTGATCTCTTCTAATATTAATAATAAAACGGTATTTGATGACACATCTGTTTGTGTTTGGAGAACAAGAACTTTGCGAACAAACTGAGAGGAGAATAAAGACGAGGATGGAACATGTTTAATACGTAAGCGCAGACAGTCCGTCGGGTGGGCGGGGCAGATAGGGAGGGGTGGGCGGGGTCAGTCTGTGACGCTCTGTGGGGGCGTGTCCTGCTGCAGGCGTCTCTGGCGTTCCCAGTATCTCTGAGCTCTCAGGACACACAGGTATCCACCGTACAGCGTCAGCAGCATCATGGAGCCGGAGAAGAGCTTGTAGCCCACGTCTGCCACACGCTTGAGCCCGGGCATCACCTACACACACACACAAACACAACACACGCTTGAGCCCAGGCATCACCTACACACACACACACAAACACACGCTTGAGCCCGGGCATCACCTACACACACAAACACAACACACGCTTGAGCCCGGGCATCA
>CM051507.1:7684109-7713739 GCA_028031935.1 Paedocypris micromegethes | reverse complement strand
TGTGTGTGTGTGTGTGTGTGTAAGAGAATCTGTGTGAGAGTGTGTGTGTGTAAGAGAGTCTGTGTGAGAGTGTGTGTACACTTATAGTAAGAACAGAGTGCAATTCAATTATTCACAGTGTCTCAGACTAGTTATCAGTGCCATACTTTTGCCACACAAATATACAAATACATACCAGTTGTCTCTTATCCTAAAAAAATGTCTCATTTCTTTTCTAATTATTATGACCGGCTTACCTATTGTTTTCTTTAGTCAAAACGGTATATTACAGTATTTAAACAAGTGTTTATTTTGTGTTGAGTTTACATTAATTTACATTTTACACTTCAATACTCAATATTACAAGATTCTATACTTGTTCATGTTATTAATAGTTGTTAATACTAAAGAATTATTAATAATACATTATTATTTGTGTTTAAAAATGTAATCGTTTGACAGCACTAGTTATAACACTCTCAACATATGTCACTGATGAATGTGTTGAGTGTTATAACTAGTCCTGTCGATTACATTTTTTTTAACTAGTTAATCGCACTTCCCCAACCAAATTAATCACAAATAATAATAATAATTTATTATTAATAATTCTTTAGTTATAAAATTTATAGAATAACATGAACAAGTATAGCATCTTGTAATATTGAATAAATTGAATATATTAATAAACAGATGTAATCGACAGCACTAGTTATAACACTCTCAACAATGTCACTGATGTATGGATCACCTGCCTATGGTTGACGACCTCTGATGACCCCTGACGACCTCTGACGACCCCTGATGTCTTCACTGAAGCGCTGATGTGGTTTGTTGTCCAGGACTTGTCTGTGGCTCTGTACAGACACATCGGAGGAGAAGATCATGTCTCTTCAGGGGGAGGGGTGCACCTGCTGGGCATCGACCTGGACCCGCGTCTGGTTCTCCGGGCTCAGAACTCCAACCCCTTCCCCCTCAACGTGCAGTTCCAGGCGCTGGACATCACGGAGGAGGCGGAGAGCCGCGCCCTGCTGGGGGCTCACCTGAGGCGCTGGGGCCACGCCCGCTTCCACCTGTGCGTGTGCCTGGCGGTGAGCATGTGGGTGCACCTGAGGCGTGGGGACGCGGCGCTGCTGGAGCTGCTGAGCTTCCTGGCCTCTGTGTGTCAGCACCTGCTGCTGGAGCTCCAGCCCTGGAGATGCTACCGCTCCGCCGCACGACGCCTGCGCAGACTGGGACGCTCAGACTTCCAGCACTTCAGGGAGCTGCGGATCTGCGGAGACGTGGAGGGACACGCCCGGGATCACCTGGAGCGGCAGTGCGGGATGCAGCTGGTGAGGAGCTTCGGGAGCACGGCCTGGGACAGACGCCTGCTGCTCTTCTCAAGAAAAGCTTGACAGTCTGAAATGTGTTTTCTCGTTTTCTTTATTCATTTGTTTTTTAATAGAGTGCATCGTTAACATATGCATCGTTTCTAATTGTTTTCTGTATAGAAATGCATTGTTAACATATGCATCGTTTTTAATTGTTTTTTTTTATATAAATGCATCGTTAACGTATATATTGTTTTCAGAGTTGTAAAGAGTACCGGACAACCAAACTTGAGTAATAGTACAGATACGTACTGTATAAGTTACTTCAATACAAGTAAAAAGACCACTATGAAAAAGACTTGAGTCCAAGTAGCAAAGTATCGCATTTTGAAATAACTTTTTTTACTCATACTGAATTTAGGCTAAAAAAAATGTGGGGGAAAAAAACTTCATGAGGTTTTATTGTCTTATACAGAAACTAAAATTAACATGTCCATGTTTCAAAAATGGTAAAACAAAATAAGAACAAAAAGTCCGCCTGAATCAAACTTGGAAAAACAATTAAATAAAAATAAATACAAATTCGAGCTGACTTTAATGTGATTCTCAGTGACCTCAGTCATTGTCTAATATAGACATTACATTTATTCACGTTGCTTAAAAATAATTAAGCTAAAATATAGTCACGTCGCAGTGGTTTTTGCCATGTTAGGCTTGGTAACATTACAATACAATATTCCCAACATTACAATATGGAAAAAAGTCAATATTATTATTTTAACTGGCGTCAGCCATGTCGCGATAGTTAAAATCTTGGTCAAATCGCCTCTAATTCATGTCCATGTGGTTTCTAAATCACAATTATCTTCCAGTATCTTCAGCAGACGACAGATTGCAAAATCGCCTCGTTCGCCCGCGATAAAAATCGATTATGGTTTGTCTCGCACAATCACAATGTTACAAGTAACTGTAAATGTTATGTTAAATAAAAGTTGCTTACATTTTTTATACTCGGTACAAGTACAAAGTAGCCAAAAAACATACTTAGTAACGAATGTACATTTACTCAAGTACCTTGCAGCTCTGATTGTTTTACAGGAGTGGGTCGTTAACGGCGTGATGAATTAGTTTCACTCGTTATCTTCTCCACCAGGTGGCGCCGTTGTTTCGTGATTCTGTCATGCTTCGAGTTGAACGCTACGGTTTCTGCGGGATTCCAGAGCCGTTGACGTAGACATTTGATTTAGTTGTCACAGATAACTTCCTACAGAGATGAATACATATATATATATATAATATTTGTGGAGTTTTCTCGTTCGTGCACCGAAACTAGTAAGATGATCCGGAGCCGGAGATCAGGTTTCAGCTGCCGGGGATCGCTCGCTGACTTTTCCACTTCCGCTTTTTCGATTTAAACTTTAAATTTACGCGCAGAATGTGTGTGTTACTTCCCGCGTTTTTCCACGCAGTTTTCGCGTCCGAGATTCTGAGGGAACAATTTAGCGATTAACGGATTGTCTGTGTGGAGATTATAATTACATCCTATTTACGACAATAAAACCAGAAATTAAAGCTTCAGACCAAGAGCTTCACTGCTCCTCTACTATTCCCTTAATCTGGGTAAATTCAACTGAAACCAGAAATGACATTATTTTGTTCTTCTCTGAACTTTTGAGAAGCTGTTGAGTTCAGTGAAGAATGAAGAATATCTCTATCTCTCTCTGTCTGTCTGTCTCTCTCCCTCTGTCTGTCTCTCTCTCTCTCTCTCTGTCTCTCTCTCTCTCACTCTCTCTCTGTCTGTCTGTCTGACTCTCTCCCTCTGTCTGTCTCTCTCTCTCTGTCTGTCTCTCTCTCTCTCACTGTCTCTCTGTCTGTCTCTCTCCCTCTGTCTGTCTCTCTCTTTGTCTCTCCCTCTGTCTCTCTCTCTCTCTCCCTCTGTTCCTCTCTCTGTTCTGTCTCTCTCTCACTCTCTCTCAGGCCCTGTGAGGGCTCTGACTCCCATCTGACCCTGAGTCTTTACTCTCTCTCTTCTCTCTGTCTTCTCTGTCTCTCTCCGTCTCTCTCTCTCTCCTCTCTCTTCCCTCTCTCTCTTCTTCTTTCTGTCTCTTCTCTCTTCTCTCTCGTTCTCTCTTCTGCTCTCTCTCTCTCTGTCTCCCTCTGCTCTGTTTTTCTCTGTCTTCTCTCGTTCGGTTCTCTCTCTCTCTCTCTCTCTCTGTTTCTGTCTCTGTCTCTCTCGTGTGTCTCTCTCTCTCTCTCTCTGTCTGTCTGTCTCTGTCTCTCCCTCTCTCTCTCCCTGACACACAGACACTCTCTCTGTCTCACACGCACACGCACACACTCTCAATGTGCGTGTATTGTGCTTTCACTGAGATTTTTGCCATTTCCCTGCGACCCAGTAATGGAAGAAGCGGCTTGGATTAAATGATATATTTTATTCATAAAGGAAAAAGAAGATATATTCATTTATAAGCATGTAATATGTTGCTTTTTAATATAAAACCAATAGATTACAGTAGATTACTCCTATTTTATATTAAAAACTCATTTTTGTGTTACTAATCTTGACGGCGTTTAACGTTTCACTACATGACGGCGCTTTGCTTCATAGAGTAATAATGAGTGTGTGAAGGTGTCAGAGAGTCTGGAGAGATGAAAGCGGATCTTCATGTGAAGGTGAGGCAGAAATCACACACAAGCTCGTCACGTTACACGATGAGCGCGCACACACACACACACACACACACACACGTCTAGCAGCGTTTATTAGTGTTTCTACAGAAGCTTCCGGAAGCGTTGGGTCTTCAGTGAGAGCTGAATCTGGTGCTGTTCCTGGTCTCGGTGGTCTTGATCAGGATCTTGGGCGAGGACGAGCTGCTCTGCTGGAAGCCGTTCACGCCTTTAGAGCCTGTGACAGAGAACACGGTCACACCCACGCGCCCCCTGCTGGCCCTCATGAGCACCTACTGAAGCTGGGCACGGCCTGGATGTTGAGGATGGCCTGCTGCCCGATCCTGTGAGGGAGAGGACACACAGAGTCAGAGGAACGTCTCGTGCCAGCGTTCACCGGCCATCACCTGTCCTCCTCGCCCTCCAGCAGCTTCCTGTAGGTGGCGATCTCGATGTCCAGCGCCAGCTTGACGTTCATGAGCTCCTGGTACTCGCGCAGCTGGCGTGCCATGTCCTGCTTGGCCCTCTGCAGAGCCTCCTCCAGGTCCCTGATGCGACCCTTGGCCTCCTTCACCGTGATCTCGCCGCGGTCCTCCGCCTCCGCCATCTGGTTCTCCAGGTTGGCGCGCTGAGGCGGGGTCAGAGGTCAGCGGTGGGGGTGAGAGGTCAGTGTGGGTGACCCACCTGGGACTTGATGACCTCGATCTCGCTCTGCAGGCGGCTGATCAGGCGGTTGACGTCTGCGATCTCGCCTTTGGTGTTCCGCAGCTCGTCGTTGTACTGAGTGGCTTGAGAAGACATCTGATCGAACTGAGAGTTAGAAAGCACGTCAAGCGGTTTACTCCGCTAGATCCACTTCAAAACATGTGAAGCTGAGCGAACTTCTAGTTGACTTCTTTCCAGCAGCGAGCGCTTGTGACACGACAGGACTGGAATCAATCACGTGTGTGATCAAGCGAAGACAAACCTTCAGAGTCAACACTCCACTGTTTGCTCCCGTAATCCACATTCACTGGGTTTCTCTCAAAGGTTTGTTGGTCCATGGACCAAAACGGAAACCGCTAAGCCGGCTGAGTAACCGCTGAATAACCTCTGAGTATCCGCCGAGTAACCGCCTAGTAATCACCTGATTAACCGCCGAGTAACCTCTGAGTATACGCGGAGTAACCGCAGCGAAATCGCCTGAATAATCGCCTGAGTAACCGCCTGAGTAACTGCTGAGTAAGCGCCTGAGTAACAGCTGAGTATCTGCCGAGTAACCACCGAGTAACCGCCTGAGTAACTGCTGAGTATCTGCCCAGTAACCACCGAGTAACCGCCTGAGTATCTGCCCAGTAACCGCCTGAGTATCCGCTGAGTATCTGCCGAGTAACCACCAAGTAATTGCCTGAGTAACTGCTGAGTATTCGCTGAGTATCTGCCAAGTAATCGCTTGAGTAACCACCGAGCAATCGTCTGAGTATCTGCCGAGTAACCGCTGAGTATCTGCCAAGTAACTCGTAGTATCCGCAGAGTAACTGCAGAGTAACTGCAGAGTATCTGCCGAGTAACTGCAGAGTATCTGCCGAGTAACTGCAGAGTAACTGCAGAGTAACCGCCTGAGTAACTGCAGAGTATCTGCAGAGTAACCGCCTGAGTAACTGCCAAGTAACTGCCGAGTATCCGCAGAGTATCTGCCGAGTAACCGCCTGAGTAACTGCAGAGTATCGGCCGAGTAACCTCAGAGTATCTGCTGAGTAACTGCAGATTATCTGCCGAGTAACCTCCTGAGTAACCTCAGAGTATCTGCTGAGTAACTGCTGAGTATCTGCAGAGTATCTGCCGAGTAACCTCTGAGTAACTGCTGAGTATCTGCAGAGTATCTGCCGAGTAACCGCCTGAGTAACCTCAGAGTATCTGCTGAGTAACTGCTGAGTATCCGCTTCCACTCAGAGCGGTTGGCGTACGTGGTCACGTGACTGGCATCTACCTTGGACTTGTACCAGGACTCGGCCTCCTCACGACTCTTCACCGCGATCTCCTCGTACTG
Source organism: Paedocypris micromegethes (assembly GCA_028031935.1). NCBI lineage: Eukaryota > Metazoa > Chordata > Actinopteri > Cypriniformes > Paedocypris > Paedocypris micromegethes. Next base: position 7,707,751 of record CM051507.1, on the reverse strand, counting down.
GGCCTTGACCTCGGCCACGATGTGATCCATGTTGAGGTTCCTGGAGTTGTCCATTTGCACGATGACTGACGTGTCTTTAATGCTGGACTGAAGCTCACGCAGCTCCTGTGTGTGTGTCACAAACCACAACAGTTTCATCTGAATAAATTGCACTATTGCACGGATATGACCAATTTCATGAACTGTTGAAAAATTATATTGAAATGCTTTTTTTTTTTTACGTTGCTGATTGGTTGTTCAGCATCTGTCTAAATACCAATCGGCTTCAGAGGACAAAAAAAAACATTAACAGTTCTACTTCTACTTTACAGTTTTCGCCAGTTTTTTTCTTTCATCTAAAGCGAGTTTGGACCGGGATTCGAACCTGCTCTTCACCACTAAGCCTCCCTGATCACGTGTGTGTGTGTGTGTGTGTGTGTGTGTGTGTGTGTGTGTGTGTGTGTGTGTGTGTGTGTGTGTGCGTGTTGACCTCCTCGTAGATGGTCCTCAGGAAGTTGATCTCGTCAGTCAGGGCGCCCACTTTATCCTCCAGGTCAGCTTTCACCAGGTAGGCCGAGTCAACGTCCTGCAGGAACACGACCCTCAGTGTTGGACACACACTTTCACTCTGGCTGTATAATTGATTACTCTTCCGCTGCTGGAAGGAGATACTGTATGACGAGTATTAATAATGCGGCCTGCTGAGATCTGATCCAGAAGCATTGTTCTCCTCCAGTGTGGAGAAAGTCAGATCTACCTGGCTCCCTACAGTTCTTTCCTACAATTCTCCAATCTGCTCCAGTGGAGGCAAACCTTTTTCAGAATCACAAAGTCGTTCTCCAGGTTGTTCCTCTTGTTGATCTCGTCTTCGTACCTGAGGGTACAGACACAGGTGAGGTGAGGTGAAGTCTGGTCCGGCGTGAGGCGGTGCTTTACTTGTGCTTGAAGTCCTCCACCAGACCCTGCATGTTCCTCAGCTCTCCGTCCAGCTTGGTCCTGTCGTTGTTCACCACGTCCAGCTGGCGCCGCAGGTTGGCCATATACGCCTCGAACATGGGCTCCACGTTGGAGCGTCCCGGGCTCTCCATCTGCAGAAGGTCCCACTTGGTCTCCAGCATCTTGTTCTGCTGCTCCAGGAACCGAACCTGCACAGGAGACGCGTCCACTGATCTTCACGTCTGACGGAAACACGGGTAACTAGTCAATATGTGTCACGGGCTCAGCTGATGCCGTTTGTTTGACCACACACACATTAATACCCGTGTGTGTTGGCATATATACCGTATATACACACACACATACTGTATATATACACATAAGCATGCTCACAAACGTGCTTGTGTGATTGTGTACATAATAATAATAATAATTGAACCTTTATTAGTCCCTCAGTGGGGAAATTTTTTCTCTGCATTTATGTGTGTTGTGTGTATAAAACTATAATGTAAATAGTAAACAACATCAATATGTGTTTAGGGTGTGAGGTGTGTTACTGTAGATATTATCTGTCATTGTCTATACAATTTTTTTGTCTATATACATTGTCTACATACAAAAGGGTATGTAATTATATGTGCACGTGTGTGTTTGTGCGTCTAAATATTTCGGATGGTCAAAAGAATAGATTATCTCACAATAAAAACCAAAATGTTTACAATGATCTTGATCATGTATGCAAAAAAAGCACATATTTTGTTTTATATAATCACATAATAATGTAACAAACATATACACTATAAACATATACATATTATGCATATAGTAATTACATTACACGTTTCACAATTACATTTATAAAAATGGTAAACTAAAACTATAAATGAAGCAATGAATTTTTAATAAAACAAAACTAAAATGAAAAAAAAAACACATTGAGTGATTCATAGGCTGTATAACATATGTTAACACATGTATAAATATGTGTATTATATACAATATATAATTTAATACATAATGTAAAAATAATCATAAAATGTTACATGCATAATATAAAATATTACGCTTAAAATTATATTCAATATGAATTATATACTCAACAATAATAATATTTTATTATATGTCATTTTTAATTATTAAAAAACCCCTTAAAAGGACTAAGCCGCTGATGATGAAAGAATGAATGGTTCTGTCCATGAAGGTGTGTGTGTGTGTGTGTGTTTCTGCTGGCGTAACTGGTCCGTTCTCAGAGGAAGATGTTCTACACTTCAGCTCTTGTTCCCAAAGCGTGTGGAGGTTTCCTTGTCTCCAGGACCGACAAAGAACCGAAGAGCATGAAGACGTCTGGATCTCACGAGACATTAGTGGCTTGAGGATCTCAAGAGACGTTAGTGGCTTGAGGATCTCAGGAGACGTTAGTGGCTTGAGGATCTCAGGAGACGTTAGTGGCTTGAGGATCTCAGGAGACGTTAATGGCTTGAGGATCTCAGGAGACGTTAATGGCTTGAGGATCTCAGGAGACGTTAATGGCTTGAGGATCTCAGGAGACGTTAGTGGCTTGAGGATCTCAGGAGACATTAGTGGCTTGAGGATCTCAGGAGACATTAGTGGCTTGAGGATCTCAGGAGACATTAGCGGCTTGAGGATCTCAGGAGACATTAGCGGCTTGAGGATCTCAAAAGACATTAGCGGCTTGAGGATCTCAGGAGACATTAGCGGGTTGAGGATCTCAGGAGACATTAGCGGGTTGAGGATCTCAGGAGACATTAGCGGGTTGAGGATCTCCGGAGACATTAGCGGGTTGAGGATCTCAGGAGACATTAGCGAGTTGAGGATCTCAGGAGACATTAGAGGCTTGAGGATCTCAGGAGACAATAGCGGCTTGAGGATCTCAGGAGACAATAGTGGCTTGAGGATCTCAGGAGACAATAGCGGCTTGAGGATCTCAGGAGACATTTAGCGGGTTGAGGATCTCAGGAGACGTTAGCGGCTTGATCTCAGGAGACGTTAGCGGCTTGAGGATCTCAGGAGACATTAGTGGCTTGAGGATCTCAGGAGACATTAGTGGCTTGTGGATCTCAGGAGACATTAGTGGCTTGAGGATTAGTGGCTAGTGTCCGGGTTGAGGATTAGCGGGTTGAGGATCTCAGGAGACATTAGCGGGTTGAGGATAATGAGGATCTCAGGAGACATTAGTGGCTTGAGTGCACAGGCTTCAGACGCTGCCAGGACCTGCTCATTAGCTGCAGCTCTCCTGAGAGTAAGACCTGACCTAGATGGGTTCCTTCTTCGGCAGCACTTCAAGCGCCCGTGCTGGACCCCGCCCCGCCCCGACCCGCAACAGTGACTGGCTTGTACTAGATTGCGATGGCGGTGTGGATTACCGTCCTCCGGGCTCCTGGGATCTGGCACAAAGGCTTCCTTCACAGCAGCTGAGATAGTGCTGTCCTCACCTCTGACCTGCTGGTGATCAGGTTACCCGCCTCACAGAACTGGGTCACTGTCCCTTTCTCATCCGCCCAAACACCCTCCCCGAGAGAGAGAGTTCCGGAGGCCGGGGTGGCACTGGAAATACTAGCTGGCCGTACACACACACACACACACACACACACTGTTCTTGATTAGTACTGTTTGTCTAACCGGCCTCGGCCTCTTGAACAAACACGATATTGCAGACACGATTAGAACGAGGTGTCATGTTCCATTCCCGCTCAATTGGCGACGTCGCTCGGAGGTGTGGAAACTGATCAAATGTGAGTGAAAAGAATTCAATTTAAGAACATATTCACAACCTTGTGAATTTGTTATCAAATTGAATTCTGACACTGACTGGCAAGTTCTGTGACTCGCAGACTATTCCCACTATTTGGATTTCCAGAATATCCCTTCCACACCGATGAGTCAAAGTTCTTGAGTTCTCGCCCCCTCTTCAACAAAGCATGTATTGACCTGTATTAATAACATATCAAATAATATAACCGTATAGCAAGGCTGCCTAGTTTAGTGCTCGGAACCGAATCACACCTGCCCCTCCTAAAACTGTCAAAATCTTTCACTCTGGCACTTCATGTTTTCCTAATGCTTTGTTGTTTCTGTGTTTCACTTCTCTCGAATAAGTTATTGACTAAGTTAATATAATCGTATAGACAGGCTGCATAGTCTAGTTGCTTGGAACCGAATCACACCTGCACCTCCTAAAACTGTCAACAAATGCTGTGTTTTTTCATTCGACCGCCCGGAGGAGATGTGTATGTCATCTATCAGAGCGCTCGGGAAGACGGAATCTCACAGGAGCTTCGGGTGGATCTTCTCTACGATGCCCCCTGGACCTCTGTAGACCTGATGCACTTGAGTTTGAGTTTGATGCATCTCATTGAACTTGAGCCCCTGAGGAACACAGTGCGTACCTTGTCGATGAAGGTGGCGAAGCGGTTGTTGAGCGACTTGATCTGCTCCTTCTCCTGGGTGCGCACCATCTGGATGTTGGGGTCGATCTCCAGGTTGAGGGGCGCGAGGAGGCTCTTGTTGACGGAGACGCTGGCGATGGGAGGGCCCAGGTAGGCCGAGCTGCTGCTGAAGCTCCCGGGGCTGGACGCTCCCAGAGACAGACCACTGAAGCTGTTGTAGCCGTAGCTGCCCATCTTCCCACCGCTCCTCACCGAGCTGCTGGAGCTGATGCGCTTGCTTCTCAGACTCATGCTTGCTGCTGATCTTCTCCCTGCGCAGGCCTTTATAAGTCTCTGCTGGACGGGGTGGAGAGTTTGTGTGCCGGTCAAACCAGTTTGGGACGAGGAACACACTGTGGTCTTTATCTGAGCTCCCTCAGCTGCAGCGCACGCTCCTCGTCTCAGGTCTTCTCAGGTGGCGTCTAAATCATTCATGATGGGATCCATGGTGACCGTGTTCTCAAGCTTTACCTGACCTGTGTGGAGTCACTGCTGCTTCAGAGCAGAGACGCCGTCAGATTCCCACAGCTTACGGACAAACTACCACCTTGTTTTATGAATGAAAAGGTCGAAATGCTGAGGTGATTAAACACCAGAACATCTCTAGCACATCACAACCAAATTGTTCTTGCGATAATTGTCAAGATTTTAATTGTTTCGAAGCTATTCCACCATTTATGTGTTTCGGTACTGTGTGTGTGTGTGTGTGTGTGTGTGTGTGTGTGTGTGTGTGTGTTCCAGTTACGGTAAAAAAATTCTACCGTCGTCAAAAAAAGCGATTGAGATAAAGATCGACAGCTCCGCCTGCTGGAAAAACGCGAGTTTGCATTTCTGTGTGTCTTTTCGTAAAAAAAAAAAAAGGTTTTTTACCCAACAATTACAAAACAACTCTCAAAAACCTCGTAATAACGTGCAAAAATAATTTCAAATAAATTTTACAATAAATTGCCCTCATTTGTGTCTTTAATGTAGCTTTATTGTGGCGAGTTTAACAACAACAATAATAATAATAATGTATGTTTAATTATTGATAGTGTATAAATATTTTTGTCAGAACAATGTTCTGAAACCAAAAAACATTTTCCATTCATTCCAATTGTTTATTAAAAAAAGCAAGTTAATACTTTCAAAGACTTTTATATATATTATTATATAGACAACAACACCTCAGTTTCAGTTCAGATTCAGCGAATAAAAGCTTCTCCTTTCATGCAACGACACTTCACAGAATGACAAACACCAGACCACTTCCTCTGTGAAACACACACACACACACACACACACACACACACACACACACACACACACCAGATAATAAATCTCCACACACACGTCTCACATAAAACATGTCTAAGGAATAACTAAACACTCACACACACACACACACACACACTCGTTAACTCTCACACACACTCTTTCTCTTTCTCATCAGTAAACGCAGACCTGGAATCAGTCTGACACACATTAACCAGGAAGTGTGTGTGTGTGTGTGTGTGTGTGTGTGTTTTGACATGATTACCAGCTGTTTGCGTAATAATCCCAGACTCTCAGGTTTTTCTTTTAGCAGGAAACCGTAAACATGCTCTTGAGTTCAGTGGGCGTGTCTCTGCTCATGGGGGTCGGCCACTTTACTCCAGGTTGAGCTTGTGTGCAGCCAATCAGGCGACAGACCTGCCGCGCTACTGTGTGTGTGTGTGTGTCGCACTAACGTCTCCTCCGTGGTTCCTTCAGCTGGGTGAGTGAAGACTCTTCTCTCTTTCTTCTAGATCTGTTTGTTCTGGGACTGTTGCTTTTCATACCAAGATCAGGTTTGGAATGATGAGTAAAATGGTGTAGAAATGGTCCAGTTGGGCGTTTTGGATGAGAAGGTGTTCTGGAGCGCAGGAATGAAGCCTCCAGCCGAACACAGACGAGTCCCAGCAGATCCAGAGCTTCAGCGAGGCGTGTGTGGAGATAAGAGAGCCAGAGAAGCCCCCCGGACACCACAGCGCTTGTAAAGTCAAGGCCAGATTCCTGAAGGGAAACATCAGGATGTGTCAAGCTTCTCTGAGACTTTGATGTCTGATCCAGTTTGGATCTCAAAACGTGGTTTTTATGGAAGAGTAGACCAGAAAGGAGAAGATCAATGTTCCTGTGGCTCAATAGAGCAAATACTGAGGGTTTGATTCTGAGAGAATTCCCCCTTCTCATCGTTTGAAAACTGGTTTTTCGACTTGTCACGTGACCAAACCAGCGTTCAGAGATAGCGTCTGGTTTGCACACAGAGGATGGATCATCAGACTGATGAAGGAGAGCAGGGTTTGAGTGGAGAACTTGACTCCTCGTGTCTCTCTGCAGGCATCATGAAGATCGCGTCCTTCAACATCCAGAAGTTTGGGAAAACCAAACTGTCGGACCCCTTTGTGCTGAAGACCCTGTTGAAGGTGAGAAGGTGGCGTGGTCTTCAGTTTGCCCTCCTTTAAACCCGCCGCTCTCCCTCAGATCATCTCGCGCTACGACATCGTTCTCATCCTGGAGGTGGTGGACTCTACAGGAGACGCCGTGGAGAACTTCCTGAAGGAGCTGAACAGGTGGGTGGAGGCTGAGGGCGGAGTCAGTGTCACCTGACAGGCGTTTCTCCGCAGGTCCAGCAGGACGCAGCACTACAGCATGAAGCTCAGCGGACGCCTGGGACGAGGAAACTACAAGGAGCAGTTCCTCTTCCTCTACAGGTCTGTAGTCTCACAGCTGCTGATGGGAAGGATTAGAATCACATCATTCATTCATAAATATAATTACGTTTTAATGACAACTTAATTATTAGTTTTCAATGTTTAATACATTTAATCCTGGTTGGTAAAAGTAATTGAACATAACAATTGAATCTATATATTCATTATGAAAGGGAAATGAAAGGGTTTTTAATAATAAAAAGATAGAAATGTTATTATATATGTTATTATGTATGTATATATATATATATATATATATAACATGTGTGTATATATTTATATATATTATTATTATTAATATTATACACACACACACACACGTATACATACACGTATATATGTATAACTGTGTATGTATATATTGTGTGTATAAATACTGTATACTTTTTTGCTAACGAAAGTTTGTGTAAAAATATAAAAACAAATTATATACTGTACTTATTTTGTATTTTATAGTATACAATATATACATGTTTTTTAATACATTCTTTTCTAGTTTGTGAAATTAATAGTTCATATTTAATTCATATATGAATATATATTTATATACATTTTCATTAAGCATTCAGATTAACACATGAATGAATTAGCATGTAATAAAGCAAGTCCAATATTTTATATAAAATGTATCAATTATATAATTATTATTTAATAATATAATTAAGTAGGGGCTAATAAAAGTGAATGAACGTTTAAATAACTTGAAAGGTTTTGACCTTCCACTCACCGTGTGTCTTGTGTGCGTGTGTGATGAAGGGATAAGGCGGTGGAGCTGGTGGGATCGTACCAGTATGAAGACGATCAGCCTGGAGATGAAGACGCGTTCGCTCGAGAGCCGTACATCCTGCGCTTTAAATGCCGGGACACGGGTGTGTGTGTGTGTGACGCTGTGTGTGTGATGCTCAGCTCAGATGCTGATGCTGGAGTGTGTGTGTGTGTGTGTGTCAGTGATGGAGGATCTGGTGCTGATGCCCGTCCACACCAGGCCAGAAGACTCAGTGAAGGAGCTGGACGAGCTGTACGACGTCTTCCAGGCCGTCAAGACCAAGTGGGACACGGATGTAAACGCCCTTTGATTATTTGTGCTTTAATGTGCTATTAATGTTCATTTATTTTACAGTATTCAAGGATGAACTAGACTGTACTTTAATGGTTTTATTGATCTAAAGTAACGTGAACATCTCGACGTGGTTTTTTTAGCGTTCCCTGTTTTATTCTTACCAAATCTAGTTAACATTCCCAAGATTCATTTTATTGTGACAATTATTTTCCTGCAGCGTTCAACTGTTCGTATATCAAACGAAAGGTCGCTCTGTGACGCCCCCTGGTGGTCACGTGCACATGAGCGATATCAAAGCAAATCAAATTCAAATTTAGTTTGTTACATACACAATTATTTTGCAACAACGTGAAGTGAAATATATTTTGCAATCATCGTAAATATAATATATATATATATATATATATATAACAGTAAAAAACAATAAGATCAGCAATAAAATAATATATAAAATAATTATATAATAAAATAAAGTACAATATTAATAAAATAAAGTAATGATATCACGTGTGCTTCAAAACAGCAGACTTCTGGAATCAAAAGCATATTTTCCAGTCAATCATAAGGAAGGAATCCCACACCTGCTATAGCCGTGTGGGCGTGTCCAGGCGTCTGGTGTTCTGATTGGCTCTTGCTGTGAACAGAACATCATGATCCTGGGAGACTTCAACGCTGACGGCAGCTACGTCTCGGGCAAGGCCATGAAGCAGATCCGCATCCGGAGCGACCAGAACTTCCACTGGCTGATCTCAGACCACGAGGACACCACGGCCAGCAACAGCAACGACAACACCTACGACAGGTCAGACTCCGCCCCCTGACCACACCCACCCCGCTCAGCCGCCGCTCGCCGCAGGATCGTGGTGTATGGAGACGACATGCTGGAGGCCATCGTTCCCGGTTCAGCCAAGCCGTTCAACTTCCAGAAGAGCTTCAAGCTGACGGAGGAGGAGGTCAGCAGCAGCTTTATATCATGATTATTATTAGATCTTCAGGAGCTGTGATGGTTCCACAGGCCCTGAGAGTGAGTGACCACTACCCAGTGGAGGTGGAGCTGAAGCCCCTGACCAAGCGCAAACGTATGTGTGTGTGAGTGTGTGTGTGTGTGTGTGGAATGTTCTACTTGACACGCTCGTTCTTCTCTTCAGGTCAGACGTGAGAAGGAGTGAAGTTGTGAGAAGGAGCCTTCACACCCAAGAACCACGACGTTCCAGCCAATGGCGTTCCTTTTTTTTTTTTTAATGTTTTTACATTAAACATGATCCGTTCATTACAAATTTTATTCCACAAGCGTTTCTTTACAAGAGAAATACAAAGCAGTTCAGCAGAAGTGTATGTGAGCGAAACTCCTGGACCCAGAAGAGAAGAGGGACACCACGCTCACTTCTTCCCAGACTTCTTGATCCCACCTCCAGCTGATGGAGAGACAGACAGAGTCAGTCAGAGAAAGAAAGAGAGAGAGACAGACAGATAGAGTCAGACAGAAAAACAAAGAGTTTGAGAGAGACACACACAGACAGACAGAGAGAGAGAGAGAGAGAGAGAGACAGACAGACAGACAGACAGAGAGAGTGAGTCAGTCAGGACGGAGCAGAGGAGATGATGAGCTCTTACTCAATGGTCCTTTCCCCGCAGCTTTAGCTTTCATCTGATCCATCGCTTTCTGATCTTCCTTCTGCTTCTGTTTAAACGCCACGTCGTCCTGCTCACACACACACACACACACACACACACACACACACACACAGAGTCACTAGGAGAGCAACTGCTCAACGTTTACTCACGTGACACGCCCGGGCGGCTGATCAGATTAGGAACATTCAACCTACTAACCATTAGGACACAACTGACCCACTATCTCACTTACTTATTTAATCAGTTCATCTATTAATATTAAATCAGACTATCTTTTTCGGACGTCAAACATGTGTTGTTGTCTTGACTTCGGACACATCACTCACTCACACACACACACACACACACACACACACACTCACATCATCCATGTCTTTCGACTGCTTCTTCGGAGCCTTCAGTGGTTTCTTTTTACCTCCTGCAAAATAATTAAATAAAATTAGAAACACAAAAATATATATCACATTAATTATTTGTATTAATAATACATTGAAAAGCGCCACATAAAAACCTACATAGATGAATGGCCTCTGCGTTAATAATAAAAAATACACAAAACGACGTGATTTTAAACGTGTAAAATGTATTTCTACATAAAGACATTAATTTGACACACTGTACAAGGTTTGAACCGCGAGTGAATCCGTTTGAAACGTAAATGGAATGTGCTGATTGTCTTAGTATTGAGTGATAGCACACATGACTAAAACGATCAGGAATTCTCAATTTATTTCACCCGACTGTGAATAATAAGCTTTAACTGTCTATTGAACATTTATATTTACCTTCTCTTCCAGACATGTTGCTCGGATTATATGAAGCTAACGCTCGATCCACTCAGTCAGGACCCCGACTGAAACCGGATGTAGTGGCCCGACACGCGCCTGAGCGAATTTAATAGTCCGAGTCAGTTCTGTGAGTCCTTTCGTTTTGAACGAATGAATCAAGCGTATTAAAAAAACACTTGTTTTAACGAAATGCGATCGAAAGTGTTTTAACAGCTGATATAGATGAGCACGTTTACTCGACTTTTCAAAGTTACCGGTTGGTAAAAAGAAAAAAAAAAAAAACCTGATGTTTTATGATTCATTTGGGTATCGACTCAACTGAATCATCGTGAAGAATCACTTTAGACCGCAGCCGCAGCTCGCGCCTGAATGAAATGTTCAACCAGCAGCATGACATTTAAGTGAATGAAATGAATGTTTTTATAATCTTACAGCCGGGAGCCGTGATCATGTATTGATCCGGTCAGAAACGCCAAGAACATTATCACAGGTAAGACTTTTCCTGATGTGTTCTGACGTTTATCGCCAGTGACTTTATCAGATGAAAACACACACAACTAGATCAGAAGATCGAGTCATTGCTGGGAAATACTTTGACCTTTATCTAAAAAATATTCATATTTCTCGTCAAACCCAGAAAAATGCGTTTTTCTAACCTACTGCATTGATTGATCTGTATTGATGGATTGATTGATAGATTTGCCGTGGTGACGTCACACCAGATGTTCTTCAATGGGGTTGAGAGGGAACCGTGTGTGTGTCAGCAATGCCACGTGTCTGTACCTTCACCGCGTGTCCGGTCCAGTCCAGAGGAACCTCAGCAGAACCTTCAGCTCCCAGCAGGAGGAGAAGGAGGTCAAGGAGCGCACGGTGTCTGTGATGAAGCGATGGGGACGGACCTCGGTCAGAACCGCCAAGCTTACCTTCAACGACTGGTGGCAGAGATACGAGGAGTTCGTGGGTCTCATCGAGGTCCGAGATGCTCAGTCCAAGGTCACCGAGGTCAGTCCTGCATCTTCACGCTCCGCTCCCTCCATCACGTGACGTCTGGTGTTCCGGCCAGGCGGAGAAGAGCTTCATGGTGGCGCGAGGAATGGTCCGGGAGGCTCAGGCCAGTCTGGAGGCTCTTCAGGTGCGGCTGAAGGAGGTGCGGGACCGTCTGGACCGGGTGTCTCGGGAGGAGGCGCATTACCTGGAGCTGGCCACGGTGGAGCACAAGCTTCTGCAGGTATGACGAGCTCCGGTGAACATCTGGATCTGCTGCTGACCGTCCCGCTGGCCTTCAGGACGAGCGGCGCCTCAGGACGGCGCACGAGAACGCAGAGGAGGCCGAGCGCGAGAAGTTTGCCCTCTTCTCCGCCGCCGTGCGTGAGAGCCACGACAAGGAACGCACCCGGGCTGAGCGCACCAAGAACTGGTCCGTCGTGGGCTCCGTGCTGGGGGCCGTCATCGGGGTGATGGGCTCCACCTACGTCAACAGGGTCCGTCTGCAGGAGCTGAAGAACCTGCTGCTGGAGGCTCAGAAGGGTCCGGTGAGTCTGCAGGAAGCCCTGAAGGTCCAGGCCAGCGTGCACAAGGCCCAGCAGGAGGAGCTCAGCCACCTCATACACTCGCTCAGGGCGGGGGGCGTGACCCCGGAGGTGACCTCATCAGTGACCCCACCAGTGACCCCCCCTGACCCCACACTGAAGCAGATCCTGGAGAGCAGTGTGAGAGCTCAGGGCCTGATGGAGGGTCTGAAGGAGAGCGTGGGGAAGGTGGAGGCGGAGCTGCGTGTGGCGAGGGGCGGTCCCTCACCGCGCCCCGCCCAGCTGCAGGTGTGCCACACTGAGGCCGTGGTCCAGGGCCTGGGACGCACCGAGCAGAGACTCCAGGCTCAGATCCAGAGGTCCGGCCTGTACAACGCCGCCCTCACGTGTGCCGCCTTTGCCGTGACTGTGCCGCTTCTTTACTTTGTGCTGGGTGGAACATGAAGATGAAACTCAAGGGCCAAATATTATCACTGATTCTGTAGAGCATCATTATCTCAAACTGATGAACGTGTGGATTAAACCTGCTGAAAAGTTTGTGGCGGTCTTCTTCAGTGTCGTGCGAGATTGACGCAAAACATCTTTATTGTATTTGTCACAGGTAAATAATATAAGTGTGCATTTTAAAATCCATTTAAACCAATAGTCCATGCGACCTTATTATACACACTTGTGGTTTAAAGAAGCAACAGACAACCATACCTAAGTAAACAAATACGTACTATATAAGTTACTCCAATAGAAGTAAAAAGTATCAAACTTTAAAAGAACCTAAGTATTTTACTTGTACTAAATTTAGGCTAAAAAAAAAGAACTGTGGAAAAAACTCTACTCATGAGGTTTTTTTTTCCAATACAGAAAGAAGACCATGTTTCAAAAATGGTTCAAAAAACTATTTAAATAAAGAACAAAATGTCAGTCTCAATCAAACTCAAATGAGCTAAATAAATAAATAAAATGCACGTCCATGTGGTTTCTAATTCACAATTAGCTTCCAGTATCTTCAGCAGACGAGATGGCAAAATCACCCGAGAAATTAACCGCGATAAAAATCGATTATGGTTTGTCGCGCACAATCACAAAACAAGTAACAGTAACAGTGTCAATTCAAATGTAGTGGAGTGAAAAGTACAGCTACTCCATCAGAAATGCAGTGGAGTAGAGAGTTTGACGTTTTAGTTGATATTTTGAAGTAGCCAATAACATACTTAAGTAAAGTAACAAAGTACGTTTACTCAAGTACTTTACACCTCTGGAAATCAAACTAAGTGCTTTGGGGATATATTCGAAACCGCGATGGTAATAATAGCGTGACGTATTTAACGAATAATAATTGTTCGTAAATCTGTCCCTGTGTTTCAGTCGTTTTTTTATTCAACGAAGAGAAAAGCTGAGCCAATGACAGCTTAGGCTGTAGTCACGAGTCCAACAGTGGACCAACCACTAGCTGTAACGTCATCCTCAATACATATTAATGAATATTCGCGCGCTTTGGAGTCACGTGGGAGTTTTCGCGCGAAAAGTTAGTCCTCCCGTGAAGTCTAGTCCACGCGCCGCTGTTGTTTCATTGAGACGCATAGAATATGGCGGTAAGTAAAGATTTGCTACGCAGAAAACTGTTTTAGATCATCGAGACGTTTCTTAGATTTGTTCCGCTGTTTTAGACGTTTATATACGCGATTCAATTACGTCCAGAACGCTTATTTTTGGTCTAAAGTGTGCGCGCGCTCGCGGACGTGTGTGCGCGCGTGTGCTGCTTAACGCATTTAAAGTTTTTTGCTTCGGAATGCAATGCCGATTGTTGGAAAGTTTAGTCACTAAGGTGTTTTCCACTTTTGTCGACCAAAACCGACACGTAAAGAGTCCTCGTTACGTTTCAACACCGTCGCTTGTTTTCATATGAACTGTTTAGTAATATTTTACCACATCATGGTTTGTTTACGTTCACAACACGGGCAGAATTTGCATATTACGTGAGTGCAAAGATGACGTGATGGCTTTCGGATTGATGTAATGGATGATGATGCAGCGTCAGGTGTGACGTCACGTCTCTGCTTCTCCCCCTCAGGATTCTTCCGAGTCGTTCCACGTGGCCACCAGCCCCACCCGCGGCCCTCGGCGAGGAGATCTGACCTCCAGCCCGGGCCGAGACCTGCCCCCGTTTGAGGACGAGTCTGAGGGTCTGCTGGGCGAGAACATGGTGGATGAGGAGGACGGGGACGGCGAGGAGCTGATCGGCGACGGGATGGAGAGGTAAATCCTGAGGTAAATCTTCCTCATCGGTCCCAGTAAACCCACCCCGTGACCTCACAGGGACTACCGCGCCATCCCGGAGCTGGACCGCTACGAAGACGAGGGTCTGGACGAGGAGGAGGACCTGAGCGAGCTGTCCCCGAGCGCCCGGGCCGCCGCCGAGGAAGCCATGAGGAGACGAGACCGCGAGCAGGGGCTGGGCCGCATGGGGCGTGGCCTCCTCTACGACAGCGAGGACGAGGACGAGGAGCGGCCCACCAAGAGGCGGCGGCGCCTGGGCGAGATGGCGGCGGAGGGCGTGGCCGAGGAGGACGAGATGATCGAGAGCATCGAGAACCTGGAGGACATGAAGGGCCACACGGTGCGGGAGTGGGTGTCCATGGCGGCGCCGCGGCTGGAGATCTACCACCGCTTCAAGAACTTCCTGCGCACGCACGTGGACCAGCACGGACACAACATCTTCAAGGAGCGCATCAGCGACATGTGTAAAGGTGAGGCTGAGGAGAACCGGGTTGGGTTCACGCTGCTTAGATGGGGTGGCCATGTTTTGATTTAAAAAAAGAGGAGAACCAGCGCGGCCTCCAGACTGATTCACACAGGCTTCAGTCTGTAACAAAATAATAGTCCTAGACTCTTTTCAAATAATTAAATAATATGTCATGATTAATAATTTAATTAATTCATTATTAATATGAAATAGTGTTCTACAAATCAGCTCTTTTGTTAAAAAAAATCCAGCTTCAACAATATATCTATAATAACAACCATAATTTCTATCTATTAGTGAGCAATAGTAGTGGGAAGTTTTTATGACAGATAATTTAATAATATAGAAAGTTTCAAATTTATTAGCTCATTTTTGTTGAATGAGCATTACGTTGTTTATTGAAATATTAACTATAACGTTTCAGGTAATAAATTAATATTTTTGTCTCTGACCAAATAAACAAGCTCTGAAAGACGCACGGGGTTTAACCGGGAGAACCATCAGCCATTCAACACTCTCTCTCTCTCTCTAAGCCCCGCCCTCCTCACAGACAGTTACAAAGACCAATCAAACTAACGGTGACTTTGTGTATCATCTAATCAAACGTTGAAAGTGACGTCTTCATAAAATGCACGTGAGATGATTCGCACGAGATGCTGCTTTAAAAAAATATATATCTATAAAAACAAATACCGGACAATAGCCGTCTGGTACCGTTTCAAAACAAGGCACGATTCTCAAATAATGTAAAGCACGTCTGGCGAACGTGTTATGGTCCTTTGAAGAAGCGTGAAACCTGGACATTTTCGTGAATTTCAGTAAGTAATTTGCTAACCTGCAATAAATGTATGTTTCACTACAGTAAAGCTATCCTCCCTAGGTAAATGTAACAAAGTGAAGCTACAACAACATGGCAAAAGTAGCTTAACTACATTCAAACTACTTCAATATATGTATAAATCGACCTTTATTCCAAGTCAATGCTTCAGTATTCACTAAAACTGCCAGTGAAACAACAGGAGTAATCATTCCATTTAACTCTTTACTGTATTTAATAACTCCAAACAGTTTAAATAAATTGTATCAAACTCGACAAAAAAAAAAAAACAACAACAATAAACATGTTCCACACAATTAAACAGGTGTAAATGGAAACACAGGCATCGCTGCAATTTTGTGGTATATGTATATAAAATGGATGGCGTTTTATATTTTTACTGACACTGGAAGTTTCCGATCTTTTTATTACATTCACATATTATTATTTATGAAAATCAATTACTTAATATAACTTAAAGTATCATATATATTACATTTGAGTTGTCTCTCGATATTTATCTTGGTGCTATCTTATAATACTTAAGTTTAGTGAAAAAATGTAAGTCATGTAGCAATCATAAGATAAGACTTTAATCCCACTGGAGGAAATTTTTGTACAGCAGCGGCAAAGAGCTTTTAACAGAAAAAACGAATAAAAACTATTTAAAAGACAACAGAGAGGCAAAAATGTAAACGGCAAAGAGAAAAAAAAAAGAAAGAAACCACAATAAATCATAAATAGTTTGTGCGTTTATAATTGTTTATTCTGTCTTTTCATACAATTCTTATATTAATACAGTTTTCTATTTAAAAAACGAGTTGGAATCAAGCATTTAATTTAATAAATGAATACATTTATCGGAATAATTTTCCGGACGCGCTTCGATCTGACTCGCAGTTTGCTGAGTTTCTGGCCCCGCCCTCTTCATTTGCATAATGGTTAAGAGTTTTTTTCTGTCCTCACCTGTGATTGGCCGAATCGTGCGCACCATCAAAACAGTCTCAGCAGCTCTGACCAATAGCAACCGATGATCTCTGGCAGAGAACAGGGAGAGTCTGCTGGTGAACTACGAGGAGCTGGCCTCCAGAGAGCACGTGCTGGCCTACTTCCTGCCCGAGGCTCCGGCCGAGATGCTGAAGATCCTGGACGAGGCGGCGAGGGAGGTGGTGCTGGCCATGTACCCCAAATACCACCGCATCGCCCACGACATCCACGTCCGCATCGGGAACCTGCCGCTGGTGGAGGAGCTGCGGGCTCTCAGGTGCGTGTGGCCCCGCCCCGCCCCCCTGTGGCCACACCCTCACCCGCTGTTCCCTCAGGCAGCTGCACCTGAACCAGCTGATCCGCACCAGTGGCGTGGTCACCAGCTGCACCGGCGTCTTACCGCAGCTCGGCATGGTCAAGTACAACTGCAACAAGTGCAGCTTCGTCCTCGGACCCTTCTTCCAGTCGCAGAACCAGGAGGTCAAGCCCGGGTCCTGCCCCGAGTGCCAGTCGCTCGGGCCCTTCGACATCAACATGGAGCAGGTGCGTCACGGGACACCTTGATTTATATAGCGCTTTTCTTAGTCTGAGATGTGGACAAAAGTCTTTAAAAAGAGAAATGTCCTTTCTTTATATGAGTTTTAAAAATTTAGGGGGGGGGGGTCGGTTAAAAGGAAAAACAATATGGCTGTGACAACGAGACTATGGGCTATGAGCATTTATCACTACCAGTAATATTTTATTATCATTTTTCTTATTTATTTGTTTATTTTTTGTTATTCTATTTAATCGATTTACTTGTTTACAAAGTACTATTTCTGTACTACTTTTTTACTGGGACGAATGAGGGAAGAGGGGTGGGGGTCGGTTGTAGTAGTATCTTTTATTGTTTATGTTTATGTAAACGTAAATATTTTAAATGAATCGATCATTTAAAAAATAGTCAAAAATTTCAATTAGGCCAAATAAAATATGATAAATTCAGACGTTTCACAAATATTGTTGTGATATGGAGTAATGGACCGGGGAGCAAAGTTTTGGTCAGTCAGGGGCCGTAGAGAAGAGTTTTGGTCAGTCAGGGGCCGTAGAGAAGAGTTTTGGAGTTACTGGTGACAGGGGCTTCTGGGTGTGTGTGTGTGTGTGATGGCTTCCACTCGTTCTTCTCACAGACCGTGTACCAGAACTACCAGCGCATCACTATACAGGAGAGTCCTGGGAAAGTGGCGGCCGGACGTCTTCCTCGCTCTAAAGACGCCATCCTGCTAGCCGACCTGGTGGACATGTGCAAGCCCGGAGACGAGATTGTGAGTTAACAGTTTCTACAATTAGTCAATTTGATTTTTATTTAAAAATAACTTTTTTACACTTTTCTTTTTTTTACTAGTTAATAAAAAAACCTAATTGTACGTTTGTCTGATTTGAAGGAGCTGACCGGAATCTATCACAACAACTACGACGGTTCCCTCAACATGGCCAACGGCTTCCCCGTCTTCGCCACTGTAATCCTGGCCAATCATATTGCCCGAAAGGACGAGGGCGTGGCCGTGGCCGAACTCACCGACGAAGACGTGAAGGCCATCGTGGCTCTGTCTAAAGACGAGCGCATCGGAGAGAGGGTGAGTGAAGGCCATCTTCATCATCTAGAGCAGAGGTGTCTAACACACGGCCCGCGGGCCAGAACCGGCCCCGAGGAGATTTGATCAGGTCTGTAATTCATTTATTATGTGTTTTCATCAGAGTAGAACATTATATCACTGATAGACTGAAAACTATGCTCTACCTCTCTGCTACACCCTCAGCCTAACGGAGAAAAGTAGAATCAGAAGTTCTTTATTCATCCTCTTGGGGAAAATTCTTTTTTGTTTCATGCTCTCGAATGCAACCCTTGATTTACAGACATTAATTAGAAATAAAATGTTAGAAAAAAAAAAGAAAGAGTGAAATGAGTCTGACACTCCTAGTCTAGCTGCTGCTGCTGCTGATGTATGATGATGGTGATGGAGATGAGGATGATGGTGATGAAGATGGAGATGGTGATGGAGATGATGGTGATGATGATGGTGGTGGAGATTATGAGGATGGTGATGAGGATGGTGATGAGGATGGTGATGAGGATGGTGATGAGGATGGTGATGAGGATGGTGATGAGGATGATGATGGTGGTGGCGATGATGGAGATGATGATGGTGGTGATGGAAATGGTGAGGAGGATGAGGATGATGATGGAGATGATGATGATGATGGAGATGATGATGATGGAGATGATGATGATGATGGAGATGATGATGATGATGGAGATGATGGAGATGATGATGATGGAGATGATGATGATGGAGATGATGATGATGGAGATGGTGATGATGATGGAGATGGTGATGGAGAATGTGATGATGATGGAGATGAGGATGATGATGATGGAGATGATGGTGATGGTGGTAATGATGATGGTGCTGATGATGATGCTGATGATGACTCCGCCTCCCTCTGCAGATCTTCGCCAGCATCGGTCCCTCCATATATGGTCACGAGGACATCAAGCGCGGCCTGGCTCTGGCTCTGTTCGGCGGCGAGGCCAAGAACCCCGGTGAGTGTGTGTGTGTGTGTGTGTGTGTGTGTGTGGTAGATGATGACCGGATCTGAGCGTGAGCGACTCTTCCTCAGGAGGGAAGCACAAGGTGCGAGGAGACATCAACGTGCTGCTGTGTGGTGACCCGGGCACGGCCAAGTCTCAGTTCCTGAAGTACGTGGAGAAGGTGTCGAGCCGCGCCGTGTTCAGCACCGGTCAGGGAGCCTCGGCCGTGGGTCTGACCGCCTACGTGCAGCGCCACCCGGTCAGCCGAGAGTGGACCCTGGAGGCCGGAGCGCTGGTGCTGGCTGACCGAGGCGTGTGTCTCATCGACGAGTTTGATAAGGTGCGTGTGTGTGTGTGTGTGTGTGTGTGTGTGTGTGGAGCTGATGATCTCCTGCTGCTGCCGTCCAGATGAACGACCAGGATCGGACCAGCATCCACGAGGCCATGGAGCAGCAGAGCATCTCCATCTCTAAAGCCGGGATAGTCACCTCACTGCAGGCCCGCTGCACCGTCATCGCCGCCGCCAACCCCATCGGTAATGACACGCTAATGACAACAGAACAGAGGAGTAAAGAGTACCGGACAGCCATACTTGAGTAAAAGTACAGATACTTACTGTAAAAATTACTCCATTACAAGTAACAAGTCACCACTTTCAAAAAGACTTAAGTTCTTTTAAAGTTGGATACTTTGCTACTTTGACTCAAGTATTAAGTATTTTATTCCTACTCGATATAGGCCCAAAAAAAAAGAAATGTGAAAACAAACTATTGTTTTCTAATACAGAAACTGAATTTAGCCTCAATGTTTGAAAAAAGGTAGAACAAAGTAGATAAAAAGAACAAAAAGTGAGTCTCACTTAAATTTGCAAGTAGATATAAAATAAAATTCTGATTGGTAAATTATAAATATTATATGTATTATGTGAAGTTATATATTTTATACTAACATTTGTAAAACACATTCTTCTTGTAAAACACCTCATTCATCTTTCACATTCACAATGTAACGAGTAACGATAAGTCTCCGTTCAAATGTAGTGGAGTGAAAAGTACTGCTACTCAATCACAAATGCAGTGGAGTAGAGAGTAAAAGTTGCTTATATTTTTTTTATACTCGGTGCAAGTATGAAGTAGCCAAAAACATACTTAAGTAAAGTAACGAAGTACATTTACTCAAGTACCTTACACCTCTGCAACAGAACCACTGCAGAACAGCTCACACAGACCCTCAGGAAAGACAAAGTGCTGTTGTTAAGTAATAAAGACGCGTTGCATGTCGTTTTGAGAACATTTATTATGCAAAACTGTCCTTAAACAACACAATGTTGCAGTGAAATCAACTAAATGTAGAGCCTTTTAGAAAGGAAGACTTAAGGGGTTTAAGTCCTTGGTTCATAAATGCAAAGTTGCAGAGAACAAAAAAAAAACTCAAATAAGTTTAGACTGTTAGTTGATTAGTGAAGTGTTTAATTATTTCAGTCTTGAAAAACATCGTGTTCGAATTATATGAGGCAAAGACTTTTATTAAGAATAAATATTTTGTTTGAGTTGAACGGTTTTTGAAGAATAATAATAATAAGAAAAAACCCTTTGTTTCAGAGACATTTACATTTTGCAGCAGCCCCAATGGTAAAACAATAAAAAAAAAGATAAAGAATATGAATGAAAAAAATAAGACGTAAAAAATATTGCACATTGTTGATGTACAACTTAAATTAAATTACATTTCTGACAGCTGATGGGAGAAAAGATCTGTTTTCTTCTATTCATGGGCTGAGAATAGTGTAATGCAATGCAAATGTCTTACTAAATAATTAGTTTCATAGTGAAGTGTCATTATTTCAGTCTTGAAAAACACTGCTGCGTGATGTCACGGACCAAGCGGATTGGTCGAATTCCCAGTAAATTCGCAGTGATTGGATGAAATTGGGCAAATGAATCGCGGTGTTTCGCTGAGTTTGCGTGAATCGTGAGATCCTGGAGAGACTAGATTAGAATCGCAGGGCAGTTTGGTATGTTCTCTAGCGTCCCGTCTGAGGAACACTCTGCGTGTGGTTTCAGGAGGACGATACGACCCGTCACTCACCTTCTCAGAGAACGTGGACCTGACCGAGCCCATCGTGTCCCGCTTCGACGTGCTGTGTGTGGTGCGGGACACCGTGGACCCCGTGCAGGTGCGTCTATAGCCCCGCCCTCCTGACCCGCTGAGCCCCGCCCTCACGCGCGTGTGTGTCACAGGACGAGATGTTGGCGCGCTTCGTGGTGGGCAGCCACATCAAACACCACCCCGGTAATAAGGAAGGGGGCGTGGCCAGTCTGGAGGAGGTGGTGCTGCCCAACACCTTCGACGCCCCGCCCGTCCCGCAGGAGCTGCTGCGCAAGTACATCATCTACGCCAAAGAGCGGGTGCGGCCCAAACTCAACCAGATGGACCAGGACAAGGTGGCGCGCATCTACAGCGACCTGCGCAAGGAGTCCATGGTGAGGAGCCAATCAGCCGGCAGGGGCGGAGTCTGAGCGTGTGTGTGTGCGCAGGCCACCGGGAGCATCCCCATCACCGTGCGACACATCGAGTCCATGATCCGCATGGCTGAAGCTCACGCCCGCATGCACCTGCGCGACTACGTGCTGGAGGACGACGTCAACATGGCCATCCGCGTCATGCTGGAGAGCTTCATCGACACGCAGAAGTTCAGCGTGATGAGGAGCATGAGGAAGGTCAGATTTGAACTAAAATGTGCAGTGGTGCACCTCAGGGCTCCGTTTTCGGTCCGATATTCTTTTCACGTTTTTTTTTTGCCTCTCGGAGACAAAGTATCGTTTTTATTTTTTTCACTGAGGTGAATCTGCTTTCTAATAATAATAATGATGTTCTGACAGACGTTCGCGCGCTACCTGGCCTTCAGACGAGACAACAACGAGCTCCTGCTCTTCATCTTGAAGCAGCTGGTTTCTGAGCAGGTGGCGTATCAGCGGAACCGTTATGGCGAACAACACGACACCATCGAGATTGCGGAAAAGGACCTGGTGGACAAGGTAGATGAGCTGATGACTGACGTTACGCTGATTCCTAAAGGATTTTAACCATCTTTTTGTTTTTGTTTTTTCTTCAGGCTCGACAGATTAACATCCACAACCTCTCGGCGTTTTACGACAGCGATCTGTTTCGCTCAAACAAGTTCTCCCACGATGGCAAGAAGAAGCTGATAGTTCAGCAGTTCTAAACCTCTCGACTGGTCAAACTGGGGTCGAGTCTCTGGAACGTGTAAATAAACTTGTAAAGAGGTTTTGGGAGCAGCTTTGACGTTTTATGGTCTTCTCACACCAACCGTTGCCATCTTTTCCCATGTTCGTTGGCCTTTAACGTTCTCGGACGTCTGAAGCTGGACTGGTTTCATTTCTTGGAAGTTGCAAAAGAAGTTTTGTACTAAAAATTAAAACCATTTATGAACAACCAATTGTTTGTTTTCTGCTGTTTATTTGAGCGAAAATGTCTGAAGAACTTTGTTTATTCTGGAGAAGTTTGGAGAATATCTGGAGAATATTGAACATGTATTTGATTCGTGTTTTCAATAAAGATCTGCCCTAATAAACCGTTTTACTAAAGCTGCACTTTATTTGTAGCATTAGTGGCTCAGTCCGTTAAATTCTAATTGGTTGAGTGGCGTGTGACGTCATCGCCGCTAGTCGGAGCAGGTTTAGGACCCGGAGTCGCCGGTCGGTCGGTCGGTCGGTCAGTTACTGCGTCAGGCGTCAAACACACAAATCCTGCATTTCGCCCCGCAAACGCGTCCGAGGAGCGTCCGAGTGTCCAGAGCTGTGACGCTTCACTCGACCGGAAACGGATGTTTTGCGCGTCTCCTGATGCCTGATTCGCGCTAGTGTGTCGCGCGCTCTCGGTCACGCGCACCGGGTCAGTTAGTCACGTGAGATGCGCGTTTGATCTGCCGAAACACTGACGGGATTTGACTGGTTTGGTTCCGCGGAGATGTCGCGCCTGATGAGGATGAAGATGATGATGAAGATGGTGATGATGGGTGAGCTCGCTCTCTTTCCTTTTCTTTCCCGCCGTTTCTGGCGTTGAAGTCTGTATTGATTTGCTCTAAATTGTGAAGTGCTTTTACTGACCAACATATGGATCGTTGATGAGTTTATCTGGAATGATTCGGTCAGTGAAATCGGGTAAACAGTGACCACAAACTTTGATTGGTTGTCTGCTCTTGCGTCTGAAACCAAGATGCGTCGTCACTTTCTCTTCAGTCACAATGAAAGACGAGATGATCTGAGATCCTGAGGCTTTATGTCTTCTGTGTAATCTATGTCTGTCTTGTTCGAACACGCGATCGTGTTTGTGCTATTGATCATGTAGAACAGATGACGGCACACGCCCCTTTTTCTCCCGAGAGAGAGAGAGAGAGAGAGAGAGAGAGAGAGAGAGAG
>CM051507.1:7666212-7683141 GCA_028031935.1 Paedocypris micromegethes | reverse complement strand
GTGTGTGTGTGTGTGTGTGTGTGTGTGTGTGTGTGTGCTGGTTATATTCTGCTCAGTGTCATCACCACACGGGTCAGACACAACACTGTAATGACCAGCGCAAATCTGCTGTAACGACTGTTGACTGCAACAAAACCCTAATCTAATAACCAGCTAGTTAGCAGCAGGGAACTAGTTAACAGCTAGTTTACACACCAGTGTTTTAAATGCTGATACTTTACTGTGTGGAAATCCAGGACATTTTTTTTAAATGTACGTTTTTGTGTGGAAATGCCAACGATCGTTACGTTATCGCACCGTTTACATTCACGCTCGCGATGTTTCTCCATCCGGATTTATTGTAACATGTGACTTTATTATTTGAAAACTTTTACTATGATTTGTGCAGCAGTTGCTTTCGTGCTCAATGCAAAACTTCAGTTTGTTTAAATAGTTTTTAACGTTTTTTAAAAGTTCAAACGTTAGTTCTTTGTAATTCAGGTTGTAAACTTTAGAGTAACTAGTTTAGAGTAACCCTCAAATTTATAACGTATTTTCTCAAGGAACTTTGATAAAAACCTGTCATTTTAATAATTAACTTTATTCATTTCTTGGTGTTGTTGAATCGTCCTTGAAACTTTATGTAGTAATAAAACAACAATATTGTTCGCAATTCATAATTATGAATGATCCGAACTTCACTATGAAACACGGATTTAATTAATTCCGAGGATTCTAAATGGCTTCTCCATTGATATTAAATGAGCAAAACCTTAGATTATGCGACTTTATCTCGATGATTTGGGATTTGTTGCGTTTCGTTCCTCAACATTTCCGCCTTTATTATTTATTGTCAGACGTTGGTCGGTTTTAGACCAAAAATCAAAAGTCAAAAGACAAAAGTCTTGTCCTGAACACACCCTGAAACGATGGCTGACCAATCACAGAGCAGGATTATCAGGCACAGAAAGATGGTCCTCAGAAAATGCTTCAGGTGTTAATCTGTGGACCAAGTGAACCAGGCGAAAGTAGATTAATCCCATTTACTGGAGTGTGATGCTGACACCTTCTTAAGCTCCAGAGTGAAGACTTCATCTCCACACCAGCCGCGCCTCAAAATCCCAATTAGCTGCTAAAGCCTCACGACACGTCACGGACTGTTCCACCGTGTTCATCACATCTCCTCCACGATTAACCTTCATCTCACTGGAGAATCACTTTCATGAACCAGTGTCGTGAACAAAGACCAGCAGAAGTGTGGAATGGGTTTCAGAGCCTGGTCTTGGCTGCAGAAGAAGGTCAGTTGCAGATTTCTGGCCTGTGGTGGCTAATCCCGCGCTGACCTGCTGGGGCTGGACGCTAAGCCTCGTGTTGGATGGATCCATGGCTGACGTCAGATTGATTGTGACTTCCAGGTCATGTCCTGCTGGTGGTGCTGGGAGCTGGAGGAGCTGGAGGAGCCGTGTCCACGCCTGGCCTGATGGAGGCTTCTCAGGAGAGCTCGGGGTTCTTCAGTGAAGACGCTGAGGATGTGAAGAGCGTCCAGCTGGAGAGCCGAGACGCCGCTGACAGGAACGGTGAGTAGAAGCTGCTCGCTTGATCTGAAGGACTCGAACGTGAAGATTGAGCTGCAGGAACGTTACGGTCAAACATACAGAATCTCGACAAAGAAACAAGTTGTAGATCTTTCCCGGGCTCCTCTCAGGCGCTTTCTGATTGGATGTTCTCACTCGATCACGTGATTCATGCAGATTTAGTTTTGTCGACTGAATGTGTCTGGGTTTCTTTCATTCATCATTTTTCATTGTTGTTAATATCCGTACATTTCTATTTTTTGTTCACATACTCGCTTCAATTCAGCGTTTTTTACTTCTCTCTTTCTAAAATGTTCTGCACCTTCTGTCTGACACACGGATGAGGAGAAAAAAAGTCTTTCTCCACAAAACACCAGGGAATAAACGTGGCTGAACACAAGTCTTATTTTTAGTTCACCTGCTGCTGCTGCTATTCCACTGCAGTGTGTGTGTGTGTGTGTGTGTGTGTGTGTTTCTTCTCATTCATGATCCGTGTTCTTCTAGCAGCTGATGCAGTGTGTGTGTGTGTGTGTGTGTGTGTGTGTTTCTTCTCATTCATGAGTCACAGATCCGTGTTCTTCTAGCAGCTGATTTCACACCTCAAACCCTTTAGTGTCACATTAGCCGAGGTGCGAGAACATCTGTAAGAGCCCAACATCTGCAGCTGAGGTCACAAGGTCACGTGTGTAGCATGTCTGAAAACATACTTGAGTAAAAGTACCCACACGTACTGTTAAAATTACTCCACTACAAGTGACAAGTCACCAATTCCAAGAAGACTTGAAGAAAACTCTTTATTTATGAGGTTTTATTTCCTAATAAAGAAATGTAACACCTCAGTGTTTTAAAATGGAAGAACAAAATACAGTATTTACACAAATATAAGCAATTTTTTTGAATTCTCGATGCAGAAAAACTTGGAGGGGGCTTATAATCGCATTTCTTATTTTTTCTCTTCACACGGCGTCAGATAAACAGAGAGCTTGAAACAGGCCTGAGCTTCAGAACAATTGCTCTGAGCATGTGTGGAAAGCAAAGGATCTTGGGAAATGAAGTCCTGACCACTAGAACCGACTTTTTGTTATCTATTATTCAAGTAAAACGATATCAAAATGATACGAGTTAGTTACATTTGTTAAATAAATAAAAAACAGTATTGTTAGGAGAATATTAACACACCAGAAACATTATTAAAAAAAAAACGTTTTGTGCCTGTAAAATCAGGGGGTGCTTATATTCGGGTAAATACAGTAGATAAAAAAAGAACTCAAAGTCAGTCTCAGTCAAACTCAAATATGCGAAAAAGTGAAACTAATTGATGTTGATGTGATTCTTGTGATAAACAGCATCCAGTACCTTCAGCGTCCTGCAGATGGCGATATCACCTCTGATACTGATAGCAAAAATCTAAGCAAGGAGTGTGTAATATTCATGTCCTTTCATTCACTACAGGCTTCAGTCCTTCACTGTCAGAATCATCACAATCTTTGAGCCAAAACCACAGCGAGAAAAACTCCTCGTCGTCCTCCTCCATCCCTCCGTCTGAGCCCGCGGAGCAGTGGGAGAGAGAGTTCCAGTCCAGCGGCTTTCCCCTTCACTCCTCCCTCCCGTCCACCCCAGGCTCCGCCCACTCCTCCACCCCGTTTGATGACGAGAGGAGTCACGTGATCACACAAACACCCGGAGCCCCGCCCAGTCACGAACCCCCGCGGCGGGACGGCTCGGAAGATTCC
This sequence comes from Paedocypris micromegethes, assembly GCA_028031935.1. Lineage (NCBI taxonomy): Eukaryota > Metazoa > Chordata > Actinopteri > Cypriniformes > Paedocypris > Paedocypris micromegethes. The sequence continues at coordinate 7,679,855 of CM051507.1, read as the reverse complement.
GTGGTTTTTCCCACCGAGTTCAACGAGGATGAAGAGGATTGGCGTTACCTCACGCCGCTCACCACCTCCTCAGACCTGCCTCCGGTGGTCTTCACCCACACGGCCTGGCGAGGCGTCTCCACAGCCAACCACCAGGAGGAGGCGGAGCTACGGCACGGCGCCACCGAGTACCTGAGTGAGGCGGAGCTGTCCCAGGAGGCGGAGCAGGTGCTAAAATACGTTCAAAAATGTGTATATGTATTTAAATCTAATTTGCATAATAGTTTGAATATACTACATTAATTTATTTTTTAAAAACCTCATTAAGTAGTGAATCACCTTCCCGAAAAACTTTCATTTGAACTTAAAGGAATTTTAACCGTTTTTTTTTTGGGAAAATATACAACAAAAGCACGTTAGACAAAAACAACAAAACCTCGCTCTAGAATAATGATGCAAATCAGCTGGTTTAGGTGGAAACGTTAATCCGTTATCTGTGATAATTGTACACGGCGGCAGGTGATTTGAGTATAAAAGCCATGCTAATGCTAACGCTAGCGTTTGACTGATCCAGCTTGCTTGTCCCACAGGTGATGTGCGTGGACTGGAGCAACCTCGCCGGGAAGGGCTACGTGATCCTCAACACCACCGACAACTTCGACTGCGTAGGTGCCGCTCTGATTCGCCGAGTCATGCGTGATTGTCGCGGTGCGAGTTTACGAACGTGTAGATGAGTTTTCCAGTCTCGTAGATCTGAAAAATCACAAACACTCTGGTTTTCGAGTCAGTGGAGCTAGTTATGGTAGTAAGTCACTTTGTCCTCTATATTTTCGGTTCAGAAAGTTCCTCTAACTGTGGCAACGGTTAAAAACAGACGACAGAGACTCGGCTCAAGTTTACCTCAGCTTCCCTCTGGCCCGGATCCCAACTACATTGCGATATAGTTCTAAATGTAGTTCTAGATATAGGTATAAATTGTATAGTTTTTACACAATTTAGACCCAAGTGGCCACATTGACTTAAACGTAACTATGTGATGCTCAAATTGACGTAGAGATGTAAAGTGAAGTTTTGTCCGTTGCTGCTGTGTGTATCTGCTCTGGGTTTCTCCTACTGCAGCAGATCTGCACGACGCTCCAGAAAGCTGCTGACAGCACAAACACACACATCATCTCCCCTGACTGAATCCGCCTTTAGCTCCTGCGCTGGTTCCTCTCAGAACTTCTCCTCTGTTTGCACTGCAGAGACATTGATCACTGTGACTCAGCAGCTCCGCGTGAGTGTAGAACCAGAGCCAGAAGCCTCTCAGAAGTCAATCAAGTCACCGGGTCGAGCTCATTTCTCATAAGCTTGATTTTCCTTAAGATTTTCCGGTAATGAACGAGTATCGCAAATGTGGTGGACGGCATTAGAAAAGCTTGACGCTATGAGTGTCGTTGCTTGTTCTTTACGTTGCTTATCAGACTTACGTTTCTTACAATTCAAGCTTTTAGTTCCTATTTACATGAAACTGTTGGACTGGCGAGATGCTGTGGGATGTCGGGCACATTTCTGTTAGATTTTTTAGGACATTTGTGGAAAAAATATTGATGTTTTTATCACTTTTATCATGTCAGATGAAGACAACAGAGGTTTCGTTTCTCGTTTTGCAGTTCTTCAGCACGTTTGTGGTGGTTTCTCTCCCTTCATGTCTGTTATAAAAGTACATCACTGGCTGTTTGTGAATTAGCATTTTTGAATGAGCAATGTTGTTTAACATAAAGAGATTTAGGTCAAGAGAGTCTGGATTAGTGGAGATTACGTTCCACACGAGATCCATGAGTCACGCTGGCGTGTGTCGGGCAGGACGAGTTTCGCATGGAGAACGGGGACAGACTCCTGGAGCTGCTGGAGAACACCTTCTCCAGGAGGATGAACATCCCACACGGCTCCTGGCTGGTCTTCCTCAGCAAACCCACCCAGCAGGACCACCAGCTCTTGATGGCTCTGGCCAGTGAACAGGGTGACGCTTCTACTTTACACCACAACACTCTCCATCATAGTGTCTATCAGCAGTGTCAAACTCATTTTCACCGACGGTCACACCAGCATAATGTCTGTCCGCAAAGGGCCGGGTGTAACTTATAAATTAAATCTAATTTAAAATAATAATTAAATAATAATAAATAATAATAATAATAATAATAATAATAATAAAATAAATTAAATAATAATAACAATAAGTTTAAAACATAAATTTTAAATGTTGTCAGATTATGAAAACCCACATAACTCCATTTTTGAAGGATCAAACTGTCCAAGTGAATAAAGAAAAATAACAAAATTGTGGGAACACAGTTGAAAGGCATTGTGGGAAATGTAGTTTTTGGTCAAGCCACGGTCTTTAAAAAATTAATTTTTTCATTAATTTTAGACACTCAAAACTTTTAAGCTCTCGCGGGCCACATATAATGACATGAGTTTGACACATGTGGTCTATATGGACACATCCCGACATTCTATTCCACAATCTCATCCAGAAACATTTTTGTGATACAAAATTTGTCTTTAAAAAAAAAAAGTTAACCTTTTTTTTTTTTTTAACACTCACATGAATGTAACAGAACAGTCATTGAAACCACATTTAATTGTTATTGTTTTTACATTTTGTAGAAATCATTGCCCCTAAAGAAGTGCTGTCAATGCTGGGGGAGATAAGGAGAGATCTCGACGAGGTGAGACACGGAGGAATGGAAAAGCTGATTGATAACACATTTACACAGTGTTGGCACTTGAAAAGAAGTCAAATGAACAGACAGATGGATACAGTATAAAGTAGAAAGTAGATATAAAGTAGAAAGTAGATAAAGTAGAAATATAGTAAGATGGATGGATGGAGAAGCAGAGAGAGAGAGAGAGAGAGCTTGATGGACAGACAGCAAGAGGTCTCAGAAGTGGATAGATAGAAAAGTAAGAGTTGGTGGAAATGTATGGAATCAGATTAGTGCCGAAAATATCAAACGTAAATTTCTAAGAAACGAAGAAAAATGATTCACCTTTATGTTAGGTTTTTAATTTTTCGCTTGCAGTCTACACGTTTTTGTTTGAAATCTTTTTTTTTTTTTGGGCTCGTTTCTATTTTTCGTTTAAACTTCTGGCACAAGCTTCATGTGGGGGCGGAGCCTACTCTGATTGGCTGGTGAGAATGTGATTGGCAGCTAATCTGACTCCACAGAAGTGATGGGTAGATGTCGACAGAGCAGTGGATAGTGGAGCACGTGAGCTTGATGAGCAGATAAAGGAGGTTTTCCTGTACCCAGATCGGCATCCAGAACTTCTCCACCGTGAGCACGTGTCACTCCAGGCCCAGTCAGACTCGCAGCGACTACGGGAAGCTGTTTGTGGTTCTGCTGATCATCGGCTCGGTGTGTGTGCTCATCATCGCCTCTGGAATCATCTACATCTGCTGGCAGCGACGCCTCCCCAAGCTCAAGAACATGGTGACTCCTTCACTCCTTCACCAAGGCCAATGACAAGTTTAGAATAGAATAGCCTTTATTGTCACAGTGCACATATACGATGTGAGTCATATAAATGTACAATGAAATTATAGCGACTTCCTGTCCAGTGCAACACGCATTAATAAATCTATTCAAAAACTTACAATAGTACAATATAATACAGCCACTGAACACAGAACTTTACAGCACAGACATGGAGAGAATTTGTGGATATATATGTATTATATCAAATATATGGATTATATACATTTTGGTTGAGCAGGGGGTTGTTTTATTTGCACTTCCTGATGCTAGTGCATGTGTCCGTTTAAAGTAGTGATGGCTTGGGGAAAAAAACAGTTTATAGAGAAACATGGAAATTCTATTTCAGAGTGTTTTCGGCAGAATAAAAGGCATCAGTCAATTAAATAATTAACATCAAATTAATTAACATGTATTATTGTAACGCTTTGTCTTCAGTCTCGAGGTGAAGAGCTCCACTTTGTGGAGAACGGCTGCCATGACAACCCCACGCTAGACGTCACCAGCGACAGCCAATCAGAAATGCAGGAGAAGAAACACAGTGCCAATGGGGTGGCAGGGGGCGGGGACGGAGGAACCGGGTGGGAGGTGCTTGTCAGCAAACCCGCGAAGGAGGAGGAGGAGGAGGAGACCGCCGAAGAAGACACTCACCTGTAATTACTGCAGAATGTTATTACGCCGCATGGAACAGCCGCAAAGACACTGAAGGCAAGAATCTCAAGCTTGTGTGTAACGTGACGTGACGTCCACGCGCTCCTACAACCTGTTTCTTCTGCGTCAGATGAACTGAAGTGCTTTTGTTTTCAATCGTGACTTACGGGAAAACGTACGAGAGCGGGAATCAATCCGAAAGCGTCACAGTCATATCGCACATTTAACAAAAGCTGTCTCATTCTAGCGACAGTTCTCCTCTAAACACTCGCTGGATTGGACTATATTGGCTTTATGTCATTTCATTGATTTTAACGTGAAGTTTAAGAGAACTTTACTTTAATTGAATATTTAGAAGTAAATGGCGATCTACTGAACTGCTGCTTGACGTTTCATAACGTAACAATCCAAACAATCATATTTTTTCCGACAATAATAGTGACAAGCCAGTTTGATTATTTTATCCTGGCAGTTTCTATCGGGCTCTTTGGCAAAATTACCAAAACACAATTAATTATATTTGGCTAAAACGTTCTTTCTGTTGTAGTGATGACTTTATACTTCAGCTGTGAGAGGAATTGAATGCTCAAAATTCTTCTGTTCTTCTTTCGGTGAAATTGAAAGTGCACAAGGTGAAACATTTGGCACACAATCGTTTCTGTTGCTTGTCAAGTGCATCCAATAATCACAATAATAATCATAATTACTATTACTAATAATAAAAGTCCAGTGAGCGACGCTGAGTGCTGGATTGTTCTCGCTTTTCTGGTTATTTCTTCACATTTAAAAAAAAAAAAAGACCAAGCCATTAACGTCCACATTTAAAAAATATAACGGCGAGGGGACGAGCAGCTGCTCCTGGTTCATCTAGGTGTTCAAGTGTTTATCGACGACACACGTGGTCAAACGCTTGACTTTCCTATCGACACTCTAGGCTTTTCTTTACTCCTGATAAGTGCATGAAGCAAACGTCTCGGCACCAGGCGAGTGTTAGCGTTTATGTGTCAATGGTTAATCCTTCAGAACGCTCTATATAACGGCACCTTGTCTTGATTTCATTGGCTTTCCGAAGCGGAAACGTTTGTTGCTTTGAGCTCGTTTGTATCTTGTACGAAACCTTTTAGCGAATTTGCACTTTGATTTTTGTACCGCAAAGATGCTTTACGTATCGACTGTAAAAAGAGTTTTGGTTGGTTGTTTTGTCAATTGTTCTCAAAAAAAAAAAATAAAGAATTGAAGAAATTAAACTAAATGACAGTTTGAATAACAAACACTAATTAAAGAAGATGATCTTTGAGATTATTCCTGATTTTATTTCCGCTCACCTTTGGCTACACATTTGTAACATTGTATTATTCATGCTTGAGAATCCAGACGGTGGATTTGAAAAAACAAAAATGTTTCCACGTAATTTCACGGGTACATTCGAGGTTAATGTGCGAGTAATAATACCTTTATAGAACATACAATCAGACGTCATTGCAAACATCAGGTTTGGCCATCTCACATTCTTCAGAACGATTAATAAAACCCGAAAGCGTCCCAGTAAACCTCACCTCATTCATAAAATCTGATAAAATATTCGATGGATTCGCTTCCGCAACGACAGATTTAGTCAAAGTAGTAATTCTGCAGGAAGATGGAGTTCAGGCCGCTGAAGAAAGGCTGGTAGTTGTAAATAAGAGCTTTTTCTTCTTCCATCGGTGAAGCAAAGCGATGATGGTTCTTCATGGCTGAGAACAAAACTCACAGCGTAAATATTTAAACGCGCCATTATTTTTGTAACAAAAATCACGAAAAGCGGTTTCACCCTCAGAGACGAAGAAGTGCGCCGTGTAGAACGTGGCTTTGATGGCCGAGGGCGAGTGCACCATGCCGGACTTATCGATCCACTCGAAGGGGCTTTTCTCAGGATGCCACTGCACCGCGTAGAACGGGTAACGGTTTGCTGCGGGATGGACATCGGTTATCAGACGAGAGATAAGCAGCGTGTCATACTTCCTTGATCTGGGAGTCAAAGTGTGGATCTGCTCAGAAGCACTAGAACCTTCTTGGTTTGCATTGTTGAAAACTAAAGTTCAAGTTCATTTCATTTATATAGCGCTTTTCTTAGTCCGAGACCAACGCAAAGACGCTATGTGAAAAAAAAGTCTTTAAAAAGAGAAATGTCGATTCTTTATATGAGTTTTAAAAATTTGGGGGGGAAAACATCTAAACATCAGTAGAGCTCAGTTTATAAGCTAAACCTCTCAAACTAATTTTCACAATTATATTTGATTTTTCTAATTGTTCGCTCAGGCTTTAAACGCACAACACGATTAAAAAGTTTTCTGTAGCGGAATGACACCAAGAATTCAATTGGTTGGTGAACGTAGTTTTGAGATGAACAAAAGAAATTTGAAAGTCAAATTGTAAAGTTGAATCTGTTGGACTTGACTCGACCTAATTAATTAGTTAATTACAGACGCTCCATCACTACATTTACACCTCCGTACCCTCCATGGTGGAAATAAACTCCGTCTTGCCGTCCGTGTTTGTGGTCAAGACTCGGTAGAAACGGTTCAGCTTGGCATTGCTGCTGTAGTTCTGCCAGAAAACAAAGCACAAAGCAGGTAAGACTCCAGCTCGGATCATCACGAAACCAAGAGCAAAACTAGTCAACACGATGAAGTCACTGTAGAAAACCACACCTGTAATGACAAGCTCCAGCGGTGGAAATTAGACGTGATGTTTTCTTCTGCCAGGGCCTGAATCACGTCCTTGGGAAACCTTTTAAACATCCTGCTGTTTTGGGCTCCTGCATTACAAAATTATCAATACGTGTCAAAAATCTCAACTTTGAACCCGTAGGCCAGACAGTGGAAGTGGAGAACACCTGGACTGAAGCTGAGAGGCAAGGCCACGGCTTTGGTGTCGGTCAGAGTCAGCAGGTCTTTGCCGCTGGTCAGGACGGTGAGCTGCTGGAAGCCCTGGCACGTTCCCCATATCGGGAAATAATCCGAGGCGTCGTTGGCCTGCGGAGGTTAATGGAGGACCTCAGAGTGATGATCAGGAGATGGTGAGGGAACACTGACCTTCACTGCCAGCTGGTAGAAGATCTGCGCGGCTCTGGTGAACTGAGAGGTCTGGATGTCCACGTCGCCTCCGGGCAGCAACAACCTGAACCAGTCAAACCAGTCAACCAGACGCACTTATTCTGAAGCAAACAGTTTTCAGGCGGAATGTGCAGATCTACCCGTTTATAGCGCCAAACAGCTGCTCGTACTCTTCCTTTGTGCGGTTGATCCTGAAACGAGACCTTGCTCAGTGAGTCCGGCCCGCTGTTCTAACATTCTGTCCTACACGGCGCGATATACTATTACGTCATGTTCTGGCCACATAGGGAAGTAAAAACGGCTAGTTCTATCCATCTTAGAATGTAAAAGTGGTAATTAGACAATCATACTTGAATAAGATGAAGAATATATAGAACAAAGCTTAATGAAGTTTAAACATTTTCAACGAATGTTCACAAATTGTACCATTTGCATGACTGTAAAGATGATTCCTGCTCAGTGACTTTAGACTGAGAGTGTAGTTTTCATATTTAGGAATTCTTTCTAGAAAAACACGTATAAAAGCCGAGTAGTAGAACGCAAGAAGTTCGACGTGCTCGCTTAATGAGATGTCTGGAAGCCTAGCGTTTCTATCGTAATTGTTATAAATAAAGTAAATATAGACACACATTTAATCCTTTAAAGGATATTCAAAGAATAATTACCGTCATTGCACAAGTGTGTGTGTGTGTGTGTGTGTGTGTGTGTGTGTGTGTGTGTGTGTGTGTGTGTGTGTGTGTGGTGTGTGTGTGTGTGTGTGTGTGTTGTGTAACGCGCATGCGCACAGCGCGATGTAGGAAATTCTCCCGTGTAGGACAGAATTTTGGAACAATGACGCTCGTACCGGATCGGAACCACTCTGGCCCCGGCGGACTCCAGGTACTTCACATAGGACGCGGCGATGTATGAAGATCCCTGCGCGTGCGGGTCTTCCTCCAGGTTCTCCTGAGCGAGGACACCTACAGCACACACCCACACACACACACACACACACACACACACACACACCTGACCTGAGCTTCACAGCGCGTTTCCATGACGATGCACTCGAGGAGGTCGACATGGATCGAGAACGTTCGGTGATGATGATGAGGTGATGTTCTTCTCACCGATGACGGGTCTGAGGTTCAGCTGACGGGCGCCTGACGCGGGAGAGCCGCAGAGGAGAGCGACACACCCCGCCAGAGCCACCGCGAGCACCGGCACACACATCCGCCTCAGAGTCACGGCTCACAGAAGATGATGAAGATTATGATGATGATGATGATGAATATCTGCTGCTGCTGCCGCTCTGTGAGTCTGTGGCTCCTCAGACGCGTCTTTAAGCGCGTGCGGCGTGAGGGGGCGGGGACTGACCTGAGGGGAGGAGCTGATGATGACGATGATGAAGAGGATGAAGAGCGATCAGCGTTAGCGTCCCGGCGGCTCCGATAATGACGCAACGGTATGTAAAAGCGTGACAGAGGAACTGGCGTGTCGCAGTGACGCTTCTGCTGCGGATGATAATCGTGATTCATCGATGATAAAAAAGATCCTGCGAGTGTTTGTTTCTATTGGTAAGACAACAACACCTTTACATCATGTGGCCGAGCCTTTACTTCCGGCTGACAAATGGCGTTATTAAAGAAAAAAAACGTCATTTCAAATGAGTTTTAATTTTGCAATTACAGCAACAAAGCAAATTGGACAAAAGTGCCACAAACACCACACAGCTTTGTCAGAAGCGATTCACACGAGCGTTTAAAAGTTTGGGGTCAAATCTTGAAAAACAAGGCTAGAATGTCGAGCTTCATGAAAGTTTCTGGCCATTTTGAGCGTTTGATTGATGTGACATTTAAACGAGACTTTTACAATCATCCATTATCCTTCTGACACTATTAGCAAACACATTGGAAACGTATAGAGTGTGTTTCTGATAAGTTGAAAGTTATTTTTATTGACAAAAACAGGGCTTTTCTTTCAAAAATAAGGACATTTCAAAGTGAGCCCAACCTTTTTAACGCTGGTGTACGTATTGAGTACAAAACTCATTACATTTAAAAAAATACATTTCTTTGTGCTATCAGCAACATTCTCGTCTCCAATTGTTTCAATATTTTTCACAACACGTTTTTGTATTAGAATATACTTTGAAAAATGTATATGCGAATATTAAAAACATTCCATGCAAAACAGTTCAGGATCTAGCGTAGCTCCCAGATCTCCGGATCCTCGTTTGTTCCGCCCTTCTGGATTTGATGTCAAAAACCAGTACCACCACCATCGTCACGCCCACCAGAGCGGAAACCACCAATCGGACGACAGCTTGAGTGACATCACAGCAGAAGGGTGAGTCTGAGGGACGGAGAAGGTCCAGAGTGACTGAGGTGAAGGGTTTGCAGAAGAACAATAGTCCTGAAGTACCTGAGCAGGTGTGACAGAAGGTGTGGAGGAGCTGGAGGTGTGTGTTCTGCTGCCTGATGCTGTTGTTTAACACACACGTGTAGGAATCGTTCTGACTCTGGATCTCCAGAGGTAAAGAGACTCTTCTGCTGAGATCAGACACACTGATGGAGGAGAACAAACTCTCGCCTTTGTACCAGGACAGAGTCACGTGACTCACGTTCTCCACCTCACACACCAGCAGACACAGAGGCCTGAGGGAGTCTTCAGCTGAGGGACGCTGCAGGAGACAGTACTGTGTGATGACAGGAACGGGCAGAGGAGCTGAAAACACCACAAGAGTGAAGAAGATCACCACAAGAGCTGAAGAAGCTCCATCAGCGTTACAGATCATCTCACCTACGACGACCACGTGGAAGCTTCTCCTGGAGACCTTGTTTCCACTGATGACCAGAGCTTTGTAGAGGCAGGAGTCTGAGGCGTGAGCGTTCCTGACCCTCAGAGATCCCGTGGTGTCTTCTAGCTCTAGTTCCTCGCTTCTGCTGAGGATCCGGAACGTCGTGTTGATCTTAGCCACGCAGAAGTCGTCACACGTCCACATGATCAGATCGTCGTCTTGAAGTTCAGTCACGCCGCTCTGAAGCGTGAACGAGTCGCCCTCCGTCACCATCACCTCCACCTTCTCCACCTCATCTGCCCTGCCTCCAGAAACCCCTGGAACACACACACCAGCAGCTCCTCACACATCTGGACACAAGCTGAGAAGCACTGAAGTCTGTCGTGGTCTTATCAGATCATCGTTAATGGGACGGTTGGTTTAAATCAGGTCATTGGCGTCTGACAGGAAGTCAGAAGCAGCACGACGCGCAAAACAAGTCAAGAAAACACACGTTCTTCTAGCCTGGACGCCACACAACTGCTGGAACACACGCTTATATAATGCGAATAATGTCTTAAAACAAAACAAAGCAGCAAGAGTATAAGACATGTCTTTAAAAATATAAACGATACCTTTTTATAAAACACGTCTTAAGTGCACACACACACACACACACACACACACACACACTCATGATGAAAACATGTTCTATACCTAAATTATTATGAAACATCATTTTGCTTGGATCATTTAGTAAAAAGTCCAAAACTCACCAACATGAAGAGAAACACAGACGACGACCCAAAGAATTCGCACGAGCATTTTAAACGTTGGACGTAGTTGGAGACAAACGTCTGAGTGTGAGACGGAGTGACACTGTGACACGCGCGCACAGACGGAGTGACACTGTGACACGCGCGCACACACACACGCGCGCGCGCGCACACGCTTATTTCACATGTACATGTATTTTAAAAATGAAAACAAGATAACAAACTACAATAAAATGTTTTAATAGTGAACACTAAATACCTGACCAGACTAAAATATAAACGCAAACTGTAGAGTTAAAATTTTCAAGCAATTTGTCAAGCAAATTGAGCTAAAATGGGGGGGGGGGGTGTCAGGTGTTGTGGTGGATTTTTGAGGCAAAAATAAGTTTATTTCTCAACAACATCATTTTTAAAATGTAGAACAATCTGAGAAAAATGAATTGCATAACAGGAAATAGAAGAGTGAAGATGAAAGAGTCTTTAGACTGTCCACTCAGCGGAATAGGCAAGCTCCGCCTCACACGTCTAACCAAACCAACCAATCAGATTTCACTCTGACTCACAAGCTCATGCTGAAATATGCAGATTACAAGACGATAGACAAACGTTCAATACTTGTCTAGACTAGAGAACAGAAACAAAAATCGTATCTACGACTATATACAGATATAGATACACTCAGCCCCCTCTTGTGGTGACTAGATAAACTGCAACTTCATAAATGCTGAACTCGTTCAGTTGATTATTTAAATAATTTTGACATGTTTTCCTTCATATCGATACAGTTAGTTCAGGTGTTTGTACAAAAATAATTGTCCAAAAAAAGTTAGTGAAAAGAACACGTCTCCTCGATGAAGGGGGAAGTGTTAGCATGAGCGTTAACTATTGCATAAGCTCATGTAACCAACCTCCCTAACCTTCTTTCTTTCCTTCTTCTTCTTTCTATTTTACGGTCCTTCCTAACCTAAAACGCAGACTGAAAAATGGCCCCCTTTTCCCGCCAAAACAAATTAGGCTAAACCAAACTGCTTGATGTAGAGGGGGGAACAATAAAATCCAAGTAAACATTAAATCATTTTCATTAGCATAACAGAAAGGCAAAATAAATGTGACATTAGCATAACAAAAAGGCAAATGTGAAATTAGAAGGAATTAGGCAAAACCAATACACAACACGTGCGTCTTCAAGAAAAGCAAGAAAATGAAAGCCCCCGTCACCCACGACCAGAAATGGAACCAGCCCAAACCTTTAAATGGCTGCCAGATTGGCCACGACTTCTTTTACGCCAAACAGAGGTAAGTGGTGAGTGAGTTTACTGGGGTTTGAACATGAGTAGTTTATTAAGGTTTACGGATAGGGATAAACAATTTAGGACATAAACAATAGGGCGGATCACGGGGAAAATCTTCCTCACGAGGACCGGTTCTCGAACCCAGTTGCCCGGATAACGCCAACCGGTGTGTGCCCGCGTGATGACGACGCTATGACTGCGCCACCGTGCCCATTAAACTGTTTGAATTAAACGTCTTGAACACGCGGTGCTTGCTTGGCAGAACATTTCTTTATTAATTAATACGTTCATTTTTATACATTTCTCATTAAAATAAAGGCCAGGCTTCGATCTTGATCTGGTTTATCTTGTAAGTTATACTATTGAATAAACCCACCGCGCCACTGTGCCAAAGTAAATGTTGTTTTAACATGTAAATGTTATCATAAAGTCCACATCCTTACAAGTGTACAGAAAAGCGAATTTTTTAATGAAGCGTCCGCGACCTCTGCGCTCGTTACTGTGAGGAAACAGCGCCACCGCGCGTCTCCGATCCATCTGATCCGTTTATTTATGTGATAAAAATCTGATAATGATATACAGACAACACTTGTCTATTTTTGGGGTAATTTTCTCATTAGAAATGCGGTCAAGTGTGCACAATCCGCTGAGCCATTGCGCCACTACGCAGAAGTTTACTTTTTTGCTTGTTTATTAATACATTATTATGTATATAAGCCGGTATCTTAATTTTTTATTCAAATAAAAAATGAACGTGCATAATTAAAAATAGAAGTAAATGTTTTTTTAGTTATCCTAGGGATCTCGGTTATTTGTTATTTTAGCCGTAAGACAAGAGTACAAACCACAGCGCCACACTTTCAGCGTTTGCTGATGTGATTATATCATATGTTCTTTTCTTAGCAGTCAAACAAAGAAATAAATACATGACTTCTTTGAACTAAAAATTAATCTTTTGATTACACGAGCCACTTCGCCACCGTCTGTCACACAAACTGATACGAACACATTTTTATACATCACCTTGAAAAAAACACCACAAGGCTATACACTTATAGTTTTATTGATATAGAAATCATTTTAAAACTAATAGCATGCTTCAAATAATAATTTTAAACAAACATGTTCAAGTTTACAGTGTTTAAACTCCCTCGTTTTTTTTCATCGGTCAAACACAACAGGTCAAAACCTCCTAGATATAATCACATGTCTGAAAATGATTGATGGGCTCAAACATCTGTGAACATCTGCCTTGGACTGACCGACTGGCCAGAGAAATAAAAGTTCTGCTTCAGATGATCATTACGCACAAAACTACAAATTTAGGATATTAAACATAAGAATATAGATTCGAATACAAATTCATTCTTACAGTAAGTGTACTCTTGTTTTACTCTATTGTACTCTTAGTCTTTTGTTTGTGAAAAACCCAGGAGATTACAGATCGTGATCTTCCGCTGCAGTTCGTTAAGGGATTTAAGATCAAACTTTATTCATAAAGAGGGAATCTATTACTCTGCCCAGATGGCTCTGCTCACCAGTCTTGCCCGAGACTTGATTTAAAAAAAAAA
>CM051507.1:7624475-7666193 GCA_028031935.1 Paedocypris micromegethes | reverse complement strand
AAAAAAAAAAAAAAAGGTCTAAGCATTGGAAACATCTCAGGTACGCGCCTTTATTCATGACATACACAAATCACACGCAATGAAATGTTTCTTGAATGTGTTTGTCCTGACAGTGACTGAGCCACGCCCCTTTTGTTACAACACACTTAGTGTAAAAACAAACACCAGTAATAGAACACGTTTCTTACAGTGAATGTGCATTAATTACGTGATGAAAGCACAAACCACTCTGGTCTCGTCCAAGAAAGAAGACGCATCTTCTGTGAACAACAGTTAGTGATGAACGTGACTTCAGTGTTAGAAACGCGTGTCTTCACTTTAGAACTTCATGGTCTTCATGTTCTACACGTGACTTCACCTTCTTCCACGTCTTCCTGCTAATGTTCTACTCCACATCCAAGTTCTTAAATGGACAATTACAAGGTCTGAAACTGGATGATTCACCAGCACTACACACACGTTTTCCTGATCTATATCATCATCATCTTCATCATCAATGCAGACACACACACAGATGCCATTTATTAACAGAAGAGTTTAGAACATCTCAGTAAACTGAAGGTTCAGTCACACGGTTCCTCCGAGATCTTGACCTCAGCATCTTCACCTTCGTCTGGTTCGTCGGTAGATTCTGTGAATTCGTTTTTTTTTTTATTCAGAATCGAGGCTGTGTGTGTGTGTGTGTGTGTGTGTCTTCTCACCTTGGACCATGAAGGTTTTGGTGCAGTGTTCCTCTCCTCTCCTGACGTTGACTCTGTACATTCCGAGCTCTTCTCTCCTGAGGTGACGTATGGTTAAGACTCCGCTGCTGGTGTCCAGCTCCACTCGTCCTCTGAACCTCGGGTCTTCTTCACCGCTGCTCTGAGCTGGTGTGTTATGCTGCGCCACCACCACAAACTGGTTGGTTAAGGAGTTTGGTCCCACTTGACTGAACTTCCACTGCGTCCAGCTGAGGCTCTGGACTTCAGGAACGCCGGTGTGGAGCGTGAGGGACTGTCCTGGCGTGGCCTTCACCGTCTTCACGCTGTCCACCAGCTGGAGCGGAGAACCTGCTCACACACACACACACACACACACACAAGATGTTCCTCCCAGTCCTGCACTCAACACTGGTGCCAGTCTCACCACTGGGAGTTAGTGGAGCCGTCTCCTGCTCACCAGCCGCTCCTGTGTTTGTGTGTGTGAGAGGGGAACGTTAAACGTGATTGAGATGAGTGTGTGTGTGCTCCTCACCTGCTCGGCTGGATCTTCTGGTTTGACGGTAGATGAAGATCACGATGCTGGTGAGCAGAAGAACACAGACTGGGATGATGACCAGGAGACTCTGATGGAAACCTCTTCTCTCGTCTCTCCAGGACTCCTCTACAACACACAACACACAAACCTTCTACAGGAAACCTTCTTCTTCTTCTTCATGTGAAGATTGTTTTCAGCGCTGTATGACGCGGTCAACACTTGCAACGTACCGTCAATGTTTGTATTTAAAATTTTATTATTATAATAATTTATTATTAAAATAATATTTGCACAACCTATTCATTGTCGTTTCTTGCTTTTGTTCTCTTTGCGATGTTTGCATTTTTGCCTTCACTGTCGTCTTATACATTCTCCCTTTCCTTTCTGTTTTTTTGCTGCTGCTGAAACAAAAATTTCCCCTAGTGGGATTAAGTGAGTGAGTGAGTGAGTGAGTAGGTAAGTAGGTAAGTGAGTAAGTAGGTAAGAAAGTAAGAAAGTAAGTAGGTAAGTAAGTAAAGTAAGTTAAGTAAGTAAGTAAGTATCTATACTTTGTATTTGTACAAACAGTGAAGGATCTACAGCAGATCAGACGTACCTGAGCAGGTGTGACAGAAGGTGTGGAGGAGCTGGAGGTGTGTGTTCTGCTGCCTGATGCTGTTGTTTAACACACACGTGTAGGAATCGTTCAGACTCTGGATCTCCAGAGGTAAAGAGACTCTTCTGCTGAGATCAGACACACTGATGGAGGAGAACAAACTCTCGCCTTTGTACCAGGACAGAGTCACGTGACTCACGTTCTCCACCTCACACACCAGCAGACACACTGATGAAGAGCAAGAGTGAACCACCACAGGAATCGGCAGAGGAGCTGGAAAACACGGAACAGATTATAATCCACAGAACCGGGTTTATAGTTGTAGATCAAATAAAGTCTGGTGTGAAGAAAAAAAAACATGGAGCTCCTGATTACAACACTTTTCCATCACTTCAGATTCACCATGGCAACGTGATGCTCAGGTGTAACTTTAACCCTTGTGAAAGAAACCTGAGGCGGCACCGTCCACTTCACTTCTCCATTCTACATCTTTGCTCTTCTTTAGTCAAAGTCTGATCAGATGGAGTGTTGAACACATTACAGTTTTTCCTCAGTCGCTTCAGTACAATTCTCAGATCAGAGTTGAAATTCTCAAAACTATTTGTTCAATCTTCACATCATGATGTCACTCGTGCACATCCAATAAGCAGTTTCTCACTTCTTTGAACAAGTTGCAATTGCTTTGATAAATCATGCAAATGATTATGCACAATTCTCTGCTCTTTGATACATTAATCGATTGTTTATGTCATGTTGATCAAAATGTATGATATAGTTCACTGTGCAATAGTTTTACTCCTCAAAACACCTAGTCATTAGTTCATCGTATAAGTCACTAACTACAAAATGGTTGATCAAGTTGTCATAATGTGACAAACACATTTCTATACATCTCCATTATATGTTTTTTTTTTTAAATCTGTCCTGAATTGGTAACTTTCTCTCAAGTGATTTGACTTCCTCTAACAAAGGTTCATCTCACTGACAATCAATGGGCAAGTATATACTTGATAATGGCTGAAGCACAACATCATATTCTATGTCTGACAATAGAAGGTCAAGGAATTGGAATCTCCCTCTAAACTACACAGTTATATTGACCACACGACTAAGTCATTGGACTGTCTTGTTTGTAGACAGAGGTGTGAAGAGTACCGGACAGCCATACTTGAGTAAAAGTACAAATACTTAATGTAAAAATTACTCCATTACAAGTAACAAGTCACCAATTTCAAAAAGACTTGAGTCAAAGTAGCAAAGTATCCCATTTTAAAAGAACTTAAGTATTAAGAAGTTTTTTAGTCGTACTCAATATAGGCAAAAAAAAAAAAAAAAGATATGTTAAAACAAACTATTGTTTTCTAATACAGGAATGGAATTTAACCTCAATGTTGTTGTCAAAAAGAACAAAAAGTCAGTCTCAATCAGTCTTAATTCATTCCAGTTGCACACAAAAAAATAGGCAAAAACATAGTCATATCACAGTGGTTTTTGCCATGTATAGTTAACTTGACAAAAAAAAATCACTTAAATAGACATTAAATAGACGCCATGAGTTTCACCAAATCTGACGGTGAATTTTTAAAAGCACTTATTTTTGTTCAATTCATGTTCATGTGGTTTCATGTTCATGTTCAGCCTAAAGATGGCAATATTCGCCTCGTTCGCCCAAGAAATGAACCGCGGTATAAATCGATTCCGGTTTGTCGCGCACAATCACAATGTAATGAGTAACAGTAAGTGTCAATTCAAATGTAGTGGAGTGAAAAGTACAGCTACTCAATCAGAAATGCAGTGGAGTAGAGAGTAAAAGTTGCTTATATTTTTGATACTCAGTACAAGTACGAAGTAGCCAAAAACATACTTAAGTAAAGTAGCGAAGTACATTTACTCAAGTACTTTACACCCCTGTTCGTACACAATAACACAAGGACTTGACGTTCTAATAGCACTGACTCGTTCAATGACATAAAGACTTGGTTTTGAGAGATGAACTAAAGATTTTGAGCAAGTTACAGGCTTTTGCAAAGAAATCCATTTCGCTGTTTGTACAAATTGTTTTGAGGAATGCACACACAGATTTGCAAACGTCTGATGTGAGAAGTGTACTAAAGCTGTAATTACTCACCCAACACTGCGACACTGAAGCTCTGAGGTGGACCAGCGGCGCTGCTGATGAGGTGAAGCTGGTACAGACCCGAGTCTTCAGCCGTGCTGTTGGAGATGTGGAGCGAGCCCGTCTCACTCACACCCACTCGACCTCGGAACTTCCCACCCAGAACATCCTGAAACACCCAGACCTGCTTGGCCTCCATCTGAGCGATTCTGGTGCTGTCGGGTCCAAACGTCCAGATGATGACGTCACTGCCGCGTGTGATGACGCTGATGTCCGCGTGAAGGACGAGCGACTGACCCTCAGACACCCAGACCAGCTTCACATCATCTGCAAACACTACAGGGAAAGTGCGGTGTGGTCCTCAATCATGTTTCATCTTGTGAGTTCGCCTTTTACTAAGTCATAATTTTGAGATATAAGTCATTATTTTGAGATACTAAGTCGTTATTTTGAGATACTAAGTCGTTATTTTGAGATAGTAAGTCATTATTTTGAGATACTAGTCATTATTTCGAGATACTAAGTCATTATTTTGAGATACTAGTCGTTATTTCGAGATACTAAGTCATTATTTTGAGATACCAAGTCATTATTTCGAGATACTAAGTCATTATTTTGAGATACTAAGTCATTATAATTCGAGATATTAATTTGAGTTATTTGTGGTTATTTTGATATACTAAGTCGTTATTTTGAGATACTAAGTCATTATTTTGATATACTAAGTCATTATTTTGATATACTAAGTCATTATTTTGAGATACTAAGTCATTATTTTGATATACTAAGTCATTATTTTGATATACTAAGTCATTATTTTGATATACTAAGTCATTATTTTGAGATACTAAGTCATATTTTTGATATACTAAGTCGTTATTTTGAGATACTAAGTCATTATTTTGATATACTAAGTCATTATTTTGAGATACTAAGTCATTATTTTGATATACTAAGTCATTATTTTGAGATACTAAGTCGTTATTTTGATATACTAAGTCATTATTTTGATATACTAAGTCATTATTTTGATATACTAAGTCATTATTTTGATATACTAAGTCGTTATTTTGAGATACTAAGTCATTATTTTGAGATAGTAAGTCATTATTTTGATATACTAAGTCATTATTTTGAGATACTAAGTCATTATTTTGATATACTAAGTCGTTATTTTGAGATACTAAGTCATTATTTCGAGATACTAAGTCATTATTTTGATATACTAAGTCATTATTTTGAGATACTAAGTCATTATTTTGAGATACTAAGTCGTTATTTTTGAGATACTAAGTCATTATTTTGATATACTAAGTCATTATTTTGATATACTAAGTCATTATTTTGAGATACTAAGTCGTTATTTTGAGATACTAAGTCATTATTTTGAGATAGTAAGTCATTATTTTGATATACTAAGTCATTATTTTGAGATACTAAGTCATTATTTTGATATACTAAGTCGTTATTTTGAGATACTAAGTCATTATTTTGATATACTAAGTCATTATTTGATATACTAAGTCATTATTTTGATATACTAAGTCATTATTTTGAGATACTAAGTCGTTATTTTGAGATACTAAGTCATTATTTTGAGATAGTAAGTCATTATTTCAAGATACTAAGTCATTATTTTGAGATAGTAAGTCATTATTTTGAGATACTAGTCATTATTTTGAGATACTAAGTCATTATTTTGATATACTAAGTCATTATTTTGAGATACTAAGTCGTTATTTTGAGATACTAAGTCATTATTTTGAGATACTAGTCATTATTTTGAGATACTAAGTCGTTATTTTGAGATACTAAGTCATTATTTCGAGAGTCATTATTTTGATATAGTAAGTCATTATTTTGAGATAGTAGTCATTATTTTGAGATACTAAGTCATTATTTCGAGAGTCATTATTTTGAGATAGTAAGTCATTATTTTGAGATAGTAGTCATTATTTTGAGATACTAAGTCATTATTTCGACTTCGCTTTTCTTTCCTCTTTAAAAGAAAACCGAATAAAACATATGTATTTTTTCGGAAATGGGCTTCCATAAGGAAGAGCTGTAGTTGTAACTTGCATGTAATCAAGTTCTTTCAAAACGAACAAATAGTTTTGAAAACGTATTACACAAAAAAAAAAAAAATAGAACTCTTGGAATTCTATTTCATAAGTGGGTCAGACACACCTGAGACAGAAACTGATTTCTACGGGTTTCTGTTCCGTTCTAACAACTTTTCTGGAAATGTCCATGGATTTAGTGTTTATTCAGTCACAGAACTCGAGTAAAATGTCTGTTGATAAAAGCTTAAATAAACCACCAGCACATTTGACTCCGACTCAAGTGAAAACGAAAGTTCAAACTCACCGGGTAAAAACAGCAGAAGGAGGCGAATCGTCGTGATGATGTAGAGCTGAATCATCATGTGTCCGCGTGTCCGAACACGACACAAGTTTCAAAAAATCACGACTGAAAATCCGAGTTTTATCGACATTTTCAGGAGTTTCAGTCGCTGTGTCGGTGTGTGGAGCCGCGGTGATTAGCCACGCCCTTCCGACACCCGCGGGAATGAAATACAGGTGTTCTGATAATTCTTCCTACAGCTCAGAATGTCCTACACTCCTAATGCACCTGCACCACAGCGTTTCTGTTCAGCGGAACCTTTAAAATCCACTCGAAATCATGAAGCCGGTCATTGGGTCACCACACGCATTTCAATAATAATATGTACCGTAGATAAATATAATATTTCAAGAGCTTGATCGTGGTTAATTTTTATTTTCCCATCTACGTTGCAACTTAATAAATTAACATTTTTTAATAAAAAAAATAACAATCAACTGAACGAGTTCAGCATAAATGAAAGGTTGCAGTTTATCTGGTGACCACAAGAGGGGGCCTGTTCGTACACTATCAAAAAATATTCTTACATTAGGAAAATATAGTAATTGACGATTTACACTCTCGGGAAACATTTCACTGCAGGTAACGTGCGTGTGACACATAAAACCGGAAACTAAAGGAGCGTTAAGTAGTTCTGCGTTAAGTAGTTCCTAAGTAATCAAGTCTTGGGCTGCTGACCAAAGCAAACGGGGCGAAAAATAGACAACCTATTTATAAATGTATTGACAAATGATCTTAATTATTGTAAAAAAACAAATCTAATGCAAAAACTCATAGTCACGTTATACTAAATTATCATGGACGAACCTGGAGACGAACTGCAGCGGCAAGTTGAGGGTCTGCGTGACGTCATCTATGACACAGACACGACGCGTTAGCGCCACCTAGCGAGTGTGACGGTCAACTACAGGAAAAACCTGCACTTAATTGGTCATATTTCAGCAATAAAGCACGAAAAAAAAAACATTTGATGAAGTACTTTTGAATAACACTAAAACAACATTAAACCAAAATAATGCAAACTTTCTTCACATCGATATCTATCAATATCATTAAGTGGTGGTGCTTTGTGAATAAGTGTGCGGTGTTTTGAACTACCTCTATAAAATAAAGTAGAATGAAATGTTTAAAATTCATGCACTTCTAAGACTTTGAAAACACGTTCACGCTTGTTCAAGGCTCCGGAGGGAACGCGGTAAATCAGGAACAACACACACTAGTGACCAGTAGAAATTGTATTATAAGAAAATAATTAGTCGTTTCCTCATTCCACAGAAAAAACAATCAATGCCACTCCAGCACAGACACGTCACTCATCACGCTCACACTCGCACTCACATCTGTTCTGTAGAAACATCCGGACGGACGCAGAGAGTCTTTACTGGAGGAAGACCTGAGACGAGAACGTGTCTGATGATGATGATGATGATGATGATGATGAAGGCCGTCACCAGGAATCACTCCTCTAAAGCCGGTCGCTTGACATTACATTACGTGTGTTAGAGACGGAAAGGTGCGAGATGTTCATTTCCAGGATTTAAAAAAAGTACTAAAAGGGGAGAAAAAAAAAAAAAAAAAAAAAAAAACGAAGCATGAAACATCGACGTGGCATCGTCTTAAAACAAAAGGGTCCTTAAAAGAGCCGATATATTATCAGTGGAGGAAAAGTGCTGGAGGAGCGTCAATCTGGGTCCGTGCAGGCGTGCAGCTGGACAGCAGGATGGCAGGGGACTCCTGGAGAAAGCTTCAGCGTCTGGACATCAGGATGGCAGGGGACTCCTGGAGAAAGCTTCAGCGTCTGGACATCAGGATGACAGGGGACTCCTGGAGAAAGCTTCAGCGTCTGGACATCAGGATGACAGGGGACTCCTGGAGAAAGCTTCAGCGTCTGGACAGCAGGATGGCAGGGGACTCCTGGAGAAAGCTTCAGCGTCTGGACATCAGGATGACAGGGGACTCCTGGAGAAAGCTTCAGCGTCTAGACAGCAGGATGGCAGGGGACTCCTGGAGGCGGGACGGGGTGGCGGCGCTGCAGATGGAGCCGCGGAGGAGACGGTCCGTCAGTAGAAAGACCGCCGGGGTCATGTGACCTCGCCACTGTGATGCCCACACCTGAGAAGAGACAGAACCAGTCAAGCCCGGAGAACTGCGTCTTAATGAGTGAGGACAACAAGCGGTGACCTACCACAGCACGTGTACAAGTATTTAAAACATCGCATACTCAATGACAGTTGTAATGAGAGATTAAAGAAATAATAAATCCATAAATAAATAAATCACAATTACAGATACATTTACAAATTGGCTTAAACCAGGGGTCTCAAACTCGCGGCCCGCGGGCCATTTGCGGCCCGCGAGACTATATTTTGTGGCCCCCACCTTATTATTAAAGTTTAATGTAAGTGAGGCCCGCGAGAAAAAAAAATAAAAAAAAAATAAAATAAAAAATCCATAAATAGAAAATCTATAAAAATCTATTATCTATCTATAATAGGTCTACCGAAATAAAAAAATATTTTACTCAGAACATGCGCGAGCACAGCACAAGCAAAAGCTCTCCACATTTCGTGATGCTGCTCTCTGTCTCGCACGCGCACACACACACACACACACACACTGAATAGTTTTATCATTTCTATAGGCTTGAAGAGCATCTGAACAGGTCGTTTATTAAGTTGTGAAAAAATAACGTGATGATATTTTAAGGGTTACTTCTCGTCTTATTTCGGAAGGGGGTGTGTGCCTGGAGCTTTAGTATCCCGATGGGCCCAAAATAACCAGAACTGACTTTATATGAAACACAAAAATGGGTTTCTACTCATTTCTATCTTTCCACTTTTCTCTCACTTCTTTCTCCCGACTTATAAGGGGGTCTAAACAGAATACCACAATCTCACAGCTGCACTGGGGGGGAGGGTCGACTAATAAGCGGATCGACTTATAAGTGAGTAAATCTCCCTTCTTGAGAGAGACACACTCACACGTATTGCCTTTTGCGCTCTTCCTCTCCCTCCGTTTTTACTTTTTTCGTTTTCTGCGCACAACACACAAACGGGTCGCTGTCACAAACGTATTGATACTTTACAGGAAAAAAAATTGGTTCGGAGCGCACGTGGTGCCCCCATGTGACATGTGACCGCCCTGGGTGACTGCCCCGTTCGTCCGTGCCTAGAACCGCCACTAGTGACGTATATTGAGGAAATGACGTATATTGCGGAAACGATGCGGAAAAACCTGATGCGGCCCAGCTTCACCCCGACTCTGCCTAATGCGGCCCCCAAGTAAATTGAGTTTGAGACCCCTGGCTTAAACAATGCGATTTCAGTGGAATTTGTGATAAGACTTTCAAAAATCGCAATATTAGATTCTGATATGTATGGAATTAGATTGGTGCCAAAAATATCAAACGTAAATTTCGAACTTTACTAATTGTACTAACTTTACTAAAAAAATTAAGTTTCAAAGAACAAGTGAAACAAAATTTGTTATAAATTATGCAAATATTCATTAGGTATATTGCAACAATCAAGAGTATAATAACTCAAACTAAAATGTTTAACTTGTCCCACTCATGTGTACATAAACAATAATACACACGCCTACTGGCCTGCTGAAAGCTTGTAAAAATAAATGTTCTTCCACACACGTATTCCTGAGTAAAATCAAATGGACCATATATTTACAATGTTATCTAACTTGTGACATAAAAGCCGTGCTACTTTAAAATAAATGTGAGTATATGTTCAAATAAAGTGCTTAGCTTTAAAAACTTGACATCCTTTTACATCTCGACTCAAAACTTATAAGCAGGTAAAAAAAAAAAACTCTGTTAATGTGGAGCGCTGGATTTTAATTCAAACTCGGGCCGCGGTCCGCCATTATTCTGCTCGCGTCATCACCTTCTGGCCGTGTTGTTTCGGTGGTAAAAGTGTTTAGAAAATCCGAATATTCGGTGGATCCCTAATGATTATATTAATTTTAAATGACATCCACCAGACCCGTCAGCACTCACCATCAGTCTCGGAACACACGGCTTGTTCCTCCAGGAGACTCTCGGAGCTGACCGAGGCTTCCGAGTCCAGGTTCTCTGGGTCAGAACCGGGCTGTTCTAGCTCAGGCAGCCTGCAGGCCAGATCCTCTCTGAAACACAGAGGCCGTGAGTGCTGCTGAAGGTCTGGTGAAGGCCTCGTCCACGCACTTCTCCTGTCGGATGGACCTGATCCGCTCCATCAGGCTCCGGTCGGCGCCGTCCGAATCCAGCGGCTCGTTCTCCGGAACCACGCACAGGTCAGACGCCGTCTTCTCACGCACCTATCGGGCAGATCCACCTCGACTTAATACCAGCTAGTTACTCCTCTGTTCTCATCCGGTTAGTTTGGAGGGAACCCAGAGTCTTAGTAGTGAGTCTGGTGTTTCTAGCGAGTCTCCAGCGGTTCCTCTACAGTCATCTAAACCAAGAACCTCACAGTTGACACTTTGATCTTTTCATTGACAAGACAAAACATGGAATTTCATGCCACTCAGAACCGACAACTCATGCCGGTCCATAACCAGATCTCCATCATCACCCTTTACAGAGAATCTCCTGCACGACCATCAAGACACAATGGCGAGCATCGAGACGTGACCTCCACCCCCAGTCTCCATCCAGACCCAGTCTCCTTCACCACTTGTGAGTGAGTGAGCAGTGTTAGTGTTAGTGGGGAGTGAGATCTACGCTGCATGCACGATGCAGACACCAACATGCCACACTACTGACTCCACGGAACCACTGCGACATACATACCGACACTTCTTTGTAAGGAGAGATAAACCTGAGTGGTAAATGGCAGCACTACAGAAACGAGAAGCACAAAACGCATCGTCACAAGATGAACTGCCAGGCCTGCTCACGGGACAAACATTGCAGTGGATTGGGTCGAAGCGTGACTCTGGAACCCACAACTGTAATATTTGTCCTGACGTGAACACGCCTTCAGCCTGTGGAACATCTTTTCCCAGAGAGAAACGACCAAACAGTTTCGGCAAACAAACTTCCCCGAGCTATTACCGTGTTTTTCCGCTTGAGCTGATTGACGGCGATGGCCTCTGCGTACTCCAGCTGTTCGATCTCGTCCATTTTCTCGTTGTACCTCTTGATCTGCTCGTTAAGCAGCATCTCCACACACCTGAGATGGCCACGAGCTTAACGTGAGCGGCATTCGCAGAAGATCCCGCAGTCACTCACGTGGTGGTTTTGGCGACGTCCTTCATGCTGGTGAGAGGATCGGCGCTGTCAGGACAGCGGAGAATGCAGGGAGCGAAGACGATGGCCAGAGAGCTGGGCGTCATCCGGTTGCTCTTCTCCTCCTTGGCAACCCTAAACCAGACTGGGCATCAGTACACGCCACGTGCTTCGCTTTTCACGCATTGACGGAAACCGGACTGTACCTGACGAGATGAAAAACCAGTCGCTCCAGAGTGTTGAAGTTGGCTGTTGGAAGCTGCTCCAGAACCCGGTAAACGGCGTGCAACTGCTCCTGCTTCTCAGGAAGTTCTAAGAGTTGTAAAGAGTACCAGACAACCATACTTAAGCAAAAGTACGAATACGTGCTGTATAAGTTACTCCAATACAAGTAAAAAGTCACCACTATAAAAAAAGACTTGAGTCAAAGTAGCAAAGTATTGAATTTTAAAAGAACTTAAGTATTTACTCACTCCCAAAAAAAAAATAGAAATGTGGGGAAAAAAAACTCTATTCACAAGGCTTTATTTTTTAACCCTTGGAGAGCCAGTCATGAAAAAAATGATCTGAACAATTTTTTATTCTTTGTATTGTAAATTATTGGACATTTTCTGCATAAAAATGAAAAAAAAAATTCCAA
Organism: Paedocypris micromegethes; assembly: GCA_028031935.1. Lineage (NCBI taxonomy): Eukaryota > Metazoa > Chordata > Actinopteri > Cypriniformes > Paedocypris > Paedocypris micromegethes. Next base: position 7,653,979 of record CM051507.1, on the reverse strand, counting down.
AAAAAGCATTGTTGTTAGTCCACTGTAACCATGCAACTGCATTACAAGCCAGAGGGGTAGGTATTCACTGGAAATTCCACCAACCAGTCTGACACCGCCATCAAGTGCTAGATAAATGCATTACACTTTCATCTTGTGTGTGAATCCGTTTTTGGAGTTTTAAATAATAATTTAATTGGTTAAATGATCACAATAATTTTGTTGCACAGATGCAACATTTTCTCTCCAAGGGTAACAAAAATTAAAAAGAAAAAAAAAATTTAAATAATTTTATAAAATGTAAAACAAAATAAATATTGAACAAAAAGCCATGTCGCGATAGTTAAAATCCTGGTAAAGATTCAGGCCTCTATTTCACGCAAAATTAGTTCGCCCAAGAAATTAACCGCGGTAAAAATCGATTATGGTTTGTCGCGCACAATCAAAATGTAACGAGTAACAGTAAGTGTCAATTCAAATGTAGTGGAGTGAAAAGTACAGCTACTCAATCACAAATGCAGTGGAGCAGAGAGTAAAAGTTGCTTATATTTTTGACACTCAAGTAGCCAAAAACATAATTAAGTAAAGTAACAAAGTACATTTACTCAAGTACCCTACACCTCTGTGCAGCGGGAAACATGTTTGGTACCTCAGAAATCTTTGGTGAGCGTCAGCACTGACCTATGGCGTGGAGGAAGTCGTTGTAATGCGTGAAGGTCATGAGAGGTTCAGGTAGTTCCCTAAGCCACTGCTTCACCAAGCCCGTGACGGCGTGGATGGGACAATCCTCCAGGCAAACAAATTCCGGGCCTTGAAACGGAACGACAAAGTCAACCATCCTGAACTGTGATGCCCAAATCCACAAGTTCTGACCTGCTTCCAGCTGCTGGTGCAACTCCTTCATTCGATTGGCCGAGCCGGACTTCCTGTAGATGCCTTCCGTGTACAGCCCGTTGATCTCCACGTGTTCCAGCATGATCTCCAGCACGATGGGCACAGGCGTCCTGTCGTTGACCAGATGGGACACACGGACGCCGAAGTGTTTGCCTCCAGGCTTGTCCTCGCTCTAACACAACCGCAAAAAGACAACGGTCAAAGTTCTGAGCTTCATCGACGACTCGACAGGCTGGTACCTTCTTGAAGCAGAAGGTCGAGCAATCCACATCGATTTTGCTGACGCACTTCTTATGGCAAACCATTTTGCACGCTGAAAGCAGAAGGGATCAGTGTGGGATCTTCTTGGGATGAAGGCACAGGCGGAGACTCACAGCTGCACATGTAGACCTTCTCCATGCCTGAGATCTTGGATGAGCACTGATCGCACGACTGCACGATGCTGACTTGGTAGTGTACAAACATGTGGTCCAAAGGATTTTCCAACTGAACAGTTACAAACGTTCACAGGTCATCCGAGAAGCTTCCGGTAGAACCATCCGATCCATCAGACGGAGATACTCACGCTTTTTTCCTTCTTCCGTCTCATCTTGCGACCTTTCGCGGGCTGAGAGAGATTGTACCATGTCAACAAAAGTGAATCCAACTCAAAGGTCTTTCTGGGTAACAACGTGAACGTTCACCTTGACTGGTTCGGCTTCTTCCTTTTTGACCTCCGCTATGATGAATCCATCCAGAACTGACTGGAAGAGATAGACCACCAGTGGAACTTCACCCTTCTGCTTCTCTCCAGCCAGACTGATGACCTTGTTCTGGTAGCAGTTCATCAAACCCTTGTAGGCGATCTGTGGCTTCTAAACAAGGTTGACGCCACAATCAGGAGGTTAGAAGGACAGGCACTTCACGCCTAAAAAGAGAGAACTTGCTGCACTAGCTCGGCTTACGGAGATGGAGTACATGCTCTTGATGTTTTCTCTGAACTGCATGGTTGCGGTGATGAAGATGTTCTCCGTTCCTGAGAGCTGCTTTCCACTGGAGCGCAGGTCATTCACCTAAGCGGAAGAAAGAACCTTCAGACACACGTTCTTCTCACTGGCATCATTGGTCCTCACACCTGATTGCCCAGAAACTCGTCCAGGTGGCGCAGCTCGTTAGCATTGGTGATGACGCGGTTCAGCGAGGCGTTCCACTGCTCCGGGCGTCTGAGGATGATGTTGGGAGCTTGTCCTAGCCGCACGGCCTGAGACTTTGTGTCACGAGAGCGCGGCGCAGAAGTGGCTAGTAGAAGATTGAGAGAAGGAATCAACAGAATATTCCGCGAGGACGATGCCGATCACGTACCTTCTTTCTGGTCCAAAGCGGAACTCAAACTCTGGTCTCCATCTTCTGGGGTCTGAGCTTCTTTATGTGGACGCTTCTTCAGGATCTTCCGGAAGAAACCTGTTGCTCTGTTGAACGATTACAGTCTCTTGTTACTTAAAGCTGAAAAGCAAGTCATCTTTCAAATTCTTTAGGACTGTTTTCAGAACTCAAGAAGGAGCTGATCACGTTTTTATCGACTGCAGAAGACATTGGGACATGAACAGAACCTGTCAGGGGTCGAGGGCTGGACCGGGGACACGTCATGGGCTGGTTTCTGGCTGTTCTTCAGCGTGGAGGCCTTCGCTCCTTCCAAACTCATGTCATAGTTTGACGGTTTCTACGTACACACAAAAAAACATGTTTTTACCAGACTGAGTCTACAGTGACCAAGCAGTTTCTGGTGATTTGATTGGATAAATGGAAGATTAGATTATGCAGAAAAATGCTGTGATGAAGCAAGAGTTGGGACAAAAGGAGGATGTGGGAGTCTGAAAGTGTCTGAGCTTATCTCTAGAGTTTCTCAAACATCTGCAGACTCAGGCCTTTGGGCAGAACACATAGGTTATCTCTCCTGGATAGTGAACAAAAGCACTGCACAGCTTCCACTGACTCCAATCATCTAATTATCGAGCAGCCCACACACCACGGAAGCAGATACTGACAGTGAAGTGGACGGTTTAGATGTTGGAGGTTTAGGCCACTTTGCACAAAAGCACAGCAATTTTCACCGAATTAAAAAACATTTCTGCCATTCTCTGAACTGATAGCCAAATCAGTTGCCATTACCTGTGATGCCAAAAAGTGTTCGGAACCCAAACGAGAAACATCGTCCAGCGACACAGATATTCCCAGATTCCTGTGGACAATGAGAAGAAGACGTTGACCTACACAACCCGGCACAGACAGAACGGCTGATCGACTCTAGAGCGTAAAGAGCTAAACACAGCCAAGAATAAATGAGGTGTGTCCTGATCTGACGCTCCCCGTTTTGGCCGCTTGGCTTTATCTTTATTTAATTGACCAGATACAAACCCAAAACGTGGATTGTTTCAATTTCTAATGCACATGCCAACCTAACGGGACGTTTACATTACTCGCTTATAAGTCGACCCCCCCACTTCAGCTGTGAGATTGTGGTATTTTGTTTAGACCCCCTTATAATTCGGGGGAAAGAAATGAGAGAAAAGTGAAAAAATAGAAATGAGTAGAAACCCAATTTTGGGTTTCATATAAAGTCAACTGTGGTTATTTGGGGCCTATCGGGACCTAAAGCGGCGCTGGGAAAAAAATGATAGAAGACCTGTTCAGATGCGCTTTAATCCTATAGAAATAATAAAACTATTCAGACACCCTTGGCGGTAAAGGAAACCTAAAAACCAAGGCCCCGTTTGTTAATGTTGGTATTAATCTATTTAAAATATTGTTAATTTATGTTTAAGGTTTAAATTGTAATTGGTATGGCTGCATTATAATTTTAAAGAATTGTAGGAAAAGTGCTCTGCCCCTTTAAGGGGAAAGATACGACGGCTAATGCTAACTCTTGGTTTGGGAATAAATACTACGTTCGAAATCCATCGTGTAACTCGTTTATTTGTGAAGCATCACACCAAATAGAGACAAAAGTGTGTGTGACTCTGCGTGTGTGTGTGTGTGTGTGTGTGTGTATGTATGTATGTGTGTGTGTGTGTGTGTGTGTGTGTGTGTGTGTGTGTGTGTGTGTGTGTGAGAGAGCGTAGCATCAGCACGAGACAAGCAGCGAGCGGAGTGCTACTCATTTGTCCGGCTTGTGCCGATTTCTGAGAGATTTATTTAGTTCACGTCATAAATGTTAATTTAATTACCGCGCTTGTGTCTCTGCTGTTTATTTTTGTGAGAAAGGGTGAAATATCTGCGCACTGTTCTGAGTGAAATATGTTCTATTTCGGTAGACCGCGCGTATAAGTCGAGCCCCACACTTTCAGCCAGAAGTTTTAAGGAAAAATCCTTGACTTATAGTCGAGTAAATACGGTGTATCCTGTAGCACAATGACGTACGTGCGAGTTTTGACGTTCCTGCTGTCGAAACTACGTGTTCCAGCTAGAAGGTTTTCAGGCTGTGTGTTGCTTCTGGACGGTTCTTTTCTCCTGCTGGTGGCTTCTTTGGAGAAGGAAGGCGTGTCGTGATGAGCGTCATTGATGAAGGCATCACTGTAACCGTTTGGTCCTGGTCCAGTAGACGGGATGTCTAGAGGTAAGGTGCAGGGACGAACCGGTTTGGGCAGAGTTTCTTTGCCGTCCTTCTTCAGCTTATCTCCTTTCCAAGGCACAAAAATATACTGGTCCAATTCTTTGCTGTCGGATCGCTCCTTCAACTTGCCCTGAGCTTTTCCAGGACTCTCCAGAGTTCTGCTTCTAAGAAGAGTGTCGTCTTGTCCGAGCGAAGCTGCTCGCTGAGACTGCCTCTGGTTGTGCTCCATGCCTCGTTGTCTTCTCAGCTCGCGCTTCTCCTGACTCCGGGACGAGGGGAGTTTGCCGAGCGGAGGAGCACGGTTCGCTCCCTGTACGCTTTTGTTCTCCGGTGTCACTGGTTTTGCTTGTGTGACGTCTGTCGGATCTGCCGAGGACACGTTCTGGTGTGGGGTTTCCTCAACAGCAGGACCAGCCTGCTCTGGAGGGATCTTCTCGGGGTCTGTCGGCTCTTCGCTCTGATCCACAGGAAGCTCGCTTGGCTTGAGCACTAGTGTTTTTGCAGCTGACGTTGGCACAGTTGGTTGTAGTGATGTCTTCTCCTGGCATTCCGTGGGCTGCTGAGGAGCATCATCTGCAAGCGGAGCTGCTCTGTTCTCCTCATCTTCCTTCTGTCTTCTGGCTGCCTCCTCTTCCTCTTTCTCTTCCGCAGCACGCCGCGCGGCTTCCTCCCGTTTCTTGGCTTGCCTCGTTGCTTCCTCCTCTTCCTCTTTTCTCTTTCGAGCTTCCTCTTCCTGTCTTTCGTGCTTCTCGTGCAACAGAACGTGGTACCTTGTGAGACCAAACCAAAAAAAATAAATTAATTGGAACATTTGAAGATTTTAACAAAATAAATGTTTTGAAATGCAATCATGGCATTCGCGGAAAGGCTTCATCCCAAAAACTGAACAGATTTTTACCGCTTCCGAGCCGAATTTCCCCGGGCAAGTGCTTGAATCTTAGTGACGGACGATCGTGCCTTCTGGTATTCTGATCTCTGCTTGGCGCCTCTCCATCCAGACTGGATGACAACTGCAGCTTGGAAGAACTTGTGCTGGCGGAACCGACGCCACGAGCGCTGTGGACAAGTGAAAGAGATGTGAAAGGAATTGTGGGGTTTGAGCCACATTGTTCCACAATGACAAACTCGGTCTTTTTACGTGACAGAAAATGAAACAGACTCTCACCTCACAAAATCATTTGTGTGCCGATACAACACATTCAACACACGGAAATACAAATTTTAACTGGGATCTACCTGAATCAGAATGGCTGCCTCTCTCATTCGGATGAAACCTCTCCTCTCTATTTTAGCTTTTGTCCAACGCTGCAGAAACAGGATTTTGCGCATGACGTCTTGATGCAGGACGTCCCGCAGCTTCTGCCTTTCCAGCTCCTTGAGATAGACCTGAAGGAACGACCCGAGAAGCACCTGACGCACTGAAGGAAACACCACTGGCGTCTCACCTTGGTTTTCCCGATCTGGAAGTTCCTGTGGTCGAAGCCGAGCTTGTGAAGTAGAGACGACGTGTCCTCCAGGGACGAAGCGTTCTTGGGCAACAACACACGAAACTGCTCCAAAAACTCCTGTAAAGCAGAAACGTCTTGGCTGACCATGTGACCGTTTTGGTTGTGATGGGTGTTTCTGGACACCAAAGCGCTTTGAGACCGTTCAAACTGTGAAAAGCGCCTTACAAACGCTCAGAACTTGAGCAAAGCGTGTTACCTGCAAGGTGTATTTGGCTCCGTAACCCGAGCGTCTGATGCGCACCGTCTCCAGCATCCCGGTGTAGCGTAACTGCTGCACGATCAGCGACTCGTCGAAACACATTTCTTTCTGGATGTTGAGAGCAAATCTTAAGTGCAAGTGTGAGTGAGTGGAACTTGGAGGCTAGGGAACCATCGCACCTTCTCAGCATTAGAGCGCAGGCAGCGGATGAAGAAGGGCTCCGCTTTCCCCAGAGTCTCCAGTAGCTTGGTTAGCGACGTCTGGAAAACCAACAGTGTGACATTAACAAACGATCTATTAAAGCAGTGGTCCTCAAAACGGAGAGCATTGTCTACAGGCTCAAACCAAGACATTCTGAGATGCACTGATCTTCTCAAGAGCAGAGAGGCCTTCTCACTTGAAACTGGGCGCTGATGCTGGGCGGACGCTTCTTCTTGTGCAGGTGCAGCAAGGACTTGGTGGTGCGATCGTGGAGGCCGACTATGAACTTCAGCGAGCGGGAGTCTAGAAGGTTCTGACCACACAAAAAACAGCGTGACGGCATGGAAAATCTCCTTCCAGACCGCCGTTCTTCTAAACATTTACTCTGCACAGCACATGTGGCGGAAAGCCGTAAACATCCAGCTTTATTCATTTACACTTTCCCAAAAGACGATGGAAATGGAGAGCCGACAGCTGCTGGGCAAATGGTTCTCGAGGAGGTTTTGTGCTGCTTTACCTTGGGAATGAGCTGCTTGCTCTTGGGGTTCTTGTTTTTCCTGCATCGGGGAGAGAAGGAGAACGGTTGGTGGCTTTTTGAGAAGCAGAAACGTCAAGTGTTAATCACATGCGATGGCTGATAGTCACAGAGAAGACGGCCAGTGAAAGACGCGCAGTTAGATGTTCCACACAAGACTTTGATTGAATGATGGATTCAGACTTTTTCAGATTCATCACATGGCATCGAGATGTTTGACGGACGCTTTCATTGGGAGTCAAACTCACAACCTTGGTGTTGCTGGCCCAGAGCCTGATATAGAGCGCTTGCAAAAATAATAGCTTTGTTTAAACTAGTCGAGTCCTGGTCACATTAAATGGGCGCACAATCCCATTCCAGACATTGAGCCCGATTTACATTTGTTCAATAAATTGCGGTTTACAAATTCGAACTCATCCAAATTTTACACCACACACACACACACACACACACTCAAAACAGTAAGTCTGTGAAAACAATGACATGCTTTTACAGTAGCGTCTGGTTTAAAGAAGATTAAATGCCATATTTAGATTTGTTTGGCGTCAGCGTTTCCTACAAACATGTCGCACTTCCTAAAACATCGTTCACATGCAGACATTTTAGATGTGAGGCAACACCAAACGCCGCTTTTCCCACCAAACGGGAATATTAATGCAAAAAGATGATTTAGGGGACTTGGAATATACATAGAAGGAACTTTAGCTTGCAATGGTTTCAGGGGAACAAACAGTCCCGAGATTTATCCGCGTCTTCGCAAGTCAACCGAAAAGTTGGCGGGGTCAACGCGAGCAAGTGCGCTTCACACTTCATTAAGCATTACAGACCCGAGGGAGGCTCTCGGGAACCATTAAGTTCATGCAGCCTGTTAGCATGCGGAGCTAATGAAGATCCCGCCGCTCATAAACTCTACGTCACTCCAACACACCACTAGAAGCCGCAGGGCGCCTCGTAAGAAGATGGCATTCTCGTAAGAAAGGCATTTCTGAAGCAGACGGGGTTATGCAGCAAATCCCAAGGCCAGACACGGAGAAACACGTCAAGCCCGTGAAAGGAGCAGCACACGTTCTCCACAGGATCCGCACGGTTTCCCCAAGCAGTTCATTCCTCAAGCACTGAACAGGAAGGCCGCTGAGATGGAGTCGACTCTGGAAACTCACGGGAGGACGTGTCGTGGGAACCGCAGACGAGCCCAGGACTGCAATAGTTTACGTGGATCTTCACCATCCAACTGCAAGTCCTTAATGGAGCTGATGATTTGCTCATGCATGTCCCTGAGGCGACCGGCGAGTGGTGGATTGTGGAGAAACGGGTTCGACACAGAGAGAACGAGACAGACAGACAGACAGAGAAGATCAGAGACAGGAACCAACACCAAAGGTTAATTGGGAAAAAGCAACACCCAACAAATACAAGTCCACATGGTTCTCGAATCAAATTCTCTTCCATACGATGAAAAAGCAGAGGAAACCGAGTGAATGATCTGGTCGGTGGTTCCATGCGGTCGGTCGGGACTGTTCTTGGTGTTAAACAGAGAACGAGAGCTCTGCGTTCATGCAGTGGTTCAGGTCCACACGAGGTCAAACCGGTTGGACCTTCAGTGGGAGCTGGGTTGCCAAAAGTGTCTCATCCAATCAGAAACATGGCCGTTTGTTTTTTTTTAAAGCACAGTGAGGATGCTTGAAACGCTCAGAAACTGTGGCTTGAAGTTTTAGGAAGTGTTTGGTGTTTCAGAAACCCAGCTTTCCCATTGGGCCGTGCAACCCGATCTGACCTCGATGCTCCGCCCTCAAGTCCACTTACTTCTTACTCTCATAACTAGCAAAGATGTCCTCAAAAGCCTCTAGAGGGCGTTCCTCTGAATGATCAAAGGAGAAATCAAGCATAGGAGCATGGCTGTTGAACAAACACCACACACACACACACACACACACACACACACACAGTGTCACACAAGTACCAGAGCAACCAGACCCATGACACACACCACACGGAGAGCGTTGGCACACTGCAGGAAGTGCTTTCATACTACGAATCCTAACAGCATTATCAGTCCAGACGTTAAATCCAAAAATAATCTGAAATACAATAAGAACTGCTTTATAGTCTTCGGGCCAACAACTGTCGTTTCCTTCCTTTCAAACGAAATATGACTCGGGGCCCGTCCCTGGAAATATGACCTGCTCTTATTAAAACATAAAAAAAAACACGCTGGATCAAATAGGATTACGCCTGAGAACCAGCCTGCAAAATGCCTCTGCTGAGAGAGAAAGGTCACATGATCACCCGCCGCACAAAAGCACCGCGAGGACGGAAGAGATCGAGTTCCTCACGACACTTTTGCCGTTTGCTTACCGATACGTCTTCTCCGTGGGCACGTTGGATCTCTGCAGCTCTCCGAGCGGAACTCTGGAGTTCGGCCTGACCACACCTGAGCGAGTCAAACAAAGACTCTTTTAAACACGTGGGCAGAGGAGTAAAGAGTACCAGACAACCATACTTGAGTAAAAGTACAGATACGTACTGTACACGTTACTCCAATACAAGTAAAAAGTCACCACTATAAAAAAGAGTTGAGTCAAAGTAGCAAAGTATCAAACTTGAGTATTGTACTTGTACTAAATTTAGGCAAAAAAAAATAAAAAATACAAAGAAATGTCAAAAATGTCTCTTTGTGAAGTTTTATTTTCTAACACAGAAACTAATCCATGTTTCAAAAATGTTAAAACGAATTAAATAAAGAACAAAAAGTCAGTCTCAATCAAACTCGAATGTGCAAAATAAATCCTATACAATAAAATCCTGTAAATATTCACGACAAATAAGTCGCGTTCATCTGATTTCTCATGCGTTCTTCCAGTATGTTCAGCAGATGACAGAGAGCAAAATCACCTCATTCGCCCAAGAGATGAACAAAAAAAAAAAAATCGATTGTGGTTTGTCACGCACAATCAAAATGAAACGAGTAACAGTAAGTGTTAATTCAAATGTAATGGAGTGAAAAGTACAGAAATGCAGTGGAGTAGAGAGTAAAAGTTGCTTATATTTTTGATAGTACAAGTACAAAGTAGTCAAAAACATACTTAAGCAAAGTAACCAAGTACATTTACTCAAGTACCTTACACCTCTGCACGTGGGCAAATAATCCCAAAAAGCTCAAAGGAGCCATTTCTTGCATTGCCTTCTAAATCTCAAAATCCATCTAAATGTGAGCGTTTGCGTCATCAGCGGCCTAAAAATAGCCTAAGCTGTTCCTGCCAATCCAGAGCTTGAAAATCCCACTGTTGGAGGAAAGGAACCCTGATTCTTCTCGCTTTACCCGCCATCTTAGCGCTCCAGCGGCGTCCGGCCTCGTTGAAGGCGGCCAGCGCGCGAACGGTCCCGCGGAGGACGCCCCATCGAAACATCGCCAGCGGGTCCATGCCGATCAGCTGACGCACGTAGGCGCGGTCGCTGCTCCGCAGGAGAGCCACGATGTCCGGCCGCATGTGATCAGTGTTCTTTTCACGGAAATCCTGTGGCGGGCGTCGACGGGTTAATCGAGAACACGTACACCATGATCCACAGCCGCCGTTTACCTGGATCTGATATTTCACCTTCCCGGCAAAATGGCGGATGACAAAGGCGGGTTCCAGAACTGGAGTGGCCAGGAAGTAATGGTTCTGCTGGTGCTGCTGCTTGAACTTGGCCAGCAGGGTTTTGTCGGTGGCGTGAGGAAAGCTGCGAGGGGAAGAAAGACAGGGTGATCAAGCCTCCTCTTTTCCCCGGACATGTCCTCTTTTTACCTCGTGTCCGGGCCGTCCGGACGGCTTTTATAAATTCACGAAAATGTACGGGTTTCACGCTTCTTCAAAGGACCATGACATGTTCGCCAACCGTGCTTTAAAATTACTTGAGAATTGAATCGCGCGTCTCGTTTTGAAACAATGTCCGGTATTTGTTTTTATATATATTTTTTAAAGCAGCATCGCATGCGAATCCTCTCACGCGCATTTTTTGAAGATGTCACCTTATACAACTTTTGATTGGGTGATACACAAAGTCATCATTAGTTTGATTGGTCTTTGTAACTGTCTGTGAGGAGGGCGGGGCTTAAGAGAGAGAGAGAGAGAGAGAGAGAGAGAGAGAGAGAGAGTTGAAATGGCTGATGCTTCTCCAGGTTAAACGCGCGTCTTAATGTTTCAGAGCTTGTTTGTTAGGTCAGACACAAAAATATTAATTGATTACCTGAAAGGTTATAGTTTTATATATATTAATATGTTAATAAACAACATAATGCTCATGTAACATTATTGAAAATGAGCTAATAAACTAGAAACTTTCTATGTTATTAAATTATCTGTCATATAAAAACTTCCCACTACTATTGCTCACTAATAGATAGATATTATGGTTGTTATTATAGAAATTGCTGAAGCTGGATTTTATAACAAAAGAGCTGATGTGTAACACTATATTTCATATTTCATATTAATAATTAATTAATCAAATTATTATTCATTATATATTATTTATTTATTTGAAAAGAGTCTAGGACTATAATTTTGTTACAGATGTAAGGTTTTACAGATTTAATCTTTTTTTATTACAGAAGTTAGTTTTGCACCACTGAAGCATATGACCTCCGAGAAGCCTGTCTGAATTAGTCTGGAGGCCGCGCCCGTTCTCCTCTTTTTTTGGAAATGAAAATCTGGCCACCCTAAAGACAGAGGGAGGGGTGGAGGCGGGCGGGGTCGTACTTGCTCTCCTCGTCCAGCAGATACAGCAGACCGGTGGGTTTCTTGCTGATGAGGTGGATGCAGCCGACGTTATCGGTGTAGTGGATGTTGTGCCAGGTGATGCCCTCGGCCTGATACTCCTCCTGACGGACACACACAAGCGCAGGTGAACGTCGCCCCGAGACCTCTGGAGCCCGAGAGGCTACTCACCTGTTCCAGTTTAAAGATGTGCTGGTTGAAGTAATACTGAAGCTGTTCGTTGGCATAGTTGATGCAGAACTGCTCGAAGCTGTTGGTGGCAAAGTCTTCGAAGCCGAATATATCCAGCACGCCGATCGACAAACACTGAGGGAAACAACGGCACGTTATAATAGTGACACAATCGGAAGACGGTGAAGAACTTGCTGGAATGAATTGTTGTACCAATGTTGAGTTATAAAGTTTAGTTTGGCTTTGTGCGTCTTACGTATGGGAAAATTTGGATTGGTTTATTTCATGTACTTGATTTTTTACAGCATCTTAGCATCAATGGCTATATTAATGGCAATATGGTTCATGCTGTTCACAATTTCAGAACAATTCGACACCAAGAACATTTCTTTTACCAAAGGAAACAGTATATCAAAAGAACTTCTAAAAATTAGACACAATCTTTCATGTTGACTTCTGATGAACGTTGTGCCACACACGCTGAAACGTTCTTAAAACGTTAAAAAAACCTCTTTTTTTAATATTTAAATAATAATCCCCCAATCTATCACATTCGATTAAAATTGGCTTTTGAGACGAGACATTCCCGCACGAATGACAAAGTGGTTTATCTTCACACATTAACACATATAACTGTGTATAAAACTGTGATCTTATAAAAACTTGATCATTTCAGTCATTACGCATGCGAAAAAACTATTGAAACGAGATGCTGAACCTCATAATCAATGGCGCCTTACAGTCCGAAAAAACCACGATTTGAAAAGCCGCACTTACGGACACAGACTCCTCCATGTCCTTCTTATTGAGCAGCGCGTGATTGATCCGCAGGACGATCCAGTCGAACAGAGCGCTGTAGAGAGACTTGGCCATGGAGTCTCGAGCGGTGATGGCCTGAAGACAGCGTGACGGCAGCGTGAGCTTCAGCGCAGCAGCAGACGGAGAAGGTCCTGCTCACCTCGCTGTGACTGTAGGGCAGAATCAGCTTGTCGTTGACCGTCACCGTTTTCCTCTTGGTGAGAGCCTCCACCAGCAGCTCCTGTTTAACCTGCGAGAAGCCGTCTGAGACCCGATGGACACACCGAGAACCCCTTCACCTTCAGGAGAAGCGCTTCACCTTCAGCAGCGTGGAGAGAGTGGACAACACCTCCGGCGGTCCCACGTCCAGACCTTCCTCTCTGCCGGACGACTTCTGGCTGTACGTCACGTTCCCCAAATACAGGATGGCGGAGAGGATGGAGAAAATCCTTCCGGGGAGAAATCAAAGGTCATTGATGTCGTCGGGTCAAAGCCAGTGCTTCTCTAGTGTGGGACGTACTGTCTCTTAGTGGCTGGGAGGAAGCCCACCATCTCCATGGCCTGCTGCAGTCGCTCAAAGTCGTGCCGCAGGTCGTCTGCATCTTCGATGGTGAAGTTCTCCTTTGAGAGAGGAACAGAGCGTTGAGTGCTGGCGTGTCTCGGCTCAGAAGATCCGTCCCGAGGCTTCACCTGCTTGAGGTAGGAGTATTGCTCCGGCTGCAGGAGCTTAAACTCTCGCCGCTCTTCTTCTGAAGCACCGACCAGCAAATAATAAAACACGTGGTAGTTCCTGTGAGATCAGACGGCGTCACAAACCAGGAAGACAATCCTCCATGATCTCTCCACACGTGGAAGACGGACACGAACCTCTCGTTCTTCTCGCGGGACACCAGCCTTGACTTCTCCAGCAGGTACTTCTCCACCACCGCCCTGGAACACCAGCACGCAGACTCAATCTCAGCAAAGTGAGGAAACTAGAGAAAACCAGTCCATTGCTGAGCACATGCCACTTTTATTTGATTTTGCATTTCTATTTTGCCTCATAATTGATTTGACTTTTAACGTGGAATTCCTGTGCGCATGTTTTGGGTTTATTAACCAATCAGATCTCGCTCGCAAGCCTTGACGAACTTGAGCAAGAAAACCGGAAATGTTTCATTCTGCAAATCAAATGGCTTTACACACGTACGCATGCCAAGAAAAGTACATTTTTTAAACATTTTTATAATTAGGGTTATAATAATTTTTTGTTTTATTTAAAATATATATATATTAAAATGTATATAATATTCACATATTCAAAAATGTAATTGATACGATTTTAATTGTATGATTGTGGACCTTTATCTTAAGGTGAGTGAGTCATTTAATTTAGTAAAATAACCTTTTACATCCCTTACACACGCAGTGTTTACTGTAAACGGACTTTACATTGCGCACTTTTTCCTTTAACCAAATCAGCGTCTGATTCTTATCCCCCCAATAATCCCGACCATTCCCAAATACAATCCCAGATTAATCCACAGGAATTTGACCAGTTTTCACTTACTAGTTTAGCCCGTTTTCACTTGACCAGTTCTTTGTTCATTTCAACCTTAGGCCAATGAAATCGCAGCACTTTAATGTGACCTTTGACCCGAGCCAAAGTTTCTTGCGCTTTTCTTGTTGATTAAATCTAGCAGCGTTTGATAGGACGGTGAGAGTGATGGAGGAGGACGCTGTGCTCGCGTTGGTTTTCCTCTTATCTCGCGTTTCAGCCCAAAGCCAAACCAGAACCACGTGTCCCTGTGGGAACCAACGGCTCCTTCATGAATGAGGAAGTGATGCGTCTGACGTCTGCGGTTGCCGTGGTGACGGCGCGACAGATGGCGGGAGCAGCTGATAAGACACACACACACACACACACACTCACCCGCGCACCACGCCACTGTCCAGGTAATTGACCTGGATGAACTTGCCGAAGCGACTGGAGTTGTTGTTGTGCGCCGTCTTTGCGTTTCCGAAGGCCTGAGGAGGAGAAACGACACTATTCAGATCACGTTACAAAAGTGTGCGAGTCTGAACACACTCCTTTACACGAAAACACAAGACAAACTATCAGTGCATCGTCTGGTCGCCAAATTAGTATTAAATGTCATTGTTCTGGTCAAAATAAAACGATATACTCTGCATTTATTATTATTTTAAATGATTGTTTTCTTTGTTTTTTTTTGTAACAAAACTAATTTTTTGGTGTGTTTGTGAAAAACTCAAGTGTGTTTATAACACACACAAACAAACACGCGATTCAAGCCTTTCTTTTTATTTCTCTCCAACCGTCCTCCGTGATTGATGGGCCGGTGCCAACCTCGGCCCCCGAGCCCCAGGAACGCCACTGTGAAGGGCAACAAAGACTCCGCCGCGCCGCGCATGTTAAAGAGGCCGGTCATTGTGCCAGACGGCAGTGGAAAAACCGGTGGATAGAGGCGGAGCCGACTGGGGAAGGGGAGGCGGAGCTGACTGGGGAAGGGGAGGCGGCTCACCTCGCTGTGATTCCCTGACCCGCTTCACACGGAATCATCTCTTCTGATGTGGAGACTGGAGAATGACACCAAATGTGTGTTGGGCTTTTCACTGGATCTCAAGTCGGGATGAAATGTGGCTTCCAGGGCCTCAATAATGTTTGCAATATTTATATTTATTTATTTGCTTGTTATTATTATACTGTGTACGATTGTGTTGTGTGTTTGCTGCCGGACACATGAATTTCTCCCTTTGGAGATGAATAAAGATTCATTCATTCATTCATTCTTTCGATAAAACCAGCAACGAGCCCAACAGAAAGTTGGTCAATCGATTAAGAAAATGAACCAACGGTGAGAAACGCTCTCCTCACCAAGAGAATGAGGAAACCCGCACGCAGACGTGTCGCAATCGCTGCGTCTCCAAACCAATCGAGACGGAGAAAACCAGATGAGATCCGCGTCCGTATAGAAACCATAACACACACATCGTTTAGCTACATGCTGCTTAGCGCGCTAATCCCCTTAAAACCAGCCGGATCTCCAGAAAATCCCAAGGGAATCCACTCCGGAGTCCTCGTTTCGCACAGCAGCGGCACGTGTGGCGGAAGAAATGAAGACGTGAAGATGAGCCGAGAGTTTATGAACTGACGGACGGTTCGAGACACAGACGCCACATTCACTGAAGACACGGAGCATCGGCGCTAGAACAAAGAGCCCCTCACACACAGCATCACGTGACGGCTTCTGCTCGTGTCCTCCAGCAATCACACACGTCAGGCCAAACACAATCTCCGGCCTTCACGCGGAGGACACTCGGGTTCATCTCAAAAGCTTGGGAAGAAACCCAAGAGGAACAGTGAGCGGCAGGGATGATGAACAACTCCAAAAACAATGTCAGAAATCGAGTCCCCGCGATGCAGACGGAGAAGGCAGACGTCTAATACGAAGGCTGGCATGACCATCGCCGTTTCAAACTCTCTCTTTACACTGTGATAAACGAGTGTCAAAAGCACAAAGTCGCACAGCGCCACCTAGTGTCTGGGAGTCAACTGGGAAGACAAAGGATCAGGGGCGTCCAGGAGTTCATTAACAAGTCCTTGAGCAGAGGTGTCAAACAGACGGCCCGCGGGCCAGAGCCGGCCCCCCAGGAGGTTTGATCAGGCCCGCAGAATCATTTGAAAGTGGAAAAAAAAAAAAAGCATAAAGGGCTTGGAATTAATATTTTTAATTATCTGCAATTCACGGTTTTCATCAAAGTAGAACACTGTATCACTGAGACAGACTGAAAACCTTGGTCTAGAACTCTCCGCTACACCCTCATTAGTCAAAATGTCGTTATCCAAAAAGTCGATCAAGTGTGTCGAATTTCTTACGAAAAATGGACCACATCCTATTTATTTACCACATCCTATTTGTCTGCGTCGTATATTAGCACTGCGTAGCGTTCTAATCCTCAAGTCAACTGTCACAATTATTCGCTGAACGCAACTGCCCCGTGTGGTGAGATGAGGAATTACAACCTGAAAGTTTTAAGTTTTATATTGACACGCTGTGGCTGCACCGTCGCAAACAATATTCCACTGACTGATCTTCTGACCTGAAGCTTCTGTAGCTCTTATTTTGCAATAAATATAATTTTCTATTTCTTTTAGTGCTGGGTCCACCACTAGCACCGACACACAGGGTTAAATCGCTGGAGCCTTAAACAATACGGCTCTTCACGACACTCCACTGGAGTGAGAGAGAGCTCAGGCTGTGCAGCCATCACTTCCTGTTACAAAAAAATCTCAACTTCCTGCAAAAGTCATCTGGGTTCCTGTCTGTGGGCAGCCGAGGGATTACGTCAGCGCTCTCGCTCGCTCTACTGCTTTTCCTGCCAGATGTACAGTACTGCGTCGCTTCATACGCTTGTAACCCTGTATTTACACTTTATAATACACGTTTGGTCAACTAAATGATTTTGAAAATTACTCAATCAAATTCCGTCACGGAAAGGGAAGAAAGCTTTGCAGCGCATTGCTCTCAATTTGAATGTGTGTGTAGACATGTACCGTATTTCCTGGACTATAAGGCGCACCTGTATATAAGCCGCATCCGCTCTATGAAGGACTTTGAATTGTAAATGTACATGTGTGTGACTAAATAGATCCTTTCCTAACCTGCATTTTAACACGACAGCAACTTTGCTGATTTAAACGGGACAGAAAAAAAGAGAAAATAAACGGTATCTACCGTATTTATCTTCAATATAAAAAAATCTGCAGAATAGCCGCATCTTTGTATAAGCCGCATGGTTCAAAACCTACGAAAAAAGTAGCTGCTTATAGTCCAGAAAATACGGTATATGTGTGTTCAACAGTTTTGATCAAATTCTTTTCGGCTTCATTGAGCAACAGTTGTTTGTTTTGGCGTTTGTGTGTTTGGTTGCTACCACCATGAAAGCCGGCGGCCACGCCCACAGACTCCGGGAACTGCATCCAGGGCTGCTGCTTCCGGGTCGACCAGGCTTTTGGGAACGGTCGTTTCTAATCTGACACGGAGCTGGAATGTGAGATTGCAAAAGAGCTGCTCGGGTGAAAAACCGGTCCAGTCAGTCAATCACAAAGAGTTCCAAACCTCTCTGTTTACAACACAGGAAAGTTTCAGCGCTGCGACTGAACGCCGAATAAAGTGTAAAATTACACGTCCCGTTCCAAACGACGAGCTCGGTGTCTGACCGAGTAAAACACAGCGTTTTACTCTGTAGCGCAGCAGTGTCAAACTCATTTTCACCGAGGGCCACATCAGCATAATGGCTGTCCTCAAAGGGCCGGATGTAATTTATACATTTACTCAAAAGTAAATGTAAAATAAATGTAACTCCTTAATGTTAGACAGCTCATTATTTATCAAAACTTACTCAAGTGACAATTGCAGTTGGGTAGAAAATCTATGTTTGCTTGTTGCTCCAACATAAATCTTTTTACATTTTGTCAGCTTATGAAAACACACATAACTCCATTAATTAAGGATCAAATTGTCCAAATGAATGCAGAAAAAGAACATAAAACTGTGGAAACTCTGCTGTGGCTAGTGGAAAGGGTAAATTTTTGGGCATTGCACGCTCTTAAGTTATATTTTGGTATTTATTTTTAGACACTCAAAACTTTTAAGCTCTCGCGGGCCACACAAAATGACATGGCGGGCCACATCTGGCCACATCTGGCCCCCGGGCCTTGAGTTTGACACATGTGCTGTAGCGCAACTCAAAGCACAACAGGATTCAAACTATACGTTTTCGGTTGTGGAATGACAACTACATCAACCCAGTGAGGTGGAGTCATGTTGGGCAGCCTGTCAAAGTGTCCCGAGATGATTTATTAATGATGGACGACAAAAAAAAAAAAATGTATTTGTCATTTCTAATATTTACTCACACTTTAACATTTTCGTAACTATTGATCGTTAACATCCTTCTAGTTTGTATATTAAATCGATTAACCAGCCCAAGTTCCTGAAATTATAATAAAGCTTAGTTGGAAAATAGAACAAAGACATATTTAGTGTACTTCCTTGTTCACCGACTGAACAGCAAAAAAGGGAAACAAACAAGACATGCGAAATGAACTCCAAATTTCATTCTCTAGCAAAGGCACAAGTCGCTTGTGCAAGACATCGAAACGTGACGGCGGCGATAAAGACTTTCAAACTGAACGTTGGTCACTGAGGGGATTTTGAAGACCGATGGGTTCAGCCAACAACACATTTGGACCAGACGTAGAAACTGCATTCCATCGCCAGGCCAACAAGATGAGGCAACACTCGCACCACAGCAAGAATTCAGGAGTCTCTGCACGAGTGTGAAATTTACAGCGACGAGCTCTGAAAGAGAAACGTGGAGTGCGGAGCGAGTGACCTTCACCATCCACCACGGCGTTCCACTTTAACACACTCAAACCCCTGCGAGATCCTACTGCTGACGTCAATGACAGACCAACCAACCAACCACTCGTTTTTAGTCTCGTTTCCCCATCAGTTCTTCATTAAGGCCCTGATCTTCCAGAGACTCTCGTGATGGCACCAAACGTAATGCGTGTCATCTGGAAAGCTCCGAGTGCTTGGACGTGATGGGTGACGTGTTCTCCGCACTGCTAGAACGACGGCGCCATGAACACTCAATGATTATGGGTCTAAGAAGAACCAGTCTGGCTAAATTCTTCTTAAAGTTACGAAAAGTCTTCATGCCAAACACTAGTTGGCCTCCACATCCTCGCAAAGCCTCCACAGAAAGCAGCCGTGTGTCCTTCACCGGCGTGAGACCGAGTCAGACCGTCACGATGGAACCAGCCAATCAGCTTAAAGCGAGTCGACCTCGAGGAAAGACGTTCCCGTTGCCCAGGAGCTGCTGAAATCAAAGCGCAGGCCTGCTGGAAACCGTCCTGGAAAAAACGATCTGGAAAGCTGCATTTAGCAGTGATGACGGAGGAACCTGCAGGCGTGTTTCACATGTGGAGCGGCGGGGAAGTTCTGCGCTGATCTAAACCTGATGCCGAAGGAAACGCCGCACGTATACACACTGAACAGGGATTTCACTGCTGTTCCGGTTGGAAATCCTGCGACACGACTCCTCACAAAATCATCACGTTTACTTGAGAATTTGTAGAAATTACCAAACACTTTAACTAGCTAAAGTAGCCACAACAACATAATTATGCAGCTAGGAATTATAAACCGAGAGGTTTCAGAATTTCAAACATGGGTTGCTTATCAAAACGTAAAAAAATCCAAGTACTTCTACGTAGAACATTTTTTAAAGATTTTGCTCTTACACAGCCATAACGGCAAAATGCCCTTCACTTTTAATAAGTGTATTACGATACGGCTTGAAGAGAAAAAAATGGTAAAATTTCTGGCTACTTTCTACGAGAATTAGCATTAAATAGTAACACTTTTTTTGTTTTAAATGTATTTTGCTGCAATTTTTACGTATTAAAATGACAACATTTCCAGGACTGCAACACAAAAAAAAGCACCTTTTAATTGACCATGGTGTAAATTCTTAGCCTGTATCACATAAAACCATCATTTTCTGTATTGAGATATTAGACTGAAAAAATTAGACCGAGAGAATTTGGATTAGATTGCTGCAAATTTTTAGTTTGAAATGTATTTTGCTGCAATTTTTATGTATTTAAATGACAGGACTGCATGAGAATTGCAGCAACATATTGAAATATTGGACTGAAAAAGATGTCGACATTTACACATTTACATAATGCGTTAGGTAAACAACTTCTTGCCAATTTGATCGCACTTTGTAGAAACGTGGCTTTTTGTCGCGTAAGCTTTAAACCCGAAAGACAGACTTCAGCTCAGACTACACCGACCAACCGGATCCTCACCTCTAGAACGGGCCCCGCCCCCAGAATGGTGCGCTCCACCCCGCTGGCGTAGCCCTTCTGGCTGAGCGCGGTCAGGCAGTGGATGAGGAAGTTGGTGCTTTGCGTCTTGCCCGAGCCGCTCTCCCCTGAGATCACGATGCACTGGTTGACGCGCTTCCTCAGCATGGCGTAGTAGGCCACGTCTGCGATGGCAAAGATGTGCGGCTCCAGCTTGCCCAGCTGGTGGTTTTCGTACATATTGACGAACTTGGGGTTGTAGATGGGCAGGAACTTGAAGGGGTTGATGGCCACCAGGATGCTACCGGCGTAGGTGTAGATCTTCCTCTTACGGAAGCGGTTGCGCAGGTTGGCCAGGATGCCGTCCTCGTCCAGCACCGGGAGGTTGCACAGGTCCTGCAGGTCCTCCAGCCGCGGGGGGAGAAAGCCGCGCGCCACCAGCCGCTCAGAGTCCCGCTCACCGCCCGCGGCCGGCAGGTGCGCGTAGCGGATGGAGCCGTCGGCCTGGCGCTCCTGCAGCAGGAAGTGGCGGCGCTCCTGGGGCTGGCGGGGCCACAGGAGCATGCGGTGCACGGGCACGTCCGCCGCCTCCAGCACCCACTCCTCGCCGCCGCTCTCCTTCACCTCCGCCAGCACGTAGCTCCCGCCGGGGTCCAGGCCCAGGGCGTCGGCCGCCTCCCGCACCACGCTGCCCGCCGTGGCCTCCCGGGTGACGCGCAGGGTGAGGAGCGCCTCCGTCTGCGCAGACAGCCGCGGGTAGATCTGGAGCTCGTAGGCCTTCTCGCCGCCATCTTTAACACTCATTCTGACTCGGGCCGAGTCCCTTCAGCATGCCGTCCTGCCGTCACAAACACCATCGGGCACCTGGAAGACAGAACACGCGGGGTTAATACTGTAGCCGACATAAAAGTAAAGGTTCGTTTGATCACGTGATGGTGGTGGGTCACATGACATTTTGGAAGACTGATAAGTGTCACAGGTGTGCACGTTAATGGTGGTGGAGAGAGGGGGTGAACAGGGTGCGGTACTCTTCTTTAACCGCACAAACGCACAATCGCAATTGTAAT
This sequence comes from Paedocypris micromegethes, assembly GCA_028031935.1. Taxonomy (NCBI): domain Eukaryota; kingdom Metazoa; phylum Chordata; class Actinopteri; order Cypriniformes; genus Paedocypris; species Paedocypris micromegethes. The sequence continues at coordinate 7,632,399 of CM051507.1, read as the reverse complement.
TGAAATAACTCTAAGGACATACCAATCTGTCGACAACATCTACAAATAAACTATTCTATTGCAAAGTGCGCGTTTTTGATGACCTCATTGCCCTGAATCAGCCTACTGTACAAAAACAGAAATAACTAAAATACATACACAGTAAACAGGAAAATTAAAGCTACACGGAGAAACACACGGGGAGACCAACACGTCTCCCTCATGCTGAAGGCCAGGACAAGGCCCGAGATCCTTGATCAAGAGCTGCTGTCAGGGAAATTCATTGTACGGCGATGACACACAAACTACAGGTCCCACAATGCAGCGCTTTACCGGACCAACTTTGTGCAAATTCGAAATGCATCTTAATTTTGTAAAAATATAATAACTATTGCTGTCAAACGATTAATTTTTTTCTACCAGTTAATCGCACTTCCCTGACCAAATAAAATGACTGAAGCTTGTAATATTGAATATTGAGGTGTAAAGTGTAAACTAATATAAACTAAACACTAAATAAACACTAGTTTAAATACTGAAAAATAATTTTGTATAATTTTTGCTCATTTTGCATTTGTATTGTCTTTGTTTTTTAACCCTCCGAGGTCGAGTCGCACTCAAAAAAAGTCAATTTTGGTCTTACATAAGTGTTATCTAACAATTGAAAATTTGAAGTACATAATTTTTTAGATTACACTTAATAAAAATAGGACATTGTGCTTTTTGTAAAAATGTATAATAATAATAATTATTATTATTATTATTATAATAAAATTAAAACCTGAAGCATGTTTTGTTTTCTCTTTGTCAGCTGAAAACGAACTGTAACTTAATAAACACTTCACACCCTAACATGAAACATATGTCTACATAAAGCTTAGAATGTCCGTTTAAAAAAATAAGTGTAAATAAATACAGTGTTGTCTGTTTACCTAATCCCTATAATTCTAAAGCTTCGGCTTTTTGAAAAGAGCAAATTATTTGCAGTTGAAAAGGAACGTGTCTGTGTCGCACGCTGAGAGGTGAAAAGTATGTCAGTGTCACTTAAACACTTTGCGTCTAAGTGACAACACCTGAAATCACCACGGCCCTCTTTGTTCTATTCATTGCACGTTGCCAAACTGAAAGTAAAAAAAATATTGTGATTAGCGGCGTTAAAAATAATTGACACGATTAGGCACTTAAAATTAATCACTTGTATTAACGCGTTAATCTTGACAGCACTAATGATAAATAAAAAAAATTGCAGCAGTCATATTATGACAGGACATACTTTCAGAGAGGAGAAAATATCCCAAGCTAAAGTTGCTTTATTCCGGAAAGATGTTCATCCATTCCACCTTCCGGAACACGTGGCCTCACCGTAAACAAAACGCTCCCGTCATCAGATCTTGTTGAAAAAAAAAAGGCCTGAATCACATTCCGGAAAGCGGCGGCGTCATCATCATCAGCAGCGAGCAAAGCCACAGTGACGAGCGAGCACCAGCACCAGCACCAGTCACAACGAATGAACAAGTGATTCATCAACATGTGAGTTTTTCCATCAGATAATGCAGAGACAAGGAGGATCTCAGAACTTCACAACCGCCTGAAGAAGAAAAGCCTTCTTTAACCAAGTAAAGCCGTGTCAATGAAACGGAATCTAAAAGACGGGAAAACGTCACTTTTCTTCTCCGTCGCGGCTCAGAAACGATGCAGATTGTGAAAAGTGCTACAGTAGCAAACACAAACCAAAAGAGGAATTAGCTTAATAAGGAACTTTTGAATGGCAAAACAACCAAACTAAAGCCATTGTCACAATCTCGAGCAGAGTTCCTGATTCTCAGCGTGAGAAATTAACGTTCTTTTCAATCAAACTATTTGACGTGTCAATAAAACAGCGTAAAAAGCCGCGCAATGTCAGATTTAAACCATTTTTTTTAAATAAAACTGGAACAATGGAATTATTCACTGCAAAAAGTTTAACGATGACGAAAAAATGTGATGTCTCGATCAACAGGTTGCAGTTTGTAAATTTTGTTCCAAAATAACAACAACTTAAAAAGAAGCGTGAAACTTCCCCTTTAAATAGTTAAATGTTGAAGTGACGTCAGGTTTTTAAGCGCGCTGATCTATTCAGTGTAGGCTCAATAACTCGAGGTTTGACATTCCCGCTAGGTCTTGTTTTCAGGCAAGGAGAATCCTGCTAGGTCTTACTTTCACGACATTCACCACACCAGGTCAGAACAGGCCATTGTTGAGAAGAAACGGATGAAAACGAGAAGCTTTTGGAGTCTTACAAAGCGTGAAACCCGACAAGGTCAATTCATTTACTAAAAAGAAAAAGCCTGTTATTGTGAGGAGAAGGTCTCGCGCAGACCGTTCTCAGGAAGCTCCACTGACCGACTGCTCCGGCCTTTCCTCAGGAGATCTGCTGAAGCTTCACAAGCTGTGCTCCACTTCAATCTCCAGAAGATAAGAGCGGCGCGGGGCCTGCGGGGGAGGGAGGAGCGCAGATGGTCCAGCAGGAGGAGACGGAGGTGAAGCTCCAGCAGCTGAAACTAGCTGGAAAAAAAGAGCTTTTGTTTGAGCTTCAGCCCTTTTCAGAAACCGAGTCACACAGCTGACCGGAGCCCAGAGGACACGCCCCCTGACACGCGACTCATCGCTTAACCGCGTGAAGATAGCCAATCCCGAAGCCGGGCCACTGGACAGTTACAGTTAACGCCTTTTATCTTCATTTGTATTGTGTAGAAAAAAAAACACAACACAAACACAAAATCATATGATTGTGTAGGTTGTTCTATTTTTGAGAGGACAAAATCTGCGAGTTTTACAACTTTGCATCGCGATTCAAACAAATTTAATTGTAAACATTGAACTTTTTATGGTTTTTATAGATGAATAGAACATTTTTAAAACATTATCGCACTCATACGCTCCGAGATCCACTTGCGGGGAAACACAGGAGCATCTGCTGAACACATAAGAGCCGCAGACAGGAATTTGCATCCGACCTACAGGCTTCCTCTTCAGCATCTGGACAACATCAGCCAGATCAACACTCTCCGCACGTTCCCAATCCCGACACTCGTCCTCAGCCAGAGCGTGGCATAGAGAGTGGCACCAGTGCCAAACACTAAACCAAGATTTACCGTCATCGATTAAGACCACGACACGGAAAAGACATCGCAAGATCTTATCATCTCCTTCAGAAACATCAAGGCGTTGAAGTCCTTGAAATATATTTCCAAATCTTGATTTTGAGAACTATTATTAAGATTAATAATCCTTATTAATCATTCCTATGAGAAACCTTTAATTATGAAAACGCTTCAAGAATCATTTATTGAAAAGGTATTTCCGCAAATGTGCATATTTGAACTCCCCCTAGCGCATTTAAAGTTTAAATAATGTGTGCAACATGGACAGAAAACATGGAATATTAATAGATGTTTTCAAACTGCTAAGGCAATATACAACTACACGAAGCGATTACTAATGATAGCCTTTAAAAGATGCATCATGCTGAGCTTTAAATTATGCATAGGCATTAAAAACGTCAACTATTGATTTCCAGCTCCAGTTACATTTTTTTTACTTCTACATAATTTATAGAAAAAAATGAAAATGATTACCATTACTATTATTGAAAATAAAACCAACAGTGCCAGCCTGCTCTCCACTAAATATTACAGCGAATGGAATAAAACGGAATTTATTGATCCGTTCATGAACGATTAAAAACGAGTGGCGCGGAAGATCCGTTAGCATCTACGGCTAGCGCTCAACTCTGGTCACTTCCTGTGGCAGATCAATACAGGCCATTACCAACCCGCTGACCTTTAACCCTTGTGCTTCACGCCAACAGTAGAGCATCAGACAGCTTGATGACGACTTCCTGCGTGAAGAGCCGTCAATAAAGACTCTCGGGTTCCAGTGAAACGTTCTCCATTAATGACCTCAGCCCTGAGAAATGCTGGCGGCCTGGAGAGGGTTAATGGAAACCAGCAGCAGAATGTGTGTCAGACCATCTCCTCGCTCTGTAATTATGGTTATTTATAAACTGGGAAGGCCCGACTGCATCCAGACGGAGATGGAGAAGCATCCGAGTGCGTTTGCGTCATCGCTCGGTTCCGTAAAGAACGACCCACGATGCACCGGGGCGAGAGTCTTCACCACACGACTTTTCCCCGAGCGAGGAATTCCGCACGCCCCTCTCGAGCAGAACCTCTCACTATCACATTACTCAGGAATGTTTTAATCACGCTATCGTAGCTGTTGCCGAGTTGATTTATTCAAACAGAAGACGATAAGTTACGTCCATGTTTATGAATACGAAAGTATTCACCGAGTCTCTGCAGTGAAAATGACGAAATTTTTTAAAAAAAGACTTGTTTGTGTCGGTGTGGATGATGGTTGTTGTTTAAAAACACTAATTTATTGTGGTTGTTACCTATGGATGCTTTTATAGATCATTTCAAATTAAAGGGTCTCCAAGCTACGGCTCGAGGGCCGAATGTGGCCCTGCGCTCTGAGAACACGGCAAATACGATGGAAAAAAACATTGATAATTGATTAGTTCAACATTATCGCATTAAACGCAGAATATTTCCATTCTAATATGTTATAATTATTGGTGATTTGTTCCTTATTCCACCCATTGTTTTCCACTGAAAACAATCAAGACGAGGAACCTGCGTTTAACAGTTTAACAACCGCACAGATCAGCCTGTGCGCATGAGAGGAAGACCTTCACAACGACTCCTGGAGAAGGAGGAAGAAGAGGAGGAAGAGAAGGTCCAGCACTCATCAGCAAGTTTCCACTTCCTGTCAACGTCCCTCACACTCAGACCCGCACAGGAAAACACACCGAACAACTCCATCCCAAGAAGGAATTAGCAGGACAAATCCAGTCAGAAAGAGCTGGTTCTGATGTGATAAGCGTGAAGAGCACATCTCTGTTGAGCATCTTCAGCGTGTGGCCTTTCCTCACACACATCACACACACTCGTGTCCACCACAGAAGAACATCAGACCTTCCTCAGCTCCTCAGACACACACAAAGGGCCTGGCTGAAGTGCTGACGGGCTTTTTCCACTTCCACAGCGACTCGACGAGGCTGGAAACCAGTTCATCGCCATCACGAAGCTTCTCCAGACACAATCACCCACAGACTCTTGTTTGAGGGCTTTATAAACTGCACAGCTTCACTCCAACAGTCCCATCGCGGGTGTGATTTACAACTCGCGAGTCTGAGAGTGTTCGTCTTCTGACGGAACAACAAACCGACACTGATCTGGATCGGAAGTGGCGGGAAGCGCGTGCGGATCTTCTTCTTCACCGGAGCCGGTCACACACACACTCTCACACACACACACACCGGACACTCGCTCTTCTTCTTCTTCTTCTTCTTCTTCTTCGGGTGTTTTCGGAGGAAACGTCACGTTCGGTCGCGCTCAGACGAAACAAAAGCTCTTTCTTTCACACTTTCGCGCCGGACGGAAAGTTTCGGGCGACGCGGCGCGGGGCTCACACACACCGGGGAAGTGAATGTTTGTGTGTGTGTGTGTGTGTGTGTGTGTGTGTGTGTGTGTAATGTGTGTGTTTCGAGGGTATTTACCTGAGTGTGTGTATGTGTGTGTGTTCCTGGGGCTCCGGGGCTCGGCCGCTCCTGATTTCCTCTTCCACAAACTCATCCAGACGGGTTGACTTCACCCCGGCGGCTCCTCCACACACGGGCTGGAGAGACGCGCGGACGCCGTAAACGTGATTTGTGAGCGACTGTTGCTCTTCCAGCCGAGACACACACACACACACACACACACAAACTCCCTCGCGGTGTCGTAAAGCGCAGGCGCGGAACAGCGCAGAACAGCGCCCCCGTCAGGTTATAACGCCGCACGACGCCTTTCAGCTCTGTCAATCATTGATTTGTTTTATTCGTCACTGTTTATACAGACAATCTTTCTTTCTGTCTGTCTGTCCGTCCATCTATCTATCCGTCCGTTTAGTGGGATTTATCTGTCTGTCTGTCTGTCTGTCTGTCTATCTATCTATCTATCTATCTATCTATCTATCTATCTATCTATCTATTATCTATCTATCTATCTATCTATCTATCTATCTATCTATCTATCTATCTATCTATCTATCTATTAATCTATCTATCCATCCATCTATCTATCTGTCCATCCATCTGTCTATACATCCATTCGTTTAGTGGGATCTATCTATCCATCCATCCATCCGTTTAGTGGGATCTATCTATCAATCCATCTATCCATCCATCCGTTTAGTGGGATCTATCTATCGTCTGTCCGTCCATTTATCCATCCATCCATATTTTTTCTTTCTCATTCTATCCTGTTTTCCAAAAAAAGGTAAATTTACAAACTTTTGTTGATTTGTCTCTTTCTGTTTATTTGTTTGTGGTCCTATGTGTTTCTATTATTATTATTATTATTGCACATATTGCACATGCTACTGCAAATTACATAAAAAGTTCCAAATGACCAAAAAAGTTCCATACTTCAGTTTTTGAGCCGGTTGTGTTGCCACTGTAGCGTTACTAGCGGGAGATGATTTATATTCCCGTGCTGAAGGTGAGCGGACAGCGCCACCACGCGGTGGAAACTCAGAAGTGCAGCCGGTCTGATCGGAGCCTGGAGCCGAAAACACACCTGCACATAAGAGTGTCAAAAACTTAAATGATGGACCTTCATGTTGATTTTGGTGTTTCACTTCTGTCCTGAGTGCCGAGGGCTGAACTATTCGCCCGGAGGAGGATGGAGATGATGCTGGTCAGACCACTTGAGAAGAACCATCTTCCAGAATCATCATCACAACTGCTCGGAACAAATATCACAATGATTTTGTGGGGTTCTCCACAGGGTTTTTTCTCACACACACCAGAGAGTTTGTTCTATTTTTACTATTTCAATACAATTTTTTACGCTGTACAATACACAGCGGCTTTGAGACAGTCGTAACTATGAAAAGCGCTTCACAAATGCACTGAACTTTGTAGTAATAAGCTGATCGATATTTCCCGGTTGGGTCGCTTTGGAAATATTCACTCCCACTAAGTTGAGTGTCTGTCACAGATTTTACCTGCTTTAAAATATCTAGATGCTTTAACTTGATTAGTGCATAGGTAAGACTTTACTGATATAGAGAAGTGGAATAGATTGTGGAATAGAAGAGTTTTTTTTGTGGTTTCAACTTTATTGTTGATTGTCTGTCTGTCTGTCTGTCTCTCTCTCTATCTATCTATCTATCTATCTATCTATCTATCTATCTATCTATCTATCTATCTATCTATCTATCTATCTATCTATGTGTTTGTCCGTTTATCTATCTATCTATCTATCTAGCTATGTGTTTGTCAGTTTATCTATCTATCTATCTATCTATCTATCTATCTATCTATCTATCTATCTATCTATCTATCTATCTATCTATCTATCTATCTATCTATCTATCTATCTATCTATTTATCGTCCGTCCGCCCGTTTATCCATCATCCATCCATCCAAATGTTTTCTTTCACATTCTATCCTGTTTGTAAAAAAAAAAAAAAAAAGATCAATTTGCAAACTTGTTGATATGCCTCTTTCTGTTCATTAGTTTGTTGTCCTATGTGTTTCTATTGTAGACTGTGACAAACATGCAATGCACTGAATTATTGCTGAATCGCGTACATTCAATTTTGCAAGAATAATTTATTTGCAATAAACTTGCAAAATGCGGTCTGGTGGCCTACACATTCAAACTAATACATGTCAATAAAACATGGACATCATAAGTCGTGCAGGTTTTTACGGTGGCGTCTATTAATTTTCAGCGCAGAGGCGTAGATGAGTGTGAAGGGTGTAGCTTCTCACCTCAGGATGTGGTGGTTTCAGAAGCCCCACGTTATCTCACCCCAGCAGGATTCCTTCACCCGACAGTTTAACACACACAC